>CM052162.1:9479618-9527292 GCA_028455555.1 Augochlorella aurata | reverse complement strand
TTATAACAATGTATATTATAGTGTTATAGCTCGGTATTTATAGTGTTAACTGAAAAATATCTTTTTTGGAATTCCGGTTGTAAGATGGTAGCTACAATGTAAACGATGTTGTGAGCAGAGACGTGACGATTCCACGCAAAGGAGAGCAAGGTAAAATTTTCTTATTAAAGTTTCAGTCCTCGGGAGAATCGACTTCCAATATTTTATTCTGTATTCACTTGTTCGCGCTTCTGATAAGTAGAAACAGCGGAGCATGACCAGACATGTGAACACGGTACCGTAGAATGGCAGAAAGGAAACATTTTATTCTGCATATATTGCTACGCAAATTTTCCCACGATTTCTCAGTGAAACTTAGTTTCAGCTGTTGCAATATAATGCCGATTTACATCGATTTCAATTTTTGATGTACTTTGTTTCCAGCTCACGAAAGCGTAAAACTACATTTCTTGTTATGTGAAGATGAAGTCCTATCGATTGTACCCATATTATTTGTTGTGTTTTCTGTCCGGATGGGTTTCCTAACGCAACTGTCATACTAGTGTTCGTAAAGGATGTACAAACCCTCCGTTTAACCCTCCGAACACTGAAGCACGGTCATCTGTGTCGGAGTCATTTCTGACTCACACTGTTATTCTACTAATGTGTATTTGCGGTCCACTTTTGCTTGCTGTGACTCTGACAATAGTAGACGAAAGGATAAATATTTAAGAATTGGAACAGACATGATTTTTTATAGCATTTGCTTTTGTAATCATTTTACACTTCGTTAATGATAATGGTTCGGCTTGCAACATAGATTCTAATAAAGATTAATTTTCAATTTGAATAATAAAAGTTGTTTCAGTCGCATGTCACTGACGTGGCTCGTAATTTGTCAACGTTAAATTTTAAATTCGAAAATAATGAATTAATTTTTTTCTTGTTTACATAATTTGACGATTACAGTCTGGTCAAATCTAGAAAAGATTTAGTGTTTCACGACTTCTTGAAATTATAAGAAATATCAACGATTGGTAATTCGATGTACGAATATTTTTATTGTTATTACATGCTTGTAGGGAACGTGTGAAACAATTTTGATTGCAGGCACAACGCATATTTACTCGAATGCCGTTCTGACAAATTTTACATTAGTCGAACGCTGGAGATCAACGGGCGCCTCAAAATTTTCGATTAATCCCAGATAAGCTCGATTTATTATTCACGTGTCGCCAGTCACCGTGAACCGGGTCCCTCTAAACTGCCGCCGCGCCATTTAAATTACACCGTGGTTTCCCTTCCGTTCTTTCTTAGCAGACCGGTTGGGGAGCCGAAAACCGTCTCCGCCGTTTTCCCAGACATTGAAATCTGCCCCCACCTCGCCGGCTGTTTTCGAAGGTTTAACGTATACCCGCGGAATATTGCGGCACTTTTCCCCGTCGTGGGAGCGGCGTAGCCATTCAAGGCACGTAATCCATGCTCCGCCGTGTGTCGCCGAAGATAAATCAGCCGTTCTCTCTATGCCCACGCGGGGACAGAAGAAGTTCCGTTCGATCGTCGCGGCATTGCGGCCCATTGGCTTCCTGAACGTTCACGTCGATTAAATGAAATAGCCCAACTGGCTCGCGTCCCTCCATAAACAATCGTTGTGAACGTTTTACATGGTTATATCCAATTAAGTTCGTCAAATAGAATCGAGCGGCGCACGGTCCCGTACCGTTTGGCTCGCATCGAAACGAAAACGAGTCCAACCAGCCACCGGTTAATTCCTCCTGCCGCACAAAACGGTTACTGGATATATCTCGTTTATCGAGAATCTTCCGAGAACAATACTCCACTCGGCTTTCACATGGATTGCTTCGAAATCGGTTTATAATTATTACCGAATATTTTGGAAGCACGCTAACACTTTTTGAATATTAACATAGGAAGAATCTTGTCAAAAAGAATCTATAACAGTAAAAATGGTTCGAGATATGAAATTCACTCTTGTAACTTCTTTAGGACATTACAAATTGATTTTTTAAACTCTCAACATTAATTCGATTAAATTCATTTTATTCTCAAATCATATTCATTATTGATTGTTTCGAGAATAAATTGTAGAAACGCGAATTTTGAAAGCAGCAAATCGTCGTGCCGAGTAAGAGATTTTCATGAAAAGTCTCGACCGGGGAAATGTTCCCAACCGTTCATAAGCTGGTTGGTTGTTCAGCGAACCCGTTCAGTTTTCCGCGCGTACCCTCCGGTTCGTATTTCCCGCGGCAATGCGAACCTCTATATTCCCTCGGTGGATAAGAAATTACGTTCGCGGCGAGACGGTGGTTATTTTTTCGTCATTTCAAAGAATTTTTCGTGATTTCCTCCCGTCGTCGGGAGCCAACTGTATTTCTTTCGTTTAATGAGAAACCTCGCGGTGGGTGGAAATAGCTGGAGCTTGAATTATATCGGGGACCAACACGGGTCGGGCGGAGGAGGCAACGTAAACAGAGAACGGGGGGATTTCTCGCCTAGGTCGTGAACGATGGAGAGTCCCAGGAGCTGATGGGTGGACGGTACAATTCAATGATCAAGTTACGGAAATGTCTGCTACGGAGACCAGTCGGCTACGCTTATGAATCTCTTAATATCGATGTATTAGAAAAACATCGTAAAATGCTATAGAGTGCAAAGAAAACTCATCCTTGCTATCGGCAATAATGTGACCTCTCCAAGGAGACTAAATTAATTTCCATATAGAGACTTTGATCCCACAAACCTCGCCAGTCTTTTTCTGTAAACAGAGATAATATTAATATGCAAGCAGTCTGTAAATACCTTATTAATAATTAATGGAGGAAGTATGAATCGTGTAAATTGTATAACGTAATTACACGTGTATATCGCAAATTCGTACGTCTTTCCAGTGCAAAATTGGTATTAATTATTTTCTACCTCGGATACAGATTTACAAAAGCGATATAAATGTAGCAATTAGGTGAACGCGATAGAAAGCTTAAACACATCAACGGGTATGACTTGATTAAAAGCTGCAATTAATCCGACTCCGCTACCGCGGAAAATGGTTTACGCCGTTCTTATTCCACGAACGGAAATATGATAGAATCTGCGGAGTGCTCCAGATGAAGTTCTGTATCTCAATTAGAGAAAATATTCTTACATAATTCGTTTTGCACACAGAACCAAGGAAAGAACTTTGTCTAAGTTGCACATCATTCGGAAAATAATACATGTATGGCGTGAGTCTATTGATGTAAAGATTTCAAATTATGCATGAATAAAGCTGTTCCTTTATTACGCCACTTAAATATTCTCAATCGTATAAAAATATGGACATCAACTTGAGTTTTCTAAATTGATTATTGAAATACTTTATCTAGCATTTCAATAATCGCATTTGTAAATATTCTAATTATTACATGTAAGATAACATTGTTGAGGGATGATAATCATTTAATCCAATAATCATTCTATACGAGAAAACGTGCTGGTTATGTAAACTAATTTTTTCCTTCGTATTACAGGTCTTTGTGTTTCGCGGGAAACGCCGGAGGAAAAAAACAAATGAAATCTCTCGTTGTATTCTGAGTAGCTATGCTCAGAAAGAAGAATTGCGTAAGATGTTCTGTGTATTTACAACCTAATTAACATTTTATACACCGGAATCCTATGATTAAAATCTCCAATTATCGTGTTATGCTAAGGGAGCTCTAAACAGTCGTTTTCCACATACAGGGTGGTCCACGCAAACTTGTGCACCTGCAATTTCCAAAATATGCATTAGGCAACATATTTTTCAATACAAAAGTTGCGTGGTTTAAAGAGGCATATTATTTAGTGCGTTTACTTTTTTAATAGGTGGAGCCGTTCGGAAGATTTGACGGTCACTTTTCTTTCCTTAAATGAAATACTATATCATTAATATCAGAATACGGATGAATATCGAATTCTGAGTAAAAAAGTATTGACCTTTATTAGCTCTAAACCTAATAGCTAACAAGTAATTTTGTTTTATTTTTTGGACATTTGCTTCACGTTCCGCCACTAAGCGATTTATTAAGAAATTTTTCACTGTAAGTTGTACATTTTCGGAAATTATAAAATCATAACTGCTTGATAAACCAGCGTTCACAATCCTATTTAGTATCTTTTCATCCTGAAACAATTCTGTTTTTTATCTACCTAGCCGAAGTATCATACGTTGTTTTATACTAGCGAGTTCTACGTTTCACATGACAGACACGAAGCTTTCGTTATGTGTCCTCAATAGTCAATTTTTTCAGCGGCAATATTGACCTTTTTGGTAAAATTTCAATATGCACAGAAATATGAGATGGTAAGGACTGGCCGGGATTGAATTCTTGTCTGTACTCTTTTTCTATACATTCGGTTCTGTTCCTCCATATTCCTATTTTGTGCTACTCTTACATATTCTTGATATTTCAATATCTTGTACGATAACAATCTCCAATCTTGTATTACGACATGCAGTACTGTTCACGAGTATTGTAAAATAAAGTATTTTACGGATGAACCACAGATTTTTACTTATTTATAACGCTGAAAAATTGTCAAAATGTTATACGATGCAAAATTGTAGCAAACTTTATTGCAGTTCGCTTTTATTTGCGATTCATTAAAACGATTTGTAGGGGAAATAAAATTTCGTTTACACGGCCACGATGGGATGCACGCACGTACAAATTTTCCCGGTATATTGTAAAATAATAAATATGCTTCAATTTCACATATATACAGTCATTTAACTTTTTTCACCTTTCAAATGAAACAGTTGAAACACTCAACGTGACAATAATATTTCGATGAAACAGATAAGCACCAAAAAATGATTTGTTGCCTTGTATGTTCCTATCATTATACCTTTAATTTGAGTTATATTTCGTACATCGTGTAGTTTATAAGAAAAATTAAGACAAAAGGGTTACATGGCCCCTTGTGAATCGATGCAAGCGTAAATGTGTTATTTGCAAAAGTCTGTAAATAATACTAAACATACTACTTCGAGATCAATAAAAAGTTCTCCAGGATTTCAGCCCATGAGCATTAGCTGATGATCAAGAACAATTTGAATTTTCCGTGCCCTGTTTTGGAGTCAGATCGCAACGAACGAGCATAAAAGGGAGGATAAACGTAACGTAGTCACGATGTGGCAACATCTTCGATCAGGGTGGAACCATCGGAGCACTCAGCAATTGGCTGTCTAAACGAGGAACTAGAAAGTTTGACCGTAAAATGAAACATTTTTCACTTTTTGGTTAGAGGAAGAGGGAAAAAGCGAGGGGAGGGGGCTACGAACCGCGCTATTCTGTGCATTTCAGGTTTGGCCAGGTTCCATGTTCTCTGGAGCAATTGTCGAAACTCGGTTAAAAGTAGTGCGTGCCGATTTGCGATCGAAATTAAGTCGAAGCTTTCTCCTGGTCGATCTTTATGCATTGTTTGCGCCTGGATCGTCGCGCCGACTATTTCGCAACCGACTCGAAAACGCGAGATATCACGTGAAAGTTCACGACACAAGGCTACTGACCCCTTCCCCGATTGCAAACTTTTCTCGAGAGGATCATTCTTTGCTGGACCGCGACGGAAGTGCTCGCACAGTTTTCGAAGCAGCCGCCACCAAATAAGCTCCTGACCGCGCAGCTAACTTTTTCTATAAATCTACGGTTTCTCGCGCGGACGAGCCACAGCCGTATGGACGATTTAACCTACGACACTGGGCGTCATTTGGGATTGGATAGGAACTCATGCAGCGTCAGACTTCTTTCATACTCCCCGTTCAGCTAGTTCAAAAGATTAGTTACTTTTCGTTTCTGGACAACTTGGCAAACACGATTTTCGAATGGGGCCACAGTCCTGTGAAGAAGTCACCCTAATTGAGTGGGTTAGAATCATAGTGACTTAAAGTCACATTTTGTGGAAAACGTGGAGCGTTACTATACCATTGTTAAGATAATTTAAAGTTAAGTTCATTTATAGTAACGTTAAAATTTGTTTCACTTTTCCTTTTAACATTTTGAAATGTGTAGATTACATTTTAACACTTTGCCGATCAGTCATTCGGCCATAAACATTCCCCTAACACCGACTATGATTCGGCTTATATTTTCGTGCCAGAATACTTATACGAGCACCATTTCCGTTGCTTATAGAAATATTAAATCAAACTTTCTGAAAATGCTTTCTATATTATTCGCTTTCTGTTATTGTAGGGTCATTAAATCAGTTAATTAGCATTAAACAATATTTATTTTATCTATTTTACTTATTTCATTTTTGTTTTATTTATTTTATCCGTCGCAAAACGTATTTAATATTTAAATAATTATATAATAATATGGAAGCTTACTCTAACACTTTTACCTCAATAATGGATAACAAATTATTGGTTGCCATGACAATCAATTCACAGGCTACTAGTCGGAGTGTTATCAGGAATTATGTCCTGACTGTCCATTGTAAATGTGTACATCTTTTTGCACCTGCTTTATGAACACTACTCTTCATATTTATAATTTTTATAATTATCTACAGACGAAATAAATATAGATAATGTTCGTAATTATTCGTGCCGTCGAATGTAAGACAGCATTGCTAACGTAGGATAACTGTCAATTTTAATGAATATTTAATAAATTGTTTAACATATTAATGTTGTGCATACTATAAACGTTTATAATATCGCTTTCAACTATTACCGCTTAGTTTACATACGAAGGAAAAGATAATAAATCTCACGCTATTATGCACTTCTTACGCAATTCGGTGCAACTGTAGACCGTTCCGTTGAATATTTTTAGCCAAGAAACATGCTATTCCGAAAATAGTTCCTCGTAACGAGACGCCAGCTGTCGAGACCGACTCGACAACGAGCCGTATCGATATTTCGCGTTCGACTTCCGGTTTATTGTACCAGTCTGTTCGCGACGGAGCACACGGGTTGCCGGTTTTCCGCGAAGCTCGGTATCGACCGATCTCTCGCCCCTCGGCCACCTCCTTCCCCATCTCCAGCTGCTTCTCCTACTACTCCTTCTGCTCCAGAGGCAATCATTGTCGGTGGCGTAACTCGATTCCTTCTGCCTCCGCGACGACGATTGGCTTCTGTTCGAAATCGAGTCCACGTGGCTTCCCTTAGTATCCCGTAGTGTTAGGATCTTAGCAAAAGATCAATAGGGTCGTGCCGTTTCGATGGCCACCGGCATCCGGGGTTCTGACATAAACATCGCGAAAGACGGTCTAGCTTAACTGGATTTTTCCGTTTGATGGAAATTTGCCGGTGATCGAGGCAAACCAGACAAAATTCACCGAATTTTGATCGGTTGGGCATGTCCCGTGTCTTATGATTCTGTCTTCCGGAATGGTGGCTAACAATACTTGCATCGTTATGGACATGTGATAGTGTGTGACTCGTATAGACGGATAGAAATGTTCACGCTCTCCGACGGTTGGATTTAATGATCTGCTTGAGAGGATTGAGTGTAACTGTAGCAATTTTCCTAACTGATAAAATCGTAAAATCGTCCTATATGATCGTTGAGGTATACGGACAGCACGCGTGTTAGACCCAAACGAAGACTCTTCACGAGGCAAAAGAACGCTACTCCTACGGACCAGAGTCCTACTACTCCAAGTGAAACGATTTACGCTATTAAACTTCCTACGTAAGCGACAGAACCGAACTGACGGCGGCTATGTTACGATCAAGATCACCAGGATACAAGAAACAGCGAAACCGGAAAGGACACAATAAATAGTAAAAGCGAAAATAACTCAAAAAAATCTGGATAAAATGTGAATCTGAACTACACCTGTTAAGTTTCAAATGTATTTTATGAATCGTTAAATCAAATATTGTAAATTCATTTCAATTCGGCGTTGTTAATATCCAACTTTGCCAGCACTCCTTTAATCCTCGGAGTACGGTCACTCATTATACGGTAACCGGGTCTTCCGCAAACCATACCAATATTTCACTAATCATGTTTGCGGCCGCTTGATCTCGAGATCCCCACCCCCTGTTCTATTGATAACAAACGCCGATAAAACAAGAACGTCTTTAGAGACCACATTATCGGAACGGGGGGGGGGGGGGGGTAATATTATAGCAACCGAGTCAAGCATAGTATTTATTGTTGGAACAGTATGACTGAATACCGAACCGACGCGAATAATTAGCGAATAATTATGCATTTTGTCCAGGAATTAATGTATAAATCTTTAAGAAATCATTCGTTTACATCGGTCTGCGTGTACTCCTCGGTGCATGTCACTTTTCAAAGAACGACTCCCCTAACGATTATCAATTTTCATGCTCAGGTTCAAGCATATTCAAGAGGTCCGCAAAAAACGTCTTAATATCCCTGCCGACAAAACGGAGCAAAATAGCGGCGAAAGCTTGAGTCGAGATATCAGCGCCTGAAGAAATTTAATTATCGGATAGCTTCATCTTTGAAGCGAATTTTTCGCGACCGCCGGTTCTTTTCGATCGAATGAAATTCAGGTGCATGGAGAGTCGTAAGACGAGTGCAAGCGATCGTAATTCAGCATGCGAGCAGGACGCGAGAGATCACTGAATAGGATTTCGACTGGCTTTGACGTGGTGCAGGCGGAATCGGCTTCCCTCAGGTGGCATCGATCGGCGGGCTCCTTTCGCTTTTGGCAAGTGATCCGAGAAGTAAATTGCCCTAAGTGGCTGGGGAGGATGACTAGTCGGTAGCCGGAGGGACCGAGAAACACCGCTGTCGCGCAGCGCGGCGATATGAATACAGTGGCCGAAGCGCAGCTGGTCGCATGCACCTGCACACAGATTTTGACTCCGCGAGCGGTTTCGCCGAGCTATCAGCCAGCTCGGCGGTTCTCACACACGCGTGAACACGGACACGAGTCGTCGGGACACGTTGATGAGTTCTTCGACGTGCAATAATACGTCCCCGAGCCCCGGCCGTCCCTGCACGGACCCCGACAACTTCCCCGACGTCCGCCTCCGCCACCGTTCGACCCCACCGCGAAATGTCTGCTACATGTATGCAGTAATGTCCAGAAGATACCGTGCATATCTCTGCGACGTCTCGCTGGTGCAGATGGTGTATCAGGGCATTAGCATCGGTCTCAGGATACCAGGCCGATTTTCGAGGACATCTCGGAAATGTCGTCGATGCTATCTTCCGCGGAGCGACGGCGTCGATGCCGCATCATAGCCCGCACGTTCGCGGCCATTTACATGTACGGTACGCAGGTGTCTATGATGCGACCCGAAAGATGAAACGATCATTGACTCTACAGATTTTTACGAGCTTTTTCGATGAATGTCTTTTAGTGTACCAAAGCGAAGAACGCTCTTCCGCTTTGGCTTTCGGTACTGAGAACTAAATGAAATTTATTTCGCATTGTTAATTGGTGTCTCAAATTAGATGTACTCTACTGTTCTAAGGTATCTGGACACCACTGAAATGTCCTCTAAACAATTTGTTGTTATTTGAACAACATTATCAATATTCGTTAATAGACCTATCGCAGAAAACTCAAGTTTTAGACGATTTTATTTTGTATTTTGTTTTTCTCTCTTTCCAATATGCTTCTGGCGGTTATCTTTTATTTTGATTAGATATAGGGTTATTCAAATTAAGTATTATATCTTTCAACAGATGGCACTGCTGAACGGAAAAATCATCATGGAACGCTACGCTATGCAACAACGTGTACAAACTGTTGAAACTTATTATAAACATTGAAGTTTTGTTCTAGCTTGTTCTCGTGCACTGTGCGAAAGTTTCGTCGAATTGTGGATAAATTCAAAGAGACTGGCTCAGTTTATTATGCAACACGTGGCAAGTACATATCAACGTAGAGCTCGCAGCAATGAAAATATTGCTGCTATTCGTAATAGTGTGGAAGAAAGTCCAAACGTATCGGTTCCTCATCTTTCTATACAATTGGTGCTTTCGTGCACCCGTACAAGATTTAGCCGAATGTCTCGGGGCTGTCATTTGAACAACATTGTATTCCACGATTAATGTTATGCATCGGACTTTATATTAAAATAAAGAAACTTGAAATATCTCTAATAGTTTGTGTTCTATTTCAATTTGAAGATGGGACACTCGATTTGTATAATTCTATAAATACGTTCAATCGAATAAGTGTAAGGCTTGCAAAATTAGCAACTTCGAATTCTGGCGCGAATTTTATAAAATTCGCTCAAAGTTGTTCACGATCAAATATTGAAAGAAACGATATTTACTTGAGAAACTATGTATAATATAATACACAGATGTATTAACACAGCTTGTTGTCTCTAAAAAAGCAAACCATTCTACTAATAGTAGATGGATTTAAAAAGTGGTTATAGTGTTATAGCATTATTCGTCTGAATTTGTTACGTGTCCACGTATTTGTGTGTAAGTTTGAAGTTGTATAAATATCTCGTATTTCGTTGCTTTTAGAGATTGTGTCGAGATGTTTCAGTTCGTAGCTTAAAAACAGTGATATTACTGATTTGTACTACTGATTCGTACGTACGCGCCGTTATAGAGTTCACGTATTAATGTGAAGGAGATACAAACTTTTTTGAACGCATATAATGTGATAAAACAGTGTGTTATTTTTCGAAAACTTTTTAAGTCGGTACTAAGAATGTTAACCAATTGCTTTTGTTCAAATAATATAAACTTGGTTTAATATTTCACGTATAAGTGCAAAATTTCGATCAGCAATAAAACAATTACGGTGTTGCGGTAACATTATAACTCCGTTGTTAATTGTTTACTGAAAGAGAATAGAGTTTTAATTCACCAAGGATTGAATATGCATAACAGAAAAGTGGTGTTTTATTCCAACTCGGAGAAATTGAATGACACTCGTGCTTTCTAAACTCTCGCAGCAACTTTAATTACAAGTTTGATACGAAATTATAGAGCAAGAAGTTAAGAACTGTGCCAGAATGCTAGACGTACCAAGCAGTTAAAGTGACTTGTTTCCAAGCCCTTCTAAGAACTACGAAAGCATATTTGTTGAAATTTTTGCTTAGGTTTTACCGTTCTCCTTACATGAAGAAAGAAATCTGTATAATCATTTCCAATTAAAAGCCCTTTATGACGTCTGCAATTTAAGAAACTCAAGTTTTAAGTGGATTATTTTAACTCCTGTAGTCAGTGTAATGTTAATGAAGGTTTAAGGCATATTTCCTTCTCATTCCACTCACAAATCTTTTACAGGGTCATTCTAGCGAAAATTTTAACTAACTTTCGTAAGGCTATTCAGCCTTTCGCCGCAGAATAAAATTCTCGAGTTCACTCGTTTTAATACCTTTCTTCAGAAAGCTAACACAGATACATTTCGTTGGTTGCTTGCAAAAATACAAACTACTTTCTTTTCTAGGTAAATTATGTGCACAAAATCTATGACACACAATTAGTGAAGGGAAAATTTTCAGTTTTAATTTACTGAAGTGCCGCAATACAGTTTCAGTACCATACATCTGAATTCTTAATTTTACTTCGCCAAATAAGTTATTTTAATTTTTCGGAATTTTGTAGGTTGTTGGATATCCAAGAGCCCCAACAAATAATGATTCATACAATTTACTAAAAATATTGCAAAATCGGTAACACATGAAATGGAATCATCATTACCGTAATAATTGCTTTTCAACGAATCACACTGCTGTACGGGTGTACTAGCGCAAAACAAAATAGTGGAGTATTGTTCTCCATACATTCAATTGCCTCGGGCAGAAAAAGTGCAAAATTTTTCGAACGGGATATCGTATTTCCCATATTTCTAGCCATGTATCAAATATTTCCAAACCAAAACAGTTAAGCAAGGTACGTCACGGCAAAACGGCGAAGACCGAATACATTGGGCACCCCATTTTCAGACTAATTCACAGCAACCTAATAGATCAACCTGCAAAGAAGTTCCCGCACAATGCCGCAGAGTTCGCCGTAAAGAAAGCACGTCGGACGCCGCGGGATTTTCTTTGAAACGACGCGTCACCGCGTCATCGCGCAATTTTTCCGTCCTTTGTCGCGGTCCATGTAGCTGGGATTTCCGGCGACAAAAGCAATAAATCCCGCGACTATCCACCATGCGGCACTGACCTGTGGACCCGCGAGCACGTACGCTGTCCTCCTTTCGGGACAGTCTCTGGCAGCGATGCAGTTTTAGCACAATACGTCCATCCTCGTCTCTTCGTCGGCGGAGAGGGGCGACAGGGGAGGAAGGGTCGAGGGTTGCCGGACGGGTGAAAGCGACGGTCGCCGCGGTTCCTCCATCCCCTTAAGCGATGATTGTAGCACGGCCAGGCCTTTGTGAACTCGCCCCAAAGTTCGCGGCAACGTCACCGCGAACAAATTTCTCCGGCAAAAGGAAGACGAATTATGCCCCCGTGGGACCAACCCCCGAATCCCGGTTCTTAAGATGCAAATCAGTGCCCCCGGGAATGGCGCGGGGACTGACGGAAACGAACGTACCACTGCGTATCTGATTACAGGATGATAATCGACGAAAACGTCTCGGAATTCTGGGAATCCGATTCACCCTCGTCAATTGGGGGTTGGAGATTCATTGGAGAAAAGGAGTTTGAATGCCGTGTCAGTTTCAACGTCTCGAGGGGTTTTATTGGATCGTTTCCAATTTGTTAGGTTGTTATGAGAATCGGATTATTCAATATTGAATATTTGTTAGCTGTTTACTAAGACAGAATTATATTAAGTACGGATCTTATTCCGGTCAATATTAAATTTTTGTTCTGTTTTCATTAATATATAAGCATTCATGTAGATGTAGGTGTATAATAAATATTTCTCTTTTCTTCTGAGAAATTATTTCAATTGAAATACATTAAATAGCAATTTATTTTGCAATGTAAAAATCTACTTTCAGATTTACTTCTGCGAACCTCTTGCGTCTTATAGATGCTACTAAACTTTCATTTCTTTGATCGTTCGTAATACGGTTCTAGTGTAATGAAAAAGTTCTGGCATCCACACGTAACCGACATGGCAGTCGAAGTATTAATTCATGCAGTGTTTTGCCAACAAATTATGAGAATTAATTGTAACTCAAACTGTGAACTGGATTCCGTTTTGTGAATTGGATACGTTTCAGGTTTACTGTGTAATGCACATTTGGATCATGTGAATTCAAACTTTCACACATTTAATGCATTCCCAAGATTTGTTGTAGAGTGAGAATAATTATTTGTTTTAGTAATATGATTCAAAATATTAATAAGTAAATGTAATTTAATTGTACTTTGTACCCTTGTTAAATTATGTGGATCGTTAAGGTAATAATTTAGAGCACCTTTTGTAACAATGGCAACGTTTTATTATAAGCTACAGTACATACTCACGTTCTTACCCGCACGCTAGCGTCAATCACTCTGACCACACTCTCGTCTTCGCATTGAGCTCTCAGCTCTCTTTTGTCTTCTAATGCGTGCGCACTCTCACACATTACATACCGTCAATATGTATTACGTATGTATTAAGTATAACAGAGATTCACCCATACATTCCAACAACCCTTTTTTTAAAACAAGACATTAATGAACCTAAAACTTCGTTAATGATGTAATAAGAATGGAGTATTTTGTCTATTGTTATACGTGCCCATTATGATAAAGATGTTTTATCCTGAGGAACTTTTTACATTACCATAGAAAGACGAGATTGTTCAATGTTTCTGCACAGGAAAGTCGACGTGAACATTATTTTTTGCTTCGTTATTCTAATTATTGTATGTCATTATTATATGAATTTCTGTTCTTATTTAGACAGAACTTTTTTCCTTTTAAGAGAATTCTTTGTAACTTTTGTACACAGTAGAATAAATTCAGACTTATTGAATCTGAAAAGAATAAATAATAATTGCGATTTTAACTCTGCAAATTTTGGTTTCGTCAATTGAATTATAAATAGACATTGGATTTCGTGCATTTAGACTAAAATTAACAAGGTGAAATGCCAAATAAAGAAGATATTAGAAGAATACAAGCATGTTCGTACATTCTCCTTAATTTACTGGAATTATTGAAAGCAAAAATAGATGTCTATTTAACTTGTGTTCCTTACAAATAATTAACAAGATTTCATTTTGCACAAAAATCCGCAGTCTAATTACTTAGTAGTCTAGTGGCTACAGCTAACGTTTTAATATAACATCAGTGTCTGGTATAAATTATTACTAGTAGTAGTCATGATTACACTGCATTCGTGACAAGTTTTAAGTAAGTAAACTGGAGTACAGTAAAAACAGAAGAATTATTGGTTATTCTTAGTATTCGGATGGTATTCGAATACGTTTTGTATTCAACGCCAGCTTCTTGCGTTTCTTTCTCACAAGGAACGGCAATCTGCATAAAACTGAATTACAACAAAGATCCAAAGAATTCAATCCCTTTAGATTTTGACTTCTATCTAGAGTTTCGGCGATTTTTGCGAGCATGCGACTATCGTTCACACGGCACCCGTTCCGCGCGGTGTTCTGAAGCCGAAACAGCGTGACGGGAAATTCGTTTTCCCTGTTACGGGCTTATACATATTCGCGCTGGTCTAGAGTGTAGGAATGTCGGGCCGGAGATTATGCAAAAGTATTCGCGCGCCAGGCGCACGAACGCGACAGCGTTAATCCTGGCGCGACGCGGCGTGTAGATCGCGTGAGTAGCGTCGCGTCGCCTCCTGGACGAGCTCGTCTGCGCGTACGTGCCACGCGTTAAGCAATCGTTGAACAGCAAGAGTACACAGAGCATCCTCCGATCCGTATTCAATTAGAGCTAATCTCATCGGCGAATAAACGGCGAAGCGTCGGCGTGCAAGGAGGTCCAATTAAACAGGAGGGACGTGTTCGCGCGTTGCGATTCGCTGCTGTACGAACGACTCGGAAAGATTGCGTGGCAAAGATTCGCGAGGCGTGGAAAGAAAATGGGTCGAGTCGGGCTGCGGCGGGTTCTTTGCGCGCGTCTCGGCCCGGTTCGACGATCGGAACGAGCTCCGTTACGAAACGCATCACGTGCCGACTCACAATAAACCGGCGCGGTCTCTGAAAGCTCGGCCGATAAAATGGCGTCGTGCCTTGTAATTTTTGCAGCCGTTGGGAGGAACTTTCCGAAAGATCGTAAAGTCGCGTAGGGTGCGCGTTTCAGCTCCGTTCGAATTTCCAGGAACGCTTCGGATCGCATGGTGTGTCGCGTAGGCTGATAGCGTCTTCTGTTCGCGCCGCGAGGATTTCGAACCGAAAGCCGGCGCCAGAGAATGTACATTAGGCCACGACTCGCAGTATCGTTGGCGTAATTCCCTTATCAACAGTCGCCGTGAAACGTCACGATAGATCGACTTTCCAGCAGCTAATCTTATTCCGCAGTTAAGTACACGCCTACCTCGACAAACATGGCACTTCTACGTCCTCGGGAGAGATCCCCCCCCCCCCCCCCCAGCCCAGACATCATAGTACGGTGGATACTATCTCGTGATCGTTTTCATTGGCTGTCGACTCGCTTCTAGTTCGCGGTCAAAGACAAAGAGCCCGTTGCTGGCTTGGTGCACAGGATGATAGAGATAGCAATGAGACGGCGTACACAGGCATACGGAAGGGAAAGGACACGAATGGAGGCGACAAAGCGAAACGTTAAAGGGGGAATAGTTGAATTAGACACTCCGGTTCGTGGTAAACGCGTTCGACGTACCGCATTACGCGGAAGCAGACGGTATTTCCGTCGGCGGGGCTAATGCCACTGAAATTGCCACTTGACTGTCTGCGCTGTTCGATGTCTAGTTGCCGGAAAAATTAAATGAACGAAGGATCAAAGTCTGCGGCAACTAATGAGGTATTATTAATGCCTCTCTTGCATCATATTATATTTTTACAGCGCTGTTGAACGTTGGGAATCGATACTGTTACGAAACCCGCTCCTGTTCTACGACGATAATAGGAAGTGACTTTTCTAGACACGCTCGGTCATTGTAAACGGATCTTGCTAATGATTCTACGTGCAACAATGCTTTCACCTATGTTTCTACTGCAGTATTCGATTTTTTCATATTCTACTGTAAACCTCTTCTGATTGGTGTTTACTTGTTTCCAGATATAAATATAAATAAGTGGCTTCTCGCTGAAGATTATTTTTCAAGGTAAAGATTAAGGCGGAAGCTATACTAATCAATAATATCGTTGTGAACGATTCACCATTAGCAATTAACAATAACATTAATCAATAGTTGAAATTATAAATCCCTAGTATAACTTTTATTGTTATACACCGTCTTTCTCTTCTCCCTCTCTCTCTCCCTCCAACTCTCTTCGCCTTTCTCTGATGTTTCGAATCGAGAATAGTAATATCGTAATTTAAATATTTAATTTAATTTTTCTTTAAATTTATAAATTTTGTATTTAACATCGTCTGAAGTTTAAAAGTCAGCAATATTGTTTTTAGAAGACATCAGCTTTCAGTAGGTTCATTAGCAGTATTAATGTGTACAATTTAATTCATTAAAACACTACTTATCACCTGTCAGTGATAAAAATTTGGAGAAAATATACAATATGTCATCACATTTTTCAAAGAATGAATCACTGTGATCATTATTTGAACTGCAAAGAAAACATCCATTTATCACGTCACACTCGCATGTTAAACAATATACATTTTGCGTTGTACTTTCTAAATTTTAAACAATTACAGCTACACAGTACGGACTGATCCAGCTGTGAGTCGTTCATGACGCAATAAAATGTGATAAACGACAGCATTAATCAAAATTAAATCCAAAAATTCCAAGGAGATTGTTAATATTGTGGCTTTTAATGTTTCATTTACGTATATTTTTGTTACACACATGCTTTTAAGCAAGCATGCAGATAGCATAACATATTTTCAGGATTTAGATAAAAAATCTAACTAATTCTCATGAACCTTACAAGCCAAAACTCGCAACCAGATGTAAAACAAAGTCTGGAACATTTGAAAGCTCGGGTTGTTATGAAACTCAGATTCTACCATCAGCTGTATTTATATATTATTTAGACTATTGAGTCAAACCGAAGCGTGGTTGCAAGAAATTCTTAAGCGAAAACCAAGTGGAACCATCGTTGAGTAGACTGTGATTCATTAACGTATACTCGTTGACCTGTTGAAAACATGTATAATGATCCATGCAACGGGGGGCTAAATATCTTACCGCAAACGAGAAGCGGGTGGACGCTGCGCGATTTCGTCGGTGCGCACATAATCTTGTTTAATTTTAAATCGTCAGCTTTCTGCCGTCAGAGACGCGACTCGACCGTAATACGAAATATGCGACGACTGCGTATCGCGGAAAACCTGAGCGCTCAAATTTTCAGTTTGGAATCGAAACACGAAACGCGTGGAAACCTAAGGCTCGCCGATCTGCGCAGATTTCGATGGACAAAAAATTCAACTTCTCTCGAAACCCTTTGAGGCACAAAGTAGCGTGCGATAGATTAAATCGAGCGTATTATTTCCGACTGGAATTCTGGTCAGTGTTAATTTAAGCGATTAATTCATTCCGCAGGCATTGGTTTTAATTTGCGAACGCAGGAAGTGAAAACGTGCTCTTTCCTCTCGCCCAAATTCAACGAACAGTGAAAACAGAATTTGTTTTCCTTCTTGTTGCCTAAATTGAATGAACAGTGCGTGAACGCATTCAAATTACGTGTTATTTAACTACAGCGTGTTTCGCTACCGCGCGCGAAACCCTTTACGCGGGCTACCACTTTAAATTATTATTTGCAGTATTTCACACGGCGCGTTTCAAAATACACAACATTTGTACCTGCTACACATGGACCCTGCGTTTCCATAGCAACACCTACAGTTTTTTCATCTTGCAGAAATTATCGCGCAAAACACAATTTTTCATCACCGACAATGCCCACGAGTCAACCGAAAATATACTAGAAATAATATCACGGTTGATAAAATAAACACGGTTTATTAACTTGGTAAACGTTTACGGCTATTACACTAATCACGCGAAGCTCACCCTTGGAGCAGTCGGAAATTTGTACATCACTCGGCGGTAAATTAATCATCGTCCGGGTTAAGATCGCCGGAGATCGTGAAATTCCATCAACTATAATTTTCTATTTTAACGAGCCCCTTTTACCGTGACCCGACTATATCGCTGTTGGACGCTGCTGGCATCCTTTAGTCAGCATTCATACTAAAATTACCCCGAGGTCCGTGGTCCGAGCTGCGCATCAAATTTAATAGCCCGTGCAGAGAAGTCTCTGTAATTATCTGCCTCGCTTTTTCATCGTGTACCGCCTCGCCCTCCTTCCCGCCGTCCCGTGGTCCGAAAAACCTGCGCCGGCGAATATGTAAACGACATTAGGAGCTTTCAGAGGCCAAGTTTCGCCGATGGCTAGGCAGATCGAGCGCGACCGTTTGACGCAAACTTTACGGAAGAGCGAGTCTGCGGTCGGTTGCACGTCGGCCGTGTCCATCGGCCTCAGCTTATTAGGATTTACGGACCGGCCTCCAGAGGAATCGTCAGGAGAGATTTCGATGTACCTTAATCGCCAAAGCAATGATTAGTTGGGCATAAGTCGGGTTTTGCTTGCCGACCGGCCCTCGTCGACGCTTGTGGAACGTCGACGATATAATTCACTTTGGAGGATTGATCGACTGGTGTTGATCGCTGCGCATCATGGTCACTTGCGTATCTCGGTCTTCGTTATACTTACACCCCCCTCCAAAAGTGCTAGGATAT
Source organism: Augochlorella aurata (assembly GCA_028455555.1). Taxonomy (NCBI): domain Eukaryota; kingdom Metazoa; phylum Arthropoda; class Insecta; order Hymenoptera; family Halictidae; genus Augochlorella; species Augochlorella aurata. Next base: position 9,508,564 of record CM052162.1, on the reverse strand, counting down.
TTTCTGATTTCGTATAAATTTCAACTTTTCATTCAGTTTAGCTAATGTTTTATGTTTGCCGGAAGTATGTGTTAAGTTAGAAGTGTTTGTCACTTATGCATTTAGTGTACCCGTCTGTTGTATTTTATTTATTGAAAACATATATATTGGCTTTATTTCTTACGATATGTTTTCTAAATTTGTGTAACATATTATACCATGCATGGAACCGAATAAGATCAGAAATTAATAAAACGAATGCTGAAATTAGTAGATGTAATTAAAAACGCGGTGGATATATCGTCGGAAAGAAAATTTAATTCTTTTTTGTAAAGTTGACTTTATTTTTATTGTAATGTAAAAAATATATAGATATATTTGCTTGTTACCGTTTAATACAATTAACATTCAAATAAATTGAGGAAATTATAACAACTTCCCATCGGTTTCTCAAATCTATTTAATTTTCTATGAGTGTCTTAATACTTTTAGAGGGGAGTATAGATTCGGCACATCATTACGAAATTACAACCACTTTAACACTTTAAGTAGCGACTGTTTTCTAATAGTTCTTAAGAAAGCCAAAAATTTAACAAAAAAAGTTGTTACATTTTGTTACATGTGTAAATCCCAGCGACACTTTTGCTTAGAATGCTTCAATAAAGCTCATTAAAAGTATATTTGACTACATTCATTCGGGTTACATTTATCTTTTAACTTTAATACTGTCGGTCCCACGAAAAGTGTAACGACGGTCCCAGAGACCGGAGCCGGCTACGGGGAAAGATCAGCGCCGGTCCCCAGGGACCGGGGTTGCGTTCAACGTGTTAACTCAGCGTGCGTGAGGTCGGATATCGCATGTACTTTTGAATTGGATTTTGGCAGTCTCGTAAGAAGTAATTATAACTGAAAAATGAATGATTTTGAAACGTAAGACAGTCATTTTAACTGTATGATATATTATCAATAGACGGTGCATCTTTATACAAAATAAAAATTTTCTGAAGTTGTTAAAAGTAATACGAGCCTATTCAGAACTTCTTCCTTTTCTTTAAAACTCTTAGTAGAACGAAAGTAATGTATTGCCACGTTTCTATTAATTCAATTTTTATAGTATTTCAAATCACTGCTATATTTTAAATTAAACTATCACTAGACTACGGACCTTCATGCAAATTAATAATTGTCAAGTGTACAATGACTGAAAAAGAAAGTACAATAGAATCTTGATTACCCAGTACATGTTCCACACGTTGACTCCGTATCGTGGTACCACTATTGACATGGAGTCAGTTTGACGTCAAGTCATGATTACTGATACGGAGTCGATTTGTCATCAAGTCACCATCATTGATACGCAATCAATTTGACGTCACTTTATCACTAGTGATATTCATGCAGTGGCTACCATATGAAGATCAAGTCTGATTGCATAACTGAGCAACTGTTCTATTAACGGAGCATTCATTTAACTTTGCTTAGCTCGGATAGTTGACAATAAAAATTTGCAACCTCCAAATATTGCAGTTTTCCAAAAATGGTATCGTTGCGTCCACGTCGTAAATACCTGTTGGGTTCTGGATACGGTTCACTCACAGGATTCTCACTGCATCGTGACACAGCAGCGAAAGGAGGTAGTCGTTCGTCGAGAGAAAGTGGAAAACATCGGTTCGTAAGTTCGTCGGTGGTAGATCCAGACCGCACAAGCCCCGGCAGCAGTCAGCCAGGGCCGATTTACGCGAGTGGCGCACCATTGGGATCGCCGGATGAGGTCGAATCCTAACGCTTCGACCCTGAGCTTAACCTTACGTAACAATCCCACCGGTGTAGGACGATAAATCTTCGGCAGAGGGGGGCAGAGGGGGGTAGAGGGGGGCATTAGTGGCCCCTTGTCCCACTAGGCTGGCCCGTACACCTACGCCGCCGTTCCTCGTTTCCGACCGGTTGCTCAATGGCTTTACGAGTTCATATTTCCACGTCGTTCCGGGATTAGCGTCCGGAAGCTTCGGTCCGGCGAGATTACGGCGTAAGTTTGCGTTACGAAGCCCGGTTCAACTCGTCTGCTCCCCGAGGCGCTTGATGAAAAAATGCCCCGCTAATGAATGGTACATCTTCTGTGCAAACAGAACGTGCGGCGGACCGGATCCCGCTCCCGCGTTTCTATTTTTGCTACTCACGCTTGTGTCGTGGAACGACGACGGGAACTCGAAGATCCTCCGGGGATTGGTTAAGCCACCCCTATGAAATGGCGACGCTACTTAGGGCTGATTCGTTTGTGGCCGAGGGCAAAGTTGGAATTAAGCTTTGTAGCCCTGGAAAGATTGGACGATAGCATAAGTATTATGCCTGAACCGCAATCTCGCCGAGAAAGTTTAATGGCTTGGGAAATGACTGGCCAACCCGGACTTACACTATTGCCTCTATTTCGCTCGACCGAGGTAATCCATTTACATCACGCCGCTGGTTACCGATTCACAGCCTCGCTGAATCTATTTGGGCTCGAAGTACTGTTTATGGAAATTCGCGCCTAATATGGATCCGTATTATCGTTCGTCTTACGCACCCGATTACGACGAAATCCGTTCGTGAATCTCTCTCGATTCCGAATATTATGTAATTAATTACGCTCCATTGTTTATGCGAGCTTACTCCTGAAAAGTTTTAACGATGTCGTTCAATCGTTTCGTTCTCGAATGCGCGAGGATTCTCTGATCTCTCTCTCTCTCTCTCTCTCTCTCTCTCTCTCTCTCTCTCTCTCTTGCCGCATGCCATAGGCGGAGTTCGCCTATCACGGGGCACTTAAGATTTTTTCTAGAGAAACAAGAAAAGATGATGTTTTACCCCCTTTATTTTGCATGATTCTCAAGTGAACGTTGTTAGAATTTAAAATAAAAAGAACAAAATAAGGAACGTTATCATAATATCAATTTAAATTGGTGTTAAAACTTTCATTTAAAATTGAAAAGAAACATCAAGTGATCCCTATTACTATTTTCCGTGACTATGTTAGGAAGTCCCGCGTGCGGCTTCCTATCTTTTCGCCAAGATCCTACATTTCCAAAGTATACAGTAACGTCTCTTATATATTTTCACAACACTGTAGCAGGAATAGCACTTCAAAAGTTACGTGATGCGCCCACTTTCAGTCGAACGGAACAATAAATTCACTTCTTTCGCTGTATAACACGCGATCGACACGTTCTAGTTTCTGCATGTCGTTTATTTTATCTCCACTCAAGTTTTCGAGGCGTTGTTATTCTGTAACGGTTCTCAATTTCATGAATATAAGTACCGTAGGTTACGTGATACCGTCCGAAATCCCCCTACATACTTCGTGCGCTAATTAAGCAAATATCACACACGCCCGGTCTTGAGAACTAGCTTGTTCTTCGGTTGCTAAAAGTCCCCGATAAAAGTCATCGCGCTCGGTGCGGGCGACCGAATAAGAAAAACCGCGTCGCGTGATTTACGTTTTTAATCGAATCGCAATTACATCTGACGGGTTTTGTGTTCCGGGGCCCGGCGTGTCGCGATTCCCCGTTCACGGGCAAGCTATCGCGAAGAATTATGTTCCTTTTACGTACTTTATCACGGGATGAAGCGGGACTTGATCGATGCGGGCCACCGTTTTTTGTGGCCCCTCCGCAGAGTGTCCGGCGATTGTGCGCGCGTCTCGCCGCGAGATCGTCCTCTTTCACCCATCGGAAATTGCGATTCTTCAGCTCGCGGAACCCGGCTTACCGTACGCCGGTCGAATATATATGACGCTGCTTAATAAATCCAACGGACACAACGGCCGCAATCTGGCCGTCGGACACGTAATCTAGCTTAACGTATGTACCCACTCGATTTTCTCACGTTGCCCACCGTCTTCCTCCTCGTTTCTCTCTTCATCTCGCATTCTCGCTGTTCGATCCGACCGGAAAAAATCGCTCGGTAGCTCGACCTGAAATGCTCTGACTCCTGGTGACAAATATTTTCGCGCGTTTCCATGATTCCGCAGGACGCTGGCGTTCGGAAGAATTTCGACATTCCGTGAAGTATCGTGAATCTTTTCCACTGTTCTATTGGATTAGTCCGATTTGAATTTTTCTTATTGTTCGATAGATGACGAATTAAATTCTGCACTAATTGTGTATGAATGTATAGCTCGAGGGTAAGGTTCGCAGAAGATTAATTATCTTCCTATATAATGGAAACGTACCCAACAAACCAAACTAAATGCGTGTGTCCATTTTAGAGTAAAACCCGCGACAGTTGCTACTGTCGGTTGCTGAAAAGACGGCAAAATTTCTGTTGAGAAGCAAGAGGGTATCCCCCTCGATCCGCCCGACGAGCAGGGCCATAATTCCCACTTACATATCTATGAGCTCCCGAAACCTATTGGTAAACAAGAAGACCTATAAACTAATCTCCGCGAGGTGCAAGGGGCATAAATCCACCTAATCACATCTCTTGTTTAGCTCGTAATTTAGCCATTAATAATTAAAGTTTTAAAATGAAATCAAAATGGAAGAGTCTAGGAGGAAACCACGGAGGAGCGAGACGGCGATGGGAGTCAGGAGGCGTTGTTTGCTTGCAACCGGCCAAGCTCGAGTCCCTAGTTTCCTGAAAATTGTGGACTAATAGGAAGAGATAATTTCTGCCAATAAGAAAAACTCGTTTACCCTACTTCTGCGAGAGCCTTAACATGGGTCGGTTGGTGGGAATCGATCCTATACTTTTTTTTGTGTCGTCTTTTGAGCAACAGACAGTACTTTGAATAAATTGATGTTAAAAACAAGGCGATATAACAGGAGAATGTGTTTTCTAAGTGTTGAGGGTTACTTTTTTATTTTATTTTAATTATGTACGTATGAATAAAGACTCTATATTACGATTATCATATAAAACAAAAAATATCGATTTTTTAATTATTTTCCATTGCTCGAATCACTGTGCGTCGTACGGTTTTAAATCCGCGGTAGGAGCGATACCATTTTCGCGGGGAGAGGCGTCCGGAACCCGGCACAGTCTTCACTTTCGTTTCCCTCCGGACTCTTTTGTGGTCGTCGGCTTTTCGCCGTTCGACGTTCCCTGCTTTTTGCCCTTGTTCCCGGCGCGCTCCCTTTTTCCTTGGACGGCCCCAGTGCCTTCGCCGGGTCGATTTTTCGTTGTGGGTGACAGCTGCACGGCCGAACTGCTCCGCTAGCCGATAATACCTGCGCCAGTTGCAATGAAAACCGCAACCGTAGGTGCCAAGTCGTTTCGCATTTCACCCGACGCGACGCCACGTCTGGCATGGACGCGTCACGGTTTTCAGACACCAACGAAAAGCGTTGGTCTGTCAGCCGAAGCGAGCGCTGTTTCAAAAATTGTTAATTGACGGAAGTTGTGGCGTCGCTACCCATAACACTGTTGTTCGTCCTCTCGAATTTCTCACTGGTGTTTATCGTCGTTGTTTGTATCTCAGTTAACCAGTTAGCCGTTGCAATCTCTCTGAAAAATGTATACGCGCTTGTTTCGATGTACTTCTTTTTATTCTTTGATTGCATCACTAACATTTATTTATTTACCTAACTTAACCAGTTTACTGTACTTGACAAGTACGCTTGTCATAACACAAAACGTTTCAGTTATTGTACAGTGAACTAATCTCTCTAACATTTACAGAAAAATTGAAGACATTTAGACCAGTTTTAAGAAAGTTATGCCATTTTAAAAGTCAACTGAATCTTGCTCCTTTTAGTTAATCGAATTTTCCATGAAAAACAGATTTAAACGGCTTTTTGTTGGTAAACAACGAAAAAAAGATTCCTGAGCTTTAATTAATTTTATGCTTCGAACTTTTTCATAGGTTCTACTTGAAACATGCTCGGTAATACTTTTTTAGAAGACGTTCTCACATTTGTATAGAACCGGAACAGGTACTTGTTTGTCGACGATGAAAAAGTTCTTCATCATAGTAACAAGTACTGAATATTATTCAGTGAATAGTACTATACGACAATAATGAATAATTGTTATACTCACGTTGACATTCTGAATGTGCAACTTATTTGTAACATTTACATAAGCAAGACTTACAGTCCAAGGGTAGTTTGTGTTCCTTCTTAGATTTCTTTTAATAAACATCCTACGGTAACTTGTTCCAATGGAACTTGTATTATACAAACTCCAAGAGAACACCTTTGAAATAAGTTTTTAAAGCTAACATATGCTTTCATACAAATTTCGCACGAATAGATATTTTATGAAACGAACCATGTAAGTACGATCAAGATTTCATTCAACGTAAATCGTAGTTTAGAGGATTGATGGGATGAACTCGCTAATATTTGTCAACGTAAACATTTTTCTCTGATTTAAACGTTTGAAAACGTGACATGCTTGCTAGATATGGCATACTATTAGGAATAATCTTCGACGATATCGTAGTGTTTACAGCAACTAGAGGTGTCATGTGACATGTCTCCGATATTAGCAGCCCTTTGTGAGCGAATCAGCAACATTCCATTGAACCTTAACGCGGTCTTCAACATCGTCATGTTTCGCAATCTGCCACGCAATCCCTGTTATCGCTGCGACAGACCAAAATCGACCGGCCAACGACCGGAAAACGCAATGTTCACGCATGAGTCTACACCTAACCGTTACCTAACCGCGCTCAAACAGCCGTATGCCCGTTATCTGGAGCACAGATGGAATTTCACGCGTATATAGAGATAATAAGGGACTTTTACCACGAGTTATTAACTCGTATTGACCGGTTTCACTGCGGGCAGTGTGATATAATATTAAACAGGTTCAGTTTAATTTCCACCAAAGATAACGCGAACGATTCAACAAAGCATCTTTCAAAAGTAAATGCAACATGCAGTTTGCCGACAACAGGTTTTCTGATCATATCGTTGCATCGACTGCATCGATCAATTATCTGTTCTAATTCCTGCCCTAGACTCATGGATTTATCTGTGGGAATATCGGCAAATCCTCTTAACTATTGTGCTGGAATATATTTCCAGACCATATAATTCAGAAATCGACCGTTGTGCGTAATCCAGCGACTTTAGAGCGACGACAGGATTTCTTCATGATACCGACTGCGCTTCATGGCTGACAGAGAATTTTTTTCTCAACGAGACCTACAAAAAATGAAAATCATCAAGCGGCTGAAACAGTGAACATTTTTCCCAAACATGAAACCATTCCTAAAAACTTCCTCTGTGCTCCAGCTAAATTAGTCCTTGCGGGTTTTTTTTTCTATTTTTTGAATCATAACTTCTGAATCATGAATGCTTCCAGAGATATAAAGCATGGGAGGAGTAAAATTCATGTAACTAAAATTCATAGTTTACGCCAATATAGAAACTATTACTAAATCGCAGATCTTTATGCAAAATAAAATTTTCTGCATTTCTTGCAAGAAAATAGGGTCACTCAGAGATTTCAGTCTTTCTTGAATAACTTTACCAAATTGAATATATTGTACTGGTATCCCTTTAACTATTTCCTATGTTCTAACTATTAATTTAACTATTAAGTGAATAAGTAAATATTAGTAATAAAATATTAGTAATAAAATATTAGTAATAAAATTGTTAATTTTATAAAATAAAGCTGTCTTTTTGATTCAATATTTTAACAGCGACACTTTGTTGTTTGGCGAGTATACTCGTCATCGCTTGATTCTCGCGACACATAGGCGCACGCTCTAAAAAGGGAGCGCCACTGCTAACTGGTTAAAAAGCCAAGTAGGAGTCAATGCTGCGTGAGATGACGTCCGGAAACGTAGATCGGTGCGATCTGTCCATCGCCGGCGCCTCGGCTGGATAGACAGTCGCCGTTCCATTTAATCGTAGAACGGTACCAATTATTTTAGCATAAATTACGCGCGATATCGTAAATCGCATTAGAGTTGGGCTGGAGTGGTTCGCGGACCCGCTTCACGCGCAGACGACCAAATTGGATTTCGTTCTTAAGCCCCGAATTTCGTTAAGGCCGATGCTGAAGTTATGGAGCCGCGCGCGTAATAAACGGGGGCCTGGATAGTACGGCCTGCTCTCCGAGGGTTTTACCGAGGGCAAAAACGGTCCCGTGACCGTATTATCGAACCCTAATACCTCGCGACGCTGCGGCGAACCCGGATTTCTGAATAAAATATCGCCCCTGTCTCGCAGCGCGCCTCATACATTTTAAATCCCGCGGCTTTTCGTAACGCGCCGTTAAGAAACGAGATTTCAGGGTGCATAGAAAACTTCGCCAGTCCCGGGACCCCGGAAAAACTGTGCTGCCCTCGTAGCTGGAGGGGGCCAGAGCTGGGGTGAGAATTAAAACAGGAGAGCCGGGGAACCCGGGGAATTTGAATTTCGTCGTTTTGTGCCGTAGCTCGCGTGGAACTCTGCTACATTTCCCATTTTATGTTCCACCGGTGTAGCGCGACGTTACGAACGAACGGTTCCCGACCCCCTTTCGCGACATGCATAATGTATACAATATTTTTGGAACGACTGGGTTATCATGTATTTTTCAAATCGACGGGAATTAGTTCAATTTGCGATACGAAATACTGCGCAGGAAATTGTTCTCGCATCCTGTAACGAATTTATGGGAGGGCGGAACTGGGATTGATGGATATCACTATTTTGTCCCTATCTGACTAGTGTGTTGCTTGCAATATACGATTTGCATGGGATGGCGATTATAAATAGACTGAGAATTTGATACAGTCGTGGCAGAAAGGAATATGAACTGAAGTACAAAAACATAAGATGAATTTAATATTGCTATACTATTTTCAACATATCAAAAATATTGAAAGAAACAATTTAGTTTTATTTGATTTCTCTTTCTCACAAGAGTCTCGGCAAATTTGTATTTTGCACAATGTTTCAAAGTCTAATTATCACTTGTTTGACAAGTTTCTATGATACTGGATCTTTGAAAATATGCTGTTGAGAGGATAGCATGTTGGGTGCAGAGTGTGCATGTCCGACTCATTTCACTGTCTGCGTCCGATTTCAATTTATAATAAACGGGATTGTATTTAATTTTTTACTGCCATATTACAGTGTCCTTTGAAACGAGTAAATTTGATTAATAATTATAAACATCTTCCGTAAAGGGACGTATATATTCAACGGTTAAATTTTATTTGATCAATCTGCAATTCAGGTTATTCGTTGGAATAAGTTTAAAAATGATACAGCAATTTTATTTGTTTTAGAACTTCATGTTTGATAATTTAATTCAGCAGTCACAAATTATATCCTTGTGTAGCGAGCCTTTCGATTTAAATTATACCATTATTAATGTATAAGTTGAAAAATTTATCGTCTATGTGTGGACGAACATATATTTTTAATTTCATTATTTAACTTATATTAAAACGAGTCCTGTTAAAGTTCATGATATCATGGCTTCATCTGCGAAACGATGGCTTAGTGTAGACAAAAATATACACTAATTAATCTATTCTACAAATCTGCCAATATTCATCAAGTATTCATCAATAAAGTTATAATCTGCATCAATTACATGGAGTGGAAAGTAAAATAAAATATCTGACGAAATTAATGTGTATTTGAATAAAGACCTGCAGTCTGTTCATAAGAAGATACGGGTCTGTGCGGTACACCGCTCAACACGTCCCATTATGTCCAAAAATCCATTTGACGGTGGTAGAGAATTTCATCAGTGTTGCTGTTAGTCGGCGACGGGGCGCAATAAATTTCGACGCTATTAGGATAACATTAAAAACGTGAAATTCAGCTAGAGCACCGGGCGACCACCGACCGGGCCGTCGCTTTCACTCTAACCGCTCACCCCTTTACTTCCATCCCGTCGACGCATTAGCGTGAACGCGCCGAACCGAAAATTCATGAGCTCGTTAAAACCAGGGGAAAAAGACCGCTGGCAGAGAAGCTGGTCTCGGCTGCACCGATGCCAACTGCGAGAATTATCTGCGCCATCTTTGTTAATATTTTCGAAACCCAACTTCGCTTCGGTGTGTTGGTGAAACAGCGGGCTAAAGAGTTTGCTTTTATAGCTGCTTTTTCAACCGAGCATTACCCTTGCGCATAATATTAATAAATTCTCTTTGCCTTTTTTCCCGCTTTAGTACCTACCTCGTGCACAAATTAAATTAATCTAGGCGGACTTTGGTCGATAACGACTTTACTTAATAATAATAATAACTTTGCACAATGATAGTATCAACTTTATTCGGTGATGGTAACAGCTTTACAAGATAATAATTACATAACATTACTGAATATTGTTGTTTATATAAATGGGAAGGAAAATACATTAGAACAAGCACTTTCGTAAGTATTTCGTTGCAATGTACTGAGATATTGTAAAGGTTTCCAATAGTTAAAGTAAATGTTCTTACCTTAGAAGCATAGTTTGACTTGATTCCAGCAATTGATTTGATTTAATTTGATCGAAGCATTTTCTTCATATCTGTCTTTTCGCAACTGACTGACATGATTAACAGACAAATACTGGATTCAAATTGATAATTCTTCCAATGAACATTTGTACTTGACTAATTATCGTGTGCTACACAGTAATTTCTTGAAATAATCACTTATCAAATAGCTACATGTACTAAATAAAAGAAAAATCATATTCAAATTAGCATTGCTAAAACAAAGATTGTATTTATGAAAAAATCGGATTCGAAAATTTATATAATTAAGTAAAAGTATACTAAAAGTTACTATCGAATTCCGGTTTTAGAAAAAAACTTAAATCACTTGCTATATTTCATCAGAAAATAGTCTTGTACAAAAGGAGGTTCACCTACTTTGTTGCTTACATTACCTGCAGTACAATTGCACCCAACGCAATAAATAGCTCTTTGCTAACGAATTGACTTCAATGACGCTCTTTAAAGGAGTTACTGAAAGCTGAATAAAAACATAAAGCTTAATATGGATTTAAAAACCAACAATTGCGCAAATGTGTGCGCACAATGCACTCGGGTATGCTGAGATAAATCTCGACAGAAGTTTCAAACTAAAAAGAAAACAAAGAAACAGGTAAGAACAAATTGTTAGGTCGTTTGCAACGACGACGCTGACATCCTTGACAGTTTAATGAATCTTTAGCTGCGACATAATAGAACTTCCTTTATTCCAGTCGATCTCGAAGAGATAAAGACCGGGCTCTTCATGAATGATCGCAGTGCACGTCGCGTCCCGATGATTTATTACGCTAAGGGCGCTCGAGCAATTGAATCGACAGTGCGTAGGTCAGCGATTCGATCAATCTTCCTCGTCCCCCATCCCCTGGATTACGCAGCGAGCTTGTTTGTATTTGCAGCAGTCGATAAACGTGGATTTGACGGAAGCGTCTGCGTCGAGAAGAAACAGGGAGCGCCGCTCCACATATAGATTCTCTGAATCGAGTCGTTTAAACGCGGGACGCTGGTCCTTATAAATGATTTGTTTGATGGGAGAGTCAACTTTAGCAGGGATCTTCCGTCGTGAAAAATTATTCTGCCCTCGCCGTGTAAAGTTCTGGGACGCACTGGATCCTCTCTAATGTAACAAGCACCGTTTCCGTCGTTCAACGCTCCCTAGATCCTCGGCAGTGTTTGCTCCTTCTTCGTTGACTTTATCTCAATCTCGGAGAAATTTAAAATGTTAATACCCGACTCCTCCAAAGTTTCTTTGTCCGTTCCAAGAAAAACGGGCGTAACGAAGCGATCGGATTACTTTCGGCAGCGATGCGTCTTCGTCTATTAAGTCGTTCGAACGATCTGGACGACTCATAAATTGATCTTCGCGAACTTCCCGTCCGAAGGGCCGACCATGTTTCTTCTTACCCTTCCATCGGACCGACTCCAATCGGAGTAATGGCTGCAATTTGAACGCCGTTCGGTCTTAGCGTTGCCACTTTTCCGATGGTTGAGCTGACCAACTGCAAATAAACACTGCCGATTGCTGCTCAGCCATTCCGTGATTAAAGGTCACGATAGTTCCGCTAGCTTCCCCGATTTCGTCCCGGAACAATGCTTAGCGATCTTCTTGTATGGAAGGATGGATAACCAAACCGATTACGGTGAACATCGGTAGAGAACGCACACCGTATTTATCTCAATCGAATTAATATCCCAATGAATACAGAGTACACCGTTTGCATTTGATCATTCATTACACGCTCGCTGACCGTATACTATGATACTAATCAGGCCAAATGAACCAGATGATCCAAACGTGGTAAATGAACCAAACGAAAACTAACTGTTGAGCTAGGGACGTGTGCATTGTGTCTGAAGCATGTAACATTTTTGCTTGTACCTAATGACTAACTAAAGAACACGTACGAGTAACCATGGGCAATCTGCTGCAGTATCATTAACAATATCCGTGTTCATACTTTGCGAGAGCGTGTCTCTATTATTACGTAACGTATACAGATGAATCAATGTATCTAATAAAGTTGGCTAGAACAAATATGATTGAGTAATAAGAGATAAGAGCGAACATTATTTTAGATTATTGTAGATTATAGATAAACAAATTTATACCGTGGAACAATAGAATCTTTATAGTAAAAGTAAGTCATAAATATATGTTAATATAAATGTTTCCTTGCGTTTTACAAATTTATTAAACGCCTTAAATATGCATAATGGTCCGCAGTATATTTCCAAGTGTTAAAACACCTGCTATATCTGAACGAAACCTAATATTTCACAAACAGAGCGGTGCATGTAGGAGTGGACGGACATAAAAGGAAAAGAGTGAATGGTGTAGGAAGCTTGTTGCGTGAGAGTCCTCAGAGTTATGGGATAGACGTTAATAGCGTTCATAGCCATTAATTTTAGTTGTCGTTGCGTGTCGTTAGCGGTTGTTTTGTGCGATGTCTCTGGTACCACATGAATCTTTTTAAACGAACGGTAATATGGTTGTATTTATTACGAATAAACTTTTATAGTCTAAATTACTGCTAATAGTAGCAGGTAATCGCTGGCATGGCAAAATTCATGGATCTGATTTTATTTTGTAAATTACGAGGACGTATACATGTAGACAACAATTGACTTTTATTGCACGCTTCGTTTAAATCAATCAATCTACGAAATAAATTCCCATTCGAATACTTTCAGTTATGAAATTGAAAATCTGAATTGGATCATTTCGATTTGTTTGAAAGTTCTAGTGTTAAACATGTTAATTTTGTTTCATTTCGAAAGACATTACGTGCTGTAGAACGAACAATGGACAATGTTGTGTAAACGTTGAGACTAAGATTAAAAAGATTCTCTTGATTTCGACGACCAACGGATGAGAAAATTAATTCACAACAGAACAAACGAAATATATTTTCCTTGCAATAAAATGTTAAAAGTCGAATGCCATTGGAATACCATTCAGACGTTCACGTAGCTTGCGGCCAACTATGCGCTCGCAAAGAATTATCAAGGTATCCAGAAACTTACCTCTACTTCTTCGTTGAGAGGACAGACAAGAAATTTTCCTTTGTCGAGCTCAAGAAACCGTCTCCCCTACATCTCCGAGAAGACAAAACTTTTCTTTAAGAAAATGGCGGATCATGTTTGTAGGTTAGGTACATATGCATATTTAGTTAATAAAATAGTTCAATATAGTTGTAACGTACAAAAGTTAGAGCTGAATGCAAAGTAATTCTATGAAGAAGGAAGTTTGACTAAAGAAGATCTGGGTAAGATGGCTATTCTACTTTCATGTGTAACTCTTTTACTTGTTTTATTATCAGTAAGAATATCATTATAGTGCATCACTAGATTGCCGATCTTTATACATTGATGACATGTGCAGGTTTTTAAAATGTACGAAAATGTATTGACAGGATCTAACAGCATTTTTATTTCTTCTTTATTCAAAGAATAACAATTATGACATTTTATAAAACGAATATAAATCTTATTCGTTGTCGCCATTGCTACTGTAATTTTAAGAAATTAATCTTTTCTTACGTATCACATTCACGTCATCTTCATCGCTTGAAACAGTTGATCCAACTTCATTTTCATTGTTAATGTAAATTTTTTCAGATGATTTCTTTCTGAATATTTTCTTTCACCAAGTTGTCATAAATTTGTTGCTGTTTATTTCAACATTTCATAATTATATTGAAATATGAAGGCCCGTTGAATGTTTGGATCAATGCCTATAATGACAACTCCATGCGACAATAGGCAACACCCCAATTTTACTGCTATTTCATGAACTTTACAAAGATTTACTGACTCCGTAAATTGAGATCGTTTAAATCGATGTTGAGACAGGTGTATCATTCGACGAATTAGGGGTCAGTTAGAAACCAGTAACGACACCCTATTATTCCGACCTGGCGTCAGACAAATGTCCTTCCGCTGCCTAACGAGAGAGTACATCAAGATGACATTAACAGTCGTCGAGCTCGCGTAGAGCTGGCGAAGTCCGGCTTAATTAGCCATTCGGAATCGTGGTAACAGCCCTCTTCAAACGCCGACTGAACTTCTATCTCCGGAAGGAATTAAAATTCACTGACGCCGGGCGCCGGCTTTGCTTTTCGCTCGAGCGACGAAACAATTCCCTGTTCGGAATAAGGAAAATTTCCGGTTCAGCTGGCGGATATGGGGGTTTCGCGTAGCTTCGTCCAGGAATCCGAGGAATCTAACGCGGCTCTGAAAGGATACGCGACATCCTGACCAGGAGGGCAGGGATCCGTCCGCCCACCGGATTCTGTATCTCCGTAGACACTCGGAGTAAATCGCTCGAATCTAATTTGCGATTCGCGACGCGTAACGCCCTAAGCTGATAGGACAGCTGGCCCGAATACGCAGGAGCATCTATCCGGGCCATTACGTGCACGAACAGGAAAGTCGAGGAGTCGACGGCCACCACCTAAAAACAGCTTCCGACGCGTCCGTCCCCGACTGGACCGGAAGCGTTCACGCGAGAGTCTCGTTTAAATTCAGATCCCGGTCCTGCTAGCTGACGGTCCACGTTCGCCAATGATCCTTTACTCGGCTCGCTGGCACAATTATGTCACCGACTATGCACGACCCGGCGATTGACTTCGCGGTCCTTAACCCTGAAACAATGAGAGGTTTGATATTCGCACGCACGACTGTGTTCGAGCAAATAGGGTAGCGTATACAGTGATTGACCGTTTAAACACGACTGTTACACAATTGACGGAAAATAACTATTTATCGTTAAAATTGAATAATAAAAATTGCTGTTAACGGCATCAAAAAACTTAAGAAATAATACAACAATTTAGAATTTGTATAAAACACAAAAACAAATATAAAAATCATTCATTATTAGTAGTTACGTAAAATTACAGTTATTGATTGGATATTGCACAGTGATTGACAAGTAGCGTGACAGTGATTGGCTCTTTTATTAGGACAGTCATAAAATCACTCCATAATTATTTCTGGTATACAAAATAGTTCATTTATCAATAAAATGTTCATTTAGGAACCCTGTATCTTTGACCCGAATACCAAATACCAATACATAACCTTGACATAACCTTGATAACATTATGCAGGCCAATCACTGGATAAATACCGTCATAACCTCTTAGTTATTGTCCTACACTAGTCAATCACTATAAAGAAGGAAGATTGTGGCAACAATTCTTGATGCCCCTTATATTTTCAAAAATATCGACATTTTTTAGTCAAATAACTTCGTTTTATAAACTTTATACTTTTATTGCACGTTCAATAATAAATAAATACTTAATAAATAAACACTTTCTCCACTATTTTCATCAATGACGAAATTGCGATCGTCTTCGATGCAGGTTTTCATTAATGAACTTCTACATATCCGAACTTTGACAATTTTAAACATATTGGAACGCACTCGCAGAAAATTCATCTTGTTGTCCCTATAATAAAACTGAACTGTTATTAATTGTATCCGGTTATGATACAATTCCTGACTAATGAACTAAATTAATTTGACAAGATCAATGATTCAGATGAGCATGATATATGCATGTGCACGGCGAATAACATACGCAATATATTACTGCACATGTTTGGAAACATAAATATTCACAACATGTGTAACATGCAAAATATGCAAACTAAAAAATACACATATAATATAATGGCTCTGATTGGGAAGATGATTTATTTGTTATGAGTGGCATAATGTCCAAATCAATATCAATTACAGTTACGATTAATATACTGTATTATTTCGATTCTGTTTTGAGTCTGTATCAGTTCCGTATCGCTTCTGAAATGGCTTTGTACTGGTCATATGGCACTCATGTGTGTAATGTTGGTCGCTGCATAAAGAATAAGAATGAAAAATAATATCTTCAGACAGCTCTTATATAGATACGTAATGTGTAATAATGGTATATAATATACTAGCAATTTAAACTTTCGGATATATTATAATTCTAATCTCAAGTGAACGAAATGAAATCTATAGAACGGATATAGAACAGATATAGAACCAATTAACAACCGAAACAGAACGTGGCTATTTAGCTGAGAAACCGTAACCAGATCAATATTGAAGCAAATGTACATTTTACACACCGTATATATGGTGTGTGTCCTCTAAAGTAAGCGTGCTAAATCTCAAGTTTGCATAATATACAAGAGGAAGGTTAGAGGTAACAATGTAAACACGAGTTGATTTATGTAGGACATGTATAGGAAGACACCCTCGAAATTCCGTGGCAGCTTTTGTTTCGTTCGTAAAGTGAAAGTATGCATTTTCGATTAGCTACGTATGTAAGTAGCTTGATCCATTATGATTTTGATCCATACATTCGATCACCTGGAATGTTTTATAGTTTTCGTAGGAACAGGTTCAAAGATGTAATATTCGACCAATGCAGAACATTATTGTACAATATCTCCATTTAGTTCAACAACGTTTTGCCATGTTTCTTTGTTTACTTTGTAAAAAATGTTCTCGAGACGACTCTGCGCAGACGCCAGAATCCGCAGAACATTTGTCCCGATAATTTCTATAGGCACAGTAGGACAACGTAGAACAGGGCTCAGAATTAAGCAGCACGCAACATGAGGATCGCGACGGCTAAGCCTTCTGATTCCCGTCACGCGTCTTGCTTCCCACTGATCGCCTAAATGCTGGACACACACATATTAACACGTTAAGCGCCACGCCGGTCCCTAGGGACCGGCGCTGGACCTTTCGTTCAGGCCTCGTCCGTCCCTACGGACTGGCGATGGATTTTTCGTTCTGCTATCGCGGCGCGCGTGTCGGTCCTTGCGTACTTATGAGACTGAACATTTAAATTATGCGATATCGGTTTTTGTTTAGTAAATGCTTCAAGGGAAAGAGTATAATACTTAAAAACATTAATGTAATTTATTAAAACAAGGCAAGCAAGGGTGAGGTTTCCGAGCGGACCGGCAAGACCCGCCTGACGGCTAACCGTGGCTTGAACGGAACGGCACAGAAATTCGGCGTGGCGCTTAACGTGTTAACCAGTTAACTGTGGCAATCTCTTTGCAAAGTCCCCACCAGTGTGTGTCGCGATAATCAATCGATGACAAATCCAAAAAGACGAATCCAACTCAAATTATTTATAATTCTCATTTATTTGTTTCATTTCGTCTTGACCTCTAAACATTTTAAACATATTGAAATTTACGAATATAATTTAGTTTTCGCCAGAATTACAATTTAAATATCAAATTGTAACAAAGTTTTACGCATGACGGATATATTCGTCATGACACAAAATTCTGCCACATCTCCATGACGGATATAGTCGTCAAACACACTTAACTGGTTAAGCAATAGGCACACGCGCCTGAGGTGTTCCGAGCCGAAAGAGGCGACCACGGGGAGCGAAACGCGCGATGAGAGTCAGGAGGCGTAGCCCTCGCGATCTGAATGTTGCGTTTCGGTCAATTCCGAACCTTGACGTAGCACGATGTCAATGATCTATACCAGGGACCGCGAACTGGCGGCTCGCGGACACATTTGGCTCTCTCCTCTATCAAACGGCACAAGGATGACCGCCGTAGTTTAGCTTTGCGCAGGATTAGAGTACAGTTTGACTGATGGTGGGGAGTGGGGAGTACGTGGCTCTCGGTGGACGAAGACTTTGCTGTCTCTGATATACATTCTACCAAGTACAGTAATGGGTCCTACTCCTGCACACCACCAGGCTGCAGCTCGATCCATTAGCAAGGGTCAATGTAGAAATTTTCTCGCGTCAACGAGATTTACATGTAAATAATATACAGGTAAATACTCCTGTTTTAGAAAGGCGAGAAATTCAACCATGATGGTAATTTAGATTTAAAAGGGACACGGTCGTTGCCATAGCCACGAAGTTGAAGTGCGAAAAGTTATTGACCATGTGAAATGTCATGGACACGTTGTATAATTATTCACTTCCTTTCGTTATTTCCGTTAGATGTGTTGACATTGTTTAGTTAGACATTTGTTAGATCAAACCAACATTCGCTCAAGTTTTACATTTTACGCAATTTCCAAACGTACAGAAATTGTTAAATCCCCGTCATGGTAAAAAAGATAATGATTTTAGTTAAAGAAGCCTGTTGAAGTTTTGATCCTGAAAAATTGTACCGTTCAGATTCTATTTATCGTCGATTCTGGCTACCATCGATTAAAGTTCCAACATATTTCGAAGATATTGAATAAGTTTGTCATTACACTGCATTGTTACAATCTACGAACTGGAAAATGGAGTGAAAATCTCTGGTCCAAGCATTTTGCACGTTAATAAGCTACGAGAAGCCGTCTCAGATTGTGTCTAGCTTTTATTGTCTCGTAGCGGTGGACATTCTCAAATGTTTAACACATGCTGCGTAACACATGTCACTAACGATCCACACGCGTGCTTTTGAACTTGCTTGTGCGAGAACTGCATCGTGACGATGATGCACCGCACGCAGCTGAAAGCCCTTTCTATGGACGCGGTGGTATAGAAATATTTTGAAACCGATTTTGGCGCGAAGAATAGCCTGCCTTGCACAGAATTGCGTTGACAAGTTCTTTTCTCACCATTGATACAGAGGGTGTTGAAAACATTGTCGCAATATATAATATTTTGCAAAATTGTCGAATTGTTTATTTACTCTGTACAATTTACAAGAGAGTTATAATTTCTTCGAACAAGTTCTAGAAAATAAATGCAAAAGAGAAAACCTTGCATGTGACCCAGAAACTATGTTACGAAATGAGTGAGTTCGTAAACAACGGAAGAAAAAGGAACATTCAGCTAAATTCAAAGCTTTGGAACACGAATTCTATCGATAAAAAGAAAATCTAAAAAAAATCCTAAAAACGATGATGCAGATTCACTAACTGAAACAGATTCACTAGGTCCGTAGCAAAATTACTTGTTACCACCAAACTCGAGTAGTCCTTTGCGTTATAGTCTTTAATCCTAATCGCAGAAACACAGCATGACGTTTGTATGAAAACAACACGTTTGAGAAATATGTTCAGTTGTCATCTAAATGTGTTCCGATCGAACGTGCACGATTCAACACGGAAAAAATCGATCGAGGATATACATTAAAATTGCATCACATAGAATCAGTTTCCCCATTTGTACTGCTAGTCATAGAGCAGCCAGCAGAATCGATCGAGTCTCATGCATTTCATAGTCACGTTACATCATCGTTGAACATGAAAGTCAACGACACCGACTCATACATCAATACAATTGCGTCAATGAAATAGAGGATTCGGTGGTGCAATTTATCGTTGCTCGATGTCCTACGTAGACGAACGTTTATCCGAACGGTTTCGCAGACAGCAACAGGACACGGAGCGCAATATGCCCGCGAAGTTTTTTCATTACTGGCTTGGGATCGCCGAGCCATTGGTTCTAAAAGTTTCCTGGATGCCGCGATGTCGCATGTCTTTAATTATGTCACTTATCCGCCATAACATTTTTCCGATAATTTCTCGGGCAGCCGGGCAACGTAAATGACGACGACATCGGTGAAACCCGTCAAGGGTGCCCATTTTTCCCCAGACTGGAAAGCTCGATTATGATTTCATTCGAATCGTACTTCATTTATCGACGAACCTCCGTGGTGACGTCAAGACTCCAGAGAATATTTCCTCCTCCAGGTATTTCCGCCTAACGTGTTTACGTGAGATGGCGTTCAATTAGAGTTCGTGGACGGTGGAAGGGATGAAACGATCGAATACCTTTCCAACTGTCGGTGGGAAAAGAGGATCGATCGATGAACCCATCTGGCGAAGATGGAAGTTGGTTATAGATCTTCGGAGACGCTCAGTTTCGATTCGTAAAAATTGGGGACCATTAGGAATCGAGAAGGACGGCTGCCAGATGTAAATGAATTTTCTCTTCAACCGCTGCATGTAAATTGCTTTTGTTGTTAAACGACTACTTGAATTAAACATTTTTCATATTTCCGAATATATGCACAGTAAATATTAATATTCTTTGCCGAAGAGAAAATAATACATAATCCATTTGAAAGATATTATTTATATTTTTATATACATACATACATGGAATTTAAGAGTCGTGTATCTCCATTACGTTTCGATTGAACGTAATAGTCGTTCAAAGAGATGTGTTTATACTGCCGCAATCATTTGATATTTGCTACAACGTTATCAGTTCAGTTAATCAGGCTATATAAATAAGGCTATATAAATTTCATATAAAGATTAATTTTGCTGGTGGTAATGAGAAAGAACTTATACCAGCAGCGCGATGTTCAGAAAAGCTATTTTAACAGTTCGAGGAGCGTCAAGTGTATCCATGTACTGCAAAGTCTTCTATCAAAGTGTACACGCTATTTGAAACCTTTCCGATTGTTATCGTTTGAAATATTAATGGGCCAACTGTTGCACAGTATAAATATTCAAAGAAAAATCGCGTTGTTTAACTAGCTGCGAGAATAAAAATATAATTAACAGGATTACCCTGCGCCGTGTTTTTCTACGAGGCAGAAAAGCGAATAGCAACGAATTTTATGTGCGGACTTGCCCGACGAATTTCGAAACATTTTTACTCGACTAGGTACGCGGGAATGGTAACTTTCCCATTTTCGTGCCGGCAAATTACATATCAACTATCGCGAAACTCGAATTTTTCATGCTTCCGACCGTTCTTTTTTTTCAAAACGGTATGCGTCGAACGTTTCCTGGCTACATATAAATTTCCTACGAACTCGTTTTGCGGTTTCCGATCTTGCTGAGATGTATTTCCATGTCGCGAGTTTCATACACGATGAAATCTTTATAAATACATAGCGAATAATAAATTCGGCACGAAATGCAAACTGCGATTTTATGATATCCGGACATGTGGAAAAAGAAAGGATAAACGATGAGTCTCGAATGGAGTGGTCAAATGGTTTATTCATCCTGCCGTAAATGCACATGTACCACTGAAATAGTAATTTATAGTGTACTCCGAAAAAGGAAATGGTGGACATTCATTTAACGAGGTCATAAAATTATTAATTGAAAAAGGACTTTTATGAAGCAGAGAATATCTGGCTATAATTATCACAAACAAAATTTTAGTGGTGTATCTCATTTTGGAATCTTTGTAGCAGGTTCCATTTGTTGATCAAATAAAAATGTCCGTTTGGGAATAAAACAATTCGAGCTCTAGTTACTTAACTCCTCTAGTTTATTACTAGTAAAAAATTACTAAATTCATTATGCCATAAATGTATAGCGTGCTTATCGAAATATAGCTTTTTTACAATGGCATGTTTATGTTAAATATTATACATTTGAAAAAGATCGTAAATATTGGTGAAAATAAAATCGTAAATATTTATATTACTTTTAAAGATCTCTTTGTCTCAGATATGTAAATGTTTTTTTTTTAATTTATTTTTTCCCAAGCCATTGAAATACAATCGTCTATTTTTGAACTTAACCTGAAATATGCATATCAAGGTAAACTAATTAACTAATAAACTAATTAGTTCTGACAAGTTTCGTCAAAATACATAAATCCTCCACTGAAAGACAACTTCGAAAACAATAAAATTTCGAATTTTATGAGACTTTAAAGGAACCAACTCGTGAAGTCAGATTCTTTTTGCATGCTTATAATTTTACAATTCACGATATTAATTTAACATAAAACTGAGAATCGAAAAAAAAACAAAATATGCAACAAATATTTTCACTCTCAATATAATTAACATTTATTCTATCAAGCTAAATAATACACAAAGAATGAATCTCCAATATTTCGGCAATAATTGCATCAGCGTTCAAAAGTGCGCTGAGAAAAACTGCACTATCAATTCCGAAAACAATACGTCAAGCAGATTGAAATTGATTTCGCCCGGTTGGACGTGGCAAGTGAAAGAAACTGTGGAGTATTCAGTAGAAAATCTTGCAGCTCCTGGGAGATAAAGCGGAGGGTCCACCGAACCGGAAACTGTGCACGCCACTGTAACTTCTGCTAAAGTTTCATCGGAATCGTCGATCGCTGCATCGGCGTATTCGCTCGTCAGTGTTTCGTATCGCTGTACATTCATCCTTGCGAACAATCGTACATCCGTTTGATTCACCGAAGCTTCTCGAGGGTCTGCGCCGTGCGGAGGGTCGCTTTGAGATCACGTTGCACTCGTTCCTCTTTCAGTAGCGCCGGCCGGAATTTCGGTCATCACGTGAACATGTGTGTAACGTCGCTCGGCGAGAACAGAAATCGAGCGATTCCCCAGAAGCAGCAGGAGCGAGAGAGACGAAATCGACGTCCACCGAGGCGGAAGAGGACCCGGTATCTCACCGCGGCATGATTCAGCCGGTCGGAGGATTCGGCTTCAATTTCCCAATTTCCCGAGCTGTCACTCTCTCCGTCGCGCCGCGCCACGACTCTCGCTCGCCCGCTCGAATATTCCTCGGCGCGGCTTCGCGTCGCGATTCCACCCTCTTCTCGCCCTCCGGCACCCCTCGGCACTCGTCCGCGACGGTTATTTAAGATTCCCGCGGGCGTCCCGTCTTCTGTTTTAAAAATCACTCCTGCTCGCTTAGTATGCCGGCCCGGGCCGCGCTAGTCGACTGTGATATTGCCTTAGCGTTACTCTTACCCTCATTCTTGCTGCCGGTTCTTCTTGCCCATCTTTCATCCAGACTATTTTTCCACCTCTCTTCCTTTCTCTATCTTTCTTTCGGCCTTTCGTTTCATCCTTGCCATCCACGCCCAACCCCTGCCGACGCTATCTCACCCATCGACCAATCCGACGTTCACTTCTTCCAGTCGAGTCACTCATTCGATCTTGCATATCTTCCTTGGTGTTCGTCTACCGTTTACCTTTGCCAGATTGGTTTGTCCCTGGGAATGTTGAATTTAATATTTTTTGGAGGACTATCAAATCGAGTTCACAGCTGACCGCAATCTCGCTGTAGAATTTATTTTAACTTTTTTAAGGCAGATGCCTAGTTTAAAGAATATGACATTGATTACAATAAAAAATGTGGTTTGGTCATTTGCTAGTGAGTTATTTTCAATGCAAAAGTTGCATGGCTTAAATGGGCATAGTACGTAGTCCACATCCTGTATACATATTAATCAATTTTCCATTCATTATCAATGTAACGACTTTCATAACGTCTAAAATAATCAATATCGGTGGGTGGTATACGTTGTAAATAATTATCCCACATTTATCACTAGATATTGCGCTTGGCGTATATAATACGTTACTTCACTAGATCTGATTTGTGTAATTAGTGGATATTCGATAACTTTTCCCTCATTGTCGAAACAACACATATACGAAACATGTATCAAAATATCCATATTGTAACGTTGAACAACTCGAACGTCTTTGCGACAAGAAGAAATATATTGCAAATTTTCGAACCCTCTAGCTAGTTGTACGTGCTTCCGTGAATAACATCGAGTAAGTGAGGTAATCGATTAGTTTCCTTTCCGGTGTCCAAATTCTATTCCTCTACGAAGTACGTGTTCCACTCAAGTTCTAGCGGGTCCTGTGACACGTATGCTCGATTAATGCGTGTTAATTACGGGCGAGGTCGGGCTGGAGATTCTTCCTAACGGCGCGATTGTAAAATCGTTTTAATTATTCCAGCGAGCGCCGGAAGCTAGCCGGAAACATTATCCCCTGGTAACTGGTGTTCCGAGCGAGCTGCTTTGCAGGCGGACCTCTTCTAGATTGCGTCGCGTCGCTCCGATGAAATCGACCACGTCTTTATCGTTCGAGGGCAGGCGATTTTATCGAAGAGAGAGCCCTGCTAAAGCCGAAACTCTGCGGTATCCGCTCGGCCCGGCTGTAATTCCTGCGCCGGCGTATATAAAGTAATTCAGATAATGCCGGAAGTTGCGGTAACAACTCGACCATTCACGGTCCTAGGCCAAGCGAGGCGACTGTTTGTGCGAGGCCTCGTTTTGGATACTTTCAGCGGGGATTAAGACTGGTTCAGAATCACTAAAAGGAAACTTAGACCAGGAAAAGTGGATGAATTTGTCTGGTGTTGTTTGTGGACTTCCATGACCTTCTGAGATGAAATGAATATGACCAGAGGTAGTAGATTAAGCCTTAGCGCACCGCGCGTTTTTGTACCACTGCCTACCAGCAACTCGGGCACAATTTTGCAGTAGAGCGTTCAAGAGGAAGAAGTCTTATTTTGAGTTGAAAGGATTAGACGTGCTGCTGAATGTTTTTGATTTTATTTATTTTATAAATATGCATTTTCCTCTTGCATATAAAAAATAAATTTTAAATTTTACCATATATATATTACTTTTTAGATATTTTCATTAAATTCACTACTTGCAGAGAACATTAATAAGTTATTTAAACATTAGCAGACTCTATGCATTGTGACTGTTGAATTACTGATGTTTGTTGGTACATTATTGCATACTTTCTAATCATAAAATATGTTTGACGACATCCGAATGCTTAAAATTCAGCAATTAGCAGCTTCATTTACTTCGTTCGATTGTTTATTTATTCATTCGGTTACTCTACAGTTTACCAGCTTGAAGATACTAAGCTTCTTTACATAAATAGTGAAAGTTACCACATTTTGTGTGTCACTAGAGAAAGCCATACAACTTAAAATAACGGATTTAAAGTGTTTATCGATGTTTCGATGAATATCTTTGGGAGCGGAAACATTTTTCCAAACTATTCCTGACCCCTTCGAGAAACGCAGTTGCAACGGAGCGTCCTCCGTTGCACCGACTGATCAAGTTATTCTCGTTAATTGGTGAACTTTTAATCACCGGGAGCAAAGAAAGTTCTCAATTGATCGCGCGACAAGTTTCTATTTGGATGTCAATAAAGCGGCAGGGTCGCAAGATGGAGGTGCCTCAGAGCTAATCTGCTGATGCGGTGCCTGACGAAACGTGATCAGACTAGAATCCAATTAACTGTAATTAAGG
Source organism: Augochlorella aurata (assembly GCA_028455555.1). NCBI lineage: Eukaryota > Metazoa > Arthropoda > Insecta > Hymenoptera > Halictidae > Augochlorella > Augochlorella aurata. The sequence goes on along the minus strand of CM052162.1, from coordinate 9,483,214 downwards.
TTTCACTGTCGCCCCTCCCACGGCGCGGCGGTTGCGTCTTTGTGAAGCGTTGACAACCATACGGAGGAATGCGCTATTGACGAGAATCGGAAAGCTTTCGCCTTGGCCGGAGGAATCTCAACAGTCTGGTTCATCCGAGAAAATTAATTCCAGTAATGCACCGGGGCCTCCTCCCTCCGCCATCGGCGTCCCGGTTTTCAGCTCGAAAAATTGATTCGAAACCGAAAGAATCCGTAGCGAGCGGAGAAATTTATGTTCGACGAGAGCGAGCCAACGTTTCGCGAACCGATTGCAGCCCGCCCAGCCAGCGCTGCCTGCTCGTCGCCCACACGGCAGAGACACCAAGGTTGTTTAGCGCATATCGTCTTTTTGGTGCATCGGCCGTTTTTGTCGCGTGCTCGGCCGGGATTCAGCGGAAACACCGAATGGAAAACGAGCGGCTGAAATTTCGCTGTAAAGGGCCCCGGTCCGCAATATCCGAGTGCACAGAGCGTTACCAATCGAGGACACACAGAGACTACCCGGACAAAAGCCCCTCTCCGTAAAAGACGTAACTTAAAATTTCGACTGGGTCCAACGATGATATCTATGCGACAACAAACGCCAGTCTTCGATACACGCATCTATCATCGGGAACTAAATCGAGAATTGTTCGAAAGTCGTGTTTTTGGGTCACACAGATCCGAACAAAAAGTACGTGTATTTGTATAATACAATATTTTGAAGCTTATAATTAAGAATATAATATTTTATGTGAGACACCGTCAAAGAAGGTTCGAAAAACAATATTAGTGAAGTTATGCTACTCGGGCCTACATTCGACTGACATTTGAAGTGGACATGCCTCGACGCCCTTCGGAGGGGAGATGCCTCGATTCACTGACATTGAGAGGGAAAGTACCTCGATTTGACAGACATTCGCTGAAACAAGGCTACGCGTTTCACGGGGACTGCAAAGTAATAGTTTACTATATTTTTAAGAGCTCATGGAAATAAAGGAAAGCACGACCGTAGGTCACGGTACTAAACAATTTCAAGGATGATACGCAACTAGTTTAATATAGAATATAATTTTGCACTTATCTAATTAGTATATGCAGAACTATACATAATATCAATACAGCTTTTTAATATACAGTTATTATTAACATGTATAACAATGTATTTTCTTATATGGTCGCAGCGATAATGGAATAAACTGAATTACACATTAAGTATTAAATAACTAAGTGTAATCGAAATTATATCGTGTTTGACTTCATTTTAATCAGAAATATTTGTTCAAACTATATCATGTTTAGTCTCATTTTAATCAGAGAACTATTAACAATATATTTTTAAAAATTCAGTTTTAAAATGTTAAAGTTAAAAAAGTAATAGTATTATGAGTTATCTTTCGGGAATTCGAGTTAAAGGAGCGGCGCGTGTCGCAGCACGCCTGTTTACCGACTCCGTCAAACATCGGTGTAGCGAAAGAATCGATAAATTAAAGGGCCGTAGCATTAGCCCCGCATTATTCACGGTAGAACCAATTTGTGACATTCAAAGAAACTGTACGTCGATTTTTAGAAACGCAGATAGTACGGTTTTAAACAAAGAAAGTACCGGCAAATACAGTTAAAAAATGATCAACGTGGTCGGAATACGGAAGCGAAGAAAAGATTTGAACAGCTAATAAGTTTCACAACTAAATTCAATTCAAAGGAAGACGTGTTTCAGATCTAGGACAAGACTGCCGTAGTCGGTGGTTAGCTCGAACGTGTACGAAAGCAGAAATTAAGGTGGTAACTTAGAAAAAGAGAGGGGCCGAAATTGGGTACGTGAGAATTGTTGAGTAAGAGGCGGAAAAAAGGCGCCGCGGGAGAATATTAAACGAGGCGATCGATCCCAATAGGAAATCGAATAAATCCCAGGCGAGCAGGTTACTTTTGTAGGGGCCGCCTCGCCACCTAATTTCAATGCATCATGATGAGCATGCCGAGGAGGACGGTAATTCGATCGAATATTACTTTGGAAAGTTCTTGCCGGGGGACGGTCGTCGTGGAGGATAAAATCCAATATTCGAAATGACTTTTAGGACTGAAAAAGTTTCGTACTAATTCGCCGCGTCTCCCGGGCCGAACTTTTCAACCGACCCCCTTGGATTGACTCGCGAAGCCGGCACTTCGTGCTCCAACCCTTTCAGATACTTTGAATATTATATTTTTCCGCCGGGCAACTGGGTCGGCACGATGTTAAATGAAACTTAATTTGATTAACCCTCAGAAGGTCGTGACCGATCTCACGGATCAAATCTTTTCATAAATATCTTACTCCGATGAGGTGTTTATAGCATTCTTCTTGATTCTTTGTTCGAGTCGGGTGAAATGACGGATTTTAGTCGCAAATTGATCGCTAAAGTAGTTCGTTATATTTTATTTACTTCAAATATAAGCTAAACCATACACAGATGATGAACATGTGAGCCAATGTTTATTTCAATCAAAGCGAACAATGAATGTACAAGGACAGAGTACAAATATACAGAATTTGAAAGAAAATATTTATTATAAAACACGTTTTCTGAATATAAAAAATAGTAAACTTGCCAAAGATGCCAAACAAACCCCAATAAAAACACCTGAAGAAACCAACGCTCAAATATTGAATGAACACAAATCCAACGTTTCACGAAGCACGATCATTTAAAGTCATGTTTATACATTTTTCTGGCGCGCCTACAGATTTGTTCTGTTCCTTTAAATTATTTGAATTATAAACATTTCGAATGATCTGTGTGCTAATCGCAACATTAAAATATACGAGTAAGTTTTCTTTCAACGACGACTTGCTGGCTAGCAATAAGTGGAAACACTCGCATGATTATCTTGCACAGTAAGAACTGCTGTATAATTCAGTTCATCTAGTAGCGTGGTCTAACATTTACCAGACCAGCAGAGTTGGGTATGCACACGCTTTACCAGCATATAGAATTCATAATCCTTCGGAAGTTGGATTTACAACTTAAATTTCCATAAGCCTCGCAACGTTTAAATTAACAAAACAGTATTCACGAGATGCGATATAAAGTTCGGCACGAGATGCATCTACTTTTATGAACTATTTCGCACATTTACGCAGATTTACGAAAACAAAACACAATTATTAACACTGTATCGTAGGGATTTCTTTGAGAAATCCGACGAGTCTCCGTGGTTAAATGAAACAAAACACACAACTTAAATAAAAATATCAATAACAGTTCATTAATGAAAATAACAACCAGTTTATAGAATGCAACAACTTATCACAAATAACAACGACTTCGACAATAATAACGACTACGACTTTGGCAACAACAACGACAACGACTTCGGCAACATACGACTTCGTTCGCTCACCGCTCTGCTCCGAATGCCTCGATCTTTCCATTCGGCTCTTCTACCCTTACTGACCTTCCTCTGCACTGCCTAAGGGCAAAGGAGGCTAGCTCCACTTGACCTGCACGCCCGTAGTCCTTCCTTGTCTATGACCTCTCAAACCCATTTCTATTGGTAAATAAGAAGACTGATAAACTAATCGACGCGAGGTGCAAGGGAGACCGGTTGCCTGCGCCA
>CM052162.1:9366064-9479518 GCA_028455555.1 Augochlorella aurata | reverse complement strand
AAAAAAAAAACGGACTTTCGAAAATGCACCGATTCTATTCCAATAGAGACAATAGTGATAGATGTTCCGAATACACAAAATATACAATGAAATAGTTGGTCCGCCGGTTCCAAGCGGAACGCGTTTAAAGTTATTCGAGAAATTCGATCCTCCGTATCTCCGATAATCTATCGTAGCTTGAAAAATCGTTTCGCAGATATATTTGCCCCGCTGCGAATATTGGGAACGATAAAAAAGAATGAATCGATTTCTTTCTGCATAAAAACCAGAATATTACTATCCGGTTACATGTATCGAATAAGCAGAAACCGGTCAAAAATAATGCGAACGTTAGCGACTGATGGTGTAATGTCCATGAGCCAGGCGTAAATTGCCGTTGTAAAATTGGGCGATAAATAAACGGTCGGGCGAAGCATTTCACGGGCAGTCGGTCGGAACGTACCGCGGCGAACTTTTCCCGGTCGCGAAGGATGAAACGTTTGCGTACCAGCCTGCTCAGCCGTCTATCGATCCGTCTGGCCCGTTGTTCGCCAACCGCATCAGGCCAGACGAGCCAGGTGTACGAGTTTTCGCAAAAAGCATCCTTTCCGCGCGCGGTTTCGCGGCTCGCGAACACCCAATGGGCTGCCGCCGAACTTCGATGTGGAACAGCGACTCGGATTTCTTAGCTCGATTCGTTATTTCTCTCGCCGGTGATGGTCGATCGAACAGCGATACGGGACCATTAATACGCTTGATGATCAAGCCGTTGCCTCTGGAATGGAGAATGGAGAGAAAGAGAGCGAAAATTGCAGAGAAAATGGCTCAGGTGTATATAGTAACTTAAAAGATCTAGATTAAGAAGATAGCGTAATAATTTAATGCAAAAAATGTTCTATATATGATATCTATTATATATCTAACCCTAAAATTGTAATCCCACAAGTGGTCGATAATTGCTATTAAGCAGATGCGACATTAAATAAAAAGTAGATAGATATTAGTTCATGCGTATTTCGTTGCATTTAAGAAAAATACTTTAAGTGTCCAAAATCAACATAAACAAATCTCTACAATACCTAAAGAATTTGATTAACGAAATTGAACCTAGAAAGTTAAAATTGATCATAGTATTTTATCTGTTTTGCGTCCTATAAAACCTAGTAAAATTCAATACATTTTGATATATTACAATAAAAATGAATTTTGAAACTAGTGAAAAATTAATGTCACCCATATGTGATTGACGCGGTATTCAACGTATTAAAGCAAAAGTTCTAGCCTCGCGAATATTGTAGGGCTGGTGATGAAAAGAAAATGAAAGATTCCGCATATCCTACAGAGCAGGCCTTCATCGAGGCGAGGTGTCGCGTGGATGTTCGACCGGATGTTTGCGATAACGCGCACCTAAACAAAAATCAGAACGCAATCGAATCTGGGTCAATGGGCGCGACACCGGTGCATACGTAACACGTACCGCGCAGAAGTATTGCCATCGAACGATACTGACAGCGAGCACTCGGATGAAGGAAGCATCATAGCGACCCGCTGATAATTTCTGGCGGCGAGGCGTGGTTCTCCTCCAAGTCTTTCGGTTTGTTCAATCCCGAATCCTCTTCATCAATCCGCTAGGATGCTCGCGCTAATTATTTCTCGAAGGACTCGGAGGACTCATCTCACTCAAACATTCAACATTCTAATATCGGTTCTGATTTTGAGGTGAAATTTCGGTGCCCTGCTTTGCCTCGACTTTATATTAATAGCAAATCCGTGAGATAACATCGACGTCACTGACGTATGCAACATTTGTCCTGTTTTGAGAGACAAAAATTCAAAACCAGGTTTCATTGAAGTTAGCATCTTGTCGACGGCGATATTTCAACAATTCTTCGTTTGCGTAAAATAATCGTAGCATTGTGTATTATTTTTAATATACATTAAAAATAATTTCTAAGATAGTATTTTTATTATTGATAAATAAAGTGGAAGGAAACAATTGTTAGTGTTCTTTTATTTTATCTTAACTGATAAACTAATTTTCTATGCACTCTAATTTGTTATTTTAAACAATAATTACTTTTTATATCTTTCTGGGAATGAAAAATTAAGCCATCATGGTCAGTATAATACAACTTTAATACATACACATGTCACCAGTTTAGTATTTATGAGGATACAAATAGTTGCTTATAAAGAAAGCAATCACAGTTCAAAAGAATATCTCGAATACAAGAGTGTGAAAGTTCGTGTAGTTCGTATTTTTCTTGAGATGTGGAATTTTCTACGAAAATCACATAAAAATCAAGTAGTATAAAGACAGTAAAGGAAACAGAGAGGAAAATACGTAAAAAGAAAACAATAGAAAAATAATGGAAAAAATACTTGAAAATAGAAAAAGAAGAACGAAAAATGCACCGAGGAAATCGGAAGTTCGAGTGTGCTGTCCGTATGTTTCTTTGCAAGAGCAATCGTTTAAACGTCCTTGGTGTCGCGGTCGCTGGGACATCACCAATCCCAGAAAGAAAAAGATTCCACGGGATGAAATCATGGAATTATGAACAGTCGGATTGATGAACGCGAATCGTTTCACGGGCGAACGAGCAGCAGCTAAAAGAGCGTATCGATCAGAGACAACTCGATAATAGACACGAGTATGCGGGTCATATTTTCCATTCGGCTAATTATCTGGGTGACGGCGGCCGACCGACTATCTCTCTCTCTCTCTCTCTCTCTCTCTCTCTCTCTCTCTCTCTCTCTTGCTCTATCTCTCCCTCGCTCTCGCTCTCTATTTCTCTCTGTCTTTCTCTTTGCTTTGCTCGAGTCACGAAGACAATCGTGTGCTCCCCGATAGCACTCGCAAGGCTACGGAGTACGGGTAAACGTTAAAAACCAGACCCGTTGTTCCAAACAACAATGCCCTGCACTGTCGTGATCCTGCTGGTACAGTGACATACTGCTGCGTTGGAGTTACGAGATATTTTGGCCACTATCTGTTGGCACAAATTTTATTTCCGTTCTTAATTACCATTCCCGACGGCACCAGGTACCATAAATGGTACGAACGAAATTTAATATTTGCCAGGGATTGTGGAATTATCCCTCCTCTTATTTTAGAGAAATCCGGGTGTATTAATTTTATAAAACTAACGTAATTAGTAGACAGTCTATTTTATCGTGGATAAAATTTAAAACAGCATGCGGGTCAAGATAATTGAAAAATATCTCTATATTATTTTTAATTTACTAAAGTTGTTAAAGAAATAATACAAATCTCTACCTGATCACTGTTGCAATTCGCATTGCTTGCTACAATTCACAAGGAATACTTTGATTTTGCGTAAAGGTCTGTAGCCTAGTAATCAGGTACATTTCTCGGGCTGATTAATTGTTTCAAATGTGGAAAATGATGCTCCTTCGACTGTTGTTAAATGCTAATACTTGAAACATCACCTCTAGACCGCGATTTTTATAAATTTATGAAAAAAATGACTTGATGAAATACAAAACTGTAACGACATTAGAAAAGTTTATGAACATTTTTGTAGTACAGGGTTATCCAAAAGTACCTCTAGGATGTTGAATGAGAATATCTGTTGCACGTCGTATTCGTTTCTTGTCACTTTCTTTTTCTTCTAACGTACAATCACGATAGTGTAGTCATAACCTTGTACATACAGCTTGTTGAAATTATTAAGAGATGAAACATATTTTCATCAGGCTTGCACATTTTGCAATTAACTTAGACAATTTTTATTTTGTATAAACGTCGACAGTCTACTCATCACAGATCTACCTCCTCATTACATGGCAAGAGATTGAGCGACAGATTGTTTGATTGTCGAGAACGTGACGTCTGGGTACCGTAATTATCACGCTGGTGGCATAAGGTTAAAATTTCATAATGTAGTCGGCGAAAGGAACAAAGACCGCGGAATGGGATGATACATCTGGCGCAGGGGGTTAATTTTCAGAGGTCCGCGAACCATGTAATGTACAGTTGCGGCGTGGCACAAAATCCGTTCCACTGCCGTCACTCGAGCAGAATTTTTTTTAACTCGACGCGCACCAGCACCCGCCCACTGTTATCGAGAAGACTACCAGACAGCAGGGAGTGTTGACGCTAACAAGCGTAAGTCTCCGCGAACGGGCATACGTGTTCACAAATGGAGCAAACAATACCGCCGGGAAATATTAGAAAAAATCTTCCGGCCCAGATAACCGATGTGCACACGCGTCACCTGGAATCGTTGCATCCGTGAAGGCGGGCATACTTGCGATCCCGAGCTCCTCGATCTGTTAAAAGTCGGAATATATGACGTCACGTCATAATGAAGGAGTGCTGAATCAGTTTCGAGCGAAAGAATTCCGGCGACTCGTCCGAATCGATGAACTTAAAGGGACCGTGCATCTGTCGCACGGGTCGGATCGATCAGAATTACTTCTTGGATTCCTCAACTTCGGACGCTATTGCTCGAACTCTCCACGTACTTTTGCGATCCGACTTTCGAACTCGGAGCATCCGTTAATTATTGCCAGAATTTCTGCTCTCAGACATTGTTTTGGAAAACTTCATTTGTCTGCCTTGATGGAGTAGAATCTCTGTTCTGATCGGAAGAGTACTCTTGAGAAAAATAAATTTGCTAATGTAAACGATACGTTGTTTGATAGTTACGGTCGTTTGTCATGATAGATATACAGTCAGAAACATAAGGAGACGCTTATACTGACAAACAGTTGCATCGCTTCCACCCTGGTCTTGTCATACAAAATTTTGTAGCCGATGGAACGAATTCTCTATTTTGAATTTCATGAAATAGTCTTATCTATAATTAGAGTTTATTTATAATAGTAGAAATTTTGATTTTTTAAAATTTCAGTAAGAAAAATTAATCAAAAATTTTGTTTTATAGCGATAATATACAATAGTAATAGTCAGAGGAAGCACCCCTTAAGACGGAATAACTTTTACAAAATTCGCTTAAATTTCTCGAGCTTGTTGGAGATGTTGGAATGGCTGATTTTATAGACAATTTCTAAACAAATGCTTGCAATAATTATAACTTGTTGGAATAATAAGTCTTTTTTACTTTTCCATCTGAGCTTAGAACAAATATCTTCAGTATCAATTTCATAAGTTGATCAAAGTTCCTGGTTTAAAACAAAATCCGATATTTCACATGCAGCAACCTAATAATTTCTAGAGCAATTGCAGTTATGGAAAGATCTGGTATGTGTCTATTGGATCAACCATAACCTTACCAGAATTGAATAGCCCCTATCCGCGAACACTCGCGTGCTTCTTGAGCCACAAAATTCGCAAGTAGTTCGGGCGCGTATTGATACCGAAAGGATAGGACGTCACGAAAGTCGTCGCCGAATTTGATTACCGTTTCCTAGCAGCGGACGTTTGTTTCCTATCGTTGATGTCTCCATCGCGGGAGACTCTGATCCGGAAGGTCGATGACAGCACCGTTAGGGTTCAACGTATCGGTGAACGCATCTTAAAACTCGTTGAGCTGTTTCGACTCGAGTGCTGCGATTTTATGAAAATCGTGGTCGCTTGGAACAATTGTTTTATCTTGTGGGTGGAGGAACGAAGCAATTCGTTGAACGACTGCGCTCGTTAAACAGTCGTGAAATTCCACAAGTCCTTGCACCCGTGCATCCGACATGGCAGCCAGGGTTTGGACCACGACCGCGAGGCCAGCTAACTTCTATAAATATTCAAACAAGTCGAAGTTCGAACAGACGGCTGCTTTCCTGTCGACGGCAAAGTTTTCTGATACTATGCGACGTACCACTCTTTCCTCTAGGTTCTGGACGGGATTTGAAGGAGGGTGGTCCCTTACGCCAACCGCGGTTCCAATGGAACAGGAAATACAGGGTTATCCAAAAGTACCTTGGACGTTGAATGATAATATCTGGCAAACGTCATGTTTGTTTCTTGTCACTTTATTTATCTTCTAATCTACAAAGATAGACAATTTTAATGATGGATTTATTGCAATCGAAATTCAATGGTTAATTTTAAGAAATGGTGATGCGAATTGACCATCTCAGTCGTGTGATTTGATCCCATTCGACTTTTTTCTTTGGAGTTATTTGAAAAGCAAAGTTTATGCCAACAAGCCAAAAACAATTCATGACCTAAAAACAATATCAGGAATGAATTTGGCGAATTAACACTAAACCTACCGACATTTCATGTGTTCCGTCCTGGACATACGGTACTGAGGACGATTGCCGCGCAAGGGACCAAGTACGATTTATGATATGAGCAACGGCAAGGCTATTTTTGAGGAAACCGTTCCAAGTTAGTATTTTAGGGAAAGCATGTTGCACGTTATTTACAACCTTTCGTTTTCGGTCTCAGTAGCGAATGCTAGTATCATAAATCCCGGGATTTCCGAAGGGCCTCACGGACAGAGGTCCGAAGTCCCACAGCTGGCTCGCGACCGACCGCGACCGGCAGCTACACGTGCCTAGCAGACCTGGAGGAAATTCCCTTACGCGATGTTATACACCATAATTTTAAGCTGGCGAAATTCCCACTCTTACTTTCTTCCATCCCCACTTCCTTTACCACACCCACATCCAAGTTTTCCTCCAAGCTTGTGCGACTGCAATAGAACAGAACCAAACTAGAACCGTTCAGAATAACTTCGAATTGTTTTTAGATCCTTTGCGAACAAAGACAAGTCAACGTATCCTAGAAGCGCAGCCGAGTCTCCTTCTAGCTACACAACGAACACACCGATATTTTTAATAAAGGACTTGGTTCTCCAGAGTTGGCCTTACAACCCTACTTCGTTAACCATCTAAGTCCCAAGCAAGGTGACCGATACGACACCACATCATGTATACCTAATCCTACCATGAGCGGTCAAACGACCGCTTCAAAAAGACATATGTATCTTAATATAGAAAGAGATTTTAGCCAATTGGATAGTAAACAAAATATTTTTCTGGTGCTAAAATAAAAAACCGCACCCCATTTTTCAATTTAGAAAGTTTTGTTTACCAGCATTTTGTATTGCACATTTTCCACATACGTATTTTTTACATTTTACACAAATTTTATTAGTCTTATTGACTATAAAATATCTTATTTGACAAGATTTCCGTCCAGAAGAATCTGTAGCTGCGTTTATTATTGTTTTCGATGAACATTCTTTGCTTAGCTGTCTCTCCTTCTGATATTCAGTCCCAAACTCTTCTGCCAATTAAAATAAAAATTTCTTACGAATTTTGTTGTGACCTTTCCCTTGCCGGTTTTGGCTGCAATTATTAGTTTTATTTTATTTATAATTATGAATTCCTCCGGGCCTGTTCAGCACGTGGTGCGGTCGGTCGCGGATCGGCTGCAACCGTCTGCTGCTGGCCGCCGGGCCTCAGTTCGCGGGGCCTTTTGGAAATCCCGAAATTATGACTCGCGCAATTTGCTATTGAGGTCGTGGACGAAGGCCTCTAAAGACTAAAACATACTGTGTCTATTATACTAAAAAATACGCGTTGGTATGGTTTCCTTAAAAGTTGCTTCGCCGTTGCTTGTGCAAACGGTCAAATGACCGTTCGTGGAAGACTTGACATGCTATGAATTTTTTTCGGAAAGTAAACAATAAAGAAAGTTTTGAATATTGAAACATGGATCGTATGTATATTATAGGAAAAGTCAATAAGCTACATGGTAATACAGTAACGTTGTATACGAAAAATTTTAAACGAAATTTCAAGAACGGTCATTTGACCGCGCATGGTAGGTTTAGTGTTAAACGACGTGATGTCTCTAAACGTGGTCATATCATCTTTCACACATAATTGTCATAAATGAGAATTGATAATTAAATAAAAAAATCAGTAAAATTCAAAATAGTTTGTTTCTTATTTAAAAACAGGAATTTCTATAGTCTATTTTGGATAAGTCTGTATATTTCACATTACACGAAATTCGTAACGTTCCTTTACTTTATGCACGGACTGCATTCACAACGACTCCAGAAAGTTCCATTTTGAGCACAGCTAAAATTTGTAGACAGAGTCTTTAGACTATTTATGCAGGATAATACATCCAAACTAGATCACATAAATACCTGTTAAAATAACGGCGGTACAAAAAGTGTTATCTATGGAATTTCATTCGTATCAAGAGATAGTAGAAGAGTACTCTTTTTCAATATCATTCCTTTCGGAGTTAAGAACACCAATGATGATTTGCATATAGATGCATTTGTTGATTGCATCGTATAGTTAACGTTAAAAACCTTAATATACGTAATGCTGAGGGTTTAATTTTTTTAATTAAAATGTCACGAAAAGTTTTGTTAATATTTTTATTATACCAAGAAGATATCTAAGCAATAAAAGGAACATTTCCCTATTTAATTAAAGGCAATATAAAGAATGTAAAACAATTTGAACAGCAGTTCTTTCGTCATCGAGACAGAAGAAAAACAACGTTATTCTTACCTTTCATAAAGAACGTTTTTCCAAATTATTAATAATACATATGTGAATAAGCATAAATCCTTCTTGTATCGTGCAAAATTGTGAGAAAAAATTTATTGTCACGTATTTTAATCTTACTGAGAGAGAATACCGCAGTAAAGCGTCCACCCGCAGTAATAGATACAATTATCCTAATTCAGAGAATCAATAAATACCGCCTGCACAGTAGATATTTGTACGGAGTCATTTTCCATTGTTGCGCGACGTATACTGGAAAGTGTACTACATTTATAGCTTGTTAGCTCGCAATATTTACCCAGCAGGCAATTTAACTGAATCGAGTGTCTACTTTCATGGCCGAAGAATTTCCTTAGACATGTTCGACCAACTTCTACGTCACTTCCTCACAAAGACCAGGCACTGAGACATTTATGACGCTCTCGTCGCGTTATTTACCGTATGACTGCGTTCGCTGGCTAATATTTACGCTGCCGACCAAAAAGCATTCATTCTTCCGGGATTGTGAATGAAGCAATTCCGGTAACTGCGGAAAAGCTTGTAAAGAGATTGTACCGGGGAAGTTTCGGCCGACACGGACGCAATATTCACCGGCAAAGAGAGCGCGGGCGCAACCCACGGAGCTTTTAAGAACTTCTAAACGGTGGAACTTATTTTTGCCCAGCCGAGGAGCATTCTTTCGGAGGCCGAGGTAGGATTCCGCCACAGCGAGCTTAATCATTCGAAACAAACGCCCGAAAGTTCTTCGCTGATACGCGCATTCGAACAAACGTTAAAGTTCTCCGGGCGCCGCTGGTCCAAACGCCGGGTATAATGCATACCGAATGGCCGGGCGGGGGTGGCACATCTATTTTGTTTGCCCAATGGCGCATAACTTGTCCAATTCTAGACCCTCATTCCAGCCCGGCGTAATGTATTTCACGGATATCCATATATTTCTCGATTCACGCGTTCTTCGATACTGTTATTTATTTCCTGATACAGTGGCTGGGTTACGTTGCCATGGAAATATAGGGTGCGCCGAGATAAGTCCGATTTAAAATATTATACACCGTTGTAAGAATGATAGCGTTAGGGGTGTAACACCATACTACGTACTAACGGCCAGCTTAAAAAGCTAAAACCATCGAGTGGAGATCCTTGCGGGGTTGATTTACTTTGCTGGAGAACCATATGTTCGTGAGAGAAATTTTTTGTCATTAATTTCTGAAGGATAATATCAAATTTGTTTTCTTTATTTATGTTATTTAGTGCTACATGAACACGAGGGTCATTAAAATGCTAACAATCGAGTGGAGAACTTTCTGGGATCGATTTACTTTGTCGGGAAAACATGTGTTCACGAGAGAAATTTTTTAGAATAAATTCTTGAAAGTTAATATCAATTTGTCTATTTTATTTATGTTACTTGAGATCGTGCAAACACGAGGGTCGTTAATGACCATATATGACTTTCGTAATATTCACAAAAGTTCACATAATGTTCACAGAAGTTACAGAGGTTAAATGAAGCAGTGCTCCTTAAGTTCGTAGCAGCAATAGTTTCGATTTACTTACATTTCACGATATATGTCTATTGTTAAAAAAAAACAATTTTGTTCTTGTATTTGCGCAAATATGTACGTAAATTATTTATTTGTATTTCTTTCTGAACCTCTTCTTCTCCTATTACATAGAAAAGTTGATACAAAACGAAGTTTACAATTTATTTTATATTTCTGTCCTAGCACATGTGGCATAAAAAACAATTTATTTAAACCGAAATTATATAGTGATATTCTATGAATTTCTATCCCATTCTTGTTACACCTAAAAGTTATAATTCAGAGAACTGTATGAATACACATCCCCCGATCCAAATCATCGAATTCACGCTGCGAAGCACGTTCATTAATTTTTTAAAATTTTCAGCAGACAGGTGATTAAGTTAATTTAAAAATAGCATTAGGAAATAAGATCTTGTAATTATCTCTGTTGTGGCTGCCAGCAATGCTCTTTTGAAGGAGTAATCTATAAGAAATAGAATAATTTTCTCAAAGGTGCCGGCAACCTCAACAACAATCAGAAGTAAAAGCTGTCATACTGATAGTCTCAAGTCCCCGAAAAGAAATATATATCAACAAATCTTGCCGCACACAATGCGCATCGCCCCTTATTCTACGTATAATTCCATTCCCCTAACGTTGTTCTCATTTTCTGAAAATCATTCCACGAACAACGAGATGAACGATGAATTCTTCGCATCAAATTGTCTTGCGATTTCAAACAGTGCATTCCGTTTCCTTTTCAGCGGAGATTGTTAAAATAACAAAGTGTTACGGAATCTCCTTTATTACTAAAATACGCATTCTTACGCAGTTATGGTATGTGTGAAATTTTAAGGAACAAGAAAACGTTTACATTCTTCAGGCATACTAATGCTGTTATTTTATTGTTGATCAAAGGACTCTTTCTACTTGAGCAAGTTTAGAGACTGATAAAAATATATATTTACATAAAGTTACAATTTCCTTATTACTTACTTGTACGTTCAAAATTATTAGTGCTGAAACTAAGATACACATGTGTACAGTATCATAGATCAAATTAAATAATTTTGTGCTGGAAAGTTCCTCTTTGTTAGATATAATAACTACGACTTTTATAAATTCTTCACACATTTATGTGTTTGTAACAATTGCAGAAATATTTACAATTGAAGAACAAAAGGTGATAACAAGATTCTATACATTTACTACAAATTTTGAGGGAAGAATATCGATGTACCATTATCAGTGTTTTAAAATTACTAAATGAAGAACGAAATGCACATCTACTTCCCATGACTTGTTTCTTTCTTATAAGAATCTTTATTCGCACAAGGATAAAAGAAGAATAGGTCTAGATGCTTACATTAAAGTATAAAAATATCATTGTCCTAACTAAACTTTAGTTTTACGATATTTGGTTGAGGTTGAAGGGAATTTTCTCTAACGCGTGTACTATACTCCGCCCATTGTTGTTCCACAGAGGGCAACGCCAAATGAAATAGTCTAGGTCTTGTATCCCATGTCTTGTAAATAGCGCAGACAATTCGTCGTTGGCATACATATCCGCAGTCTAATGCTAACAAAAGGAGCTCGCCTTTCTGTGTACGTACTCGGCACATTCTTAGGATCGCGAAATAGTAGAGGTTGCTTGGTAGACAGGTCCTATCAGTTGTTCGAGGCGTTCTTTGCAAGGTGGGTATAACAACGCGATAATATATAGTGGGAGTGGCTGGTACACAGGGGAATCGGGCCCGATGGTCCGTTGTCGTTATTTTTATGCGACGACGCTTCGTGAAACGTTCTTCTTCCCCTTTAGCGTTGCAACACGGCTTCACCCCATAAAAAGGCCACGCAGAACCGATCACCCATTCATTTTCGAGCGTGCTCCCCATACGACCGTTCTGTCCTACAAAGTGATATCGATTAGAGCACGGTCCAAGAGACCGTATCAGCTGGGAGGGTCAGTTTTATCAATAAACAGGTCGCCGTACTTCCTTTAGAATCGGAAAAGAAGAATCTCTCCGCGTAGTCAACCGAGAAATCGACCTCCCTCGCACATCCGTTCGTAGTAATCCTTTCGCGTTCACTTCCTGTCCAACGGATTTATTTATAGACGCCGGTAAAAATTACCCGCGACGTCAGGGATGATAATTATACTCGGCTATTCAGGTTAAAAGAGACAGAGACACCCGGTGAACGTCAAACACTAAATTCCTTAAGCACCGACACCGTGTAACAAAGGCGAATGATATTTTTAGCTTTAATATACCAGCACCGTGACTCCGGGAATTCTTGTTCCATTATTTCTGCCAGGAACACAAATTAATTGCTGCTAATGAAAGCACCCCGGAATCTTCTTCTTTTGCGGACGGTTATGGTTCTTTGGTTCCTTTCTACCGAAATTCGCTTGCATTTCGCCGAGTGTTTGTCTGAATGTGATATGTCAGCGGAAGCTAGTTTAAGCACACCTTGTGTGTACGAACGAATGAACTATCTGTGTCAGATATACTACCTCGTAATCTTATACGTAAATACACAAATCAATTACAGAACAGAATACTTAAAAGAGCAATCAATTCTTAGTAACATAAAACAATAATGTTTAAAAACAGCAAACGAAATAATTAATTACGGACAACGATATTAAAAGTTATGAAAATCGTTTCATATTATATCGCGTGTCAAATGTTTAGGTTATCAATATTTCTTATATTTAAAGAAACTGTCACAATTAACGTATAAGTGAAAAACTCAATTTTGTATGCAGAAGATGCAATAAGTCATGTAAAATAAAAATATTTTAGATCAGAATAACGTTTTCGTATTTTAAAAAACGGTTTAAAAAAATTAACCGTTTAAAAAAACGGCAAACGGTTAATATGCGTGCGTATGATTCCCACAGCTACAATGTTTATTATTTCGATCGAACGCTTTCGGTCAGCAGTAACAAAAACCCGAACAACGAACAATTCTCCCAATTTTCGAGCGAAATCACGAATCCCGAGGTTCCGGGGGAAGAGCAATGTTCCCAGAATCGCATTTCAGCGGATCCAGTGACCACAGTCGCACGAAGAACGCGGAACACTAACAAACCGCCGAGCTAAGCCCCCTAAACTCGACAGCCATGTTCCGATCAGTAGAACAGTCCGCGGTATGTCAGCCACGCGTGAACGCGTGCGACGTCCCAGCAGAATGAATTATACGTGACCGGTCCTCCTTCCATGGTGGTCCGCGGCCAGCCTCCGCTATACCCATAAACCATTCACGGAGTTCCGGTGGAACCGACGGATAATGTGGTGGATCGGGCCGGTCCGGGTCGGGCCAGTTCGGGTCGGGCCGGTTCGGGTCGTGCCGGTCCGCAGATAGGATAACGCCGATTCTCGCGTGTGTGCATCGACCCCGTGAACGATTGATCGATCAATCAACGTTAAACGGTCGTCAAACGTGCCGTTTGTGTGGCAAAACTCGTGCGTACGGCCGCGTGCATGCGTGCTCCCGGACGAACAGGTGATGTGCGCCTCGGGCTTAATGATTCGATGGAACGCGTGCTGCATCCTCCTTGGTCGATCAAGGGAAATTCGAGCACGGAATTGGATTGCATTGCAGGGATCGGTGTGAAATCTGTGCCTCCGTGCACAGCTTGCCCCTGGTAAACTGTGGAATTACTACGAGTATCCGGATGGATCACCTCGATTCTGTAAGAAATTTCAGAAAGGAAATTGAAACTTACCTCGGACTGTATCCAATACAGAAACGCTGAGAGAAGGAGAGAGGGAGAGAGAGAGAGAGAGAGAGAGCGTATCGCATTAGCTCGTCTCATAAAGTCACTTACTTCTTAGGTAGTTGGATTAATATCAAAGATTAATCTTAGATGAGAAAATGTTGTCGCTTGCTCGTTTCATAAGATTTTTCTAAGAACGTAATATTTCATGTCGTTGGAAGTACAAGGAGGGCGTATATAATGGTTTTAATGGGATTTATATTGATTAGACCTACCAGACATAATCCTATGGATTTATTGTGAGCGCGGATTTTGAAAACGTGGGAAGCATAAGATAAGAAGATCTAACAGCATTTTTATTTTATTTTTATGGCGAGTAATCTTTTAGTTGCCTCAAGAATTTCTTTAATTCCAGTTTCTGTAAAATAACATGAAAGTGGAAATTTGCATAAACATCCATATATCTCCAGTTTGTTAATGCTAATATTCAATAAGACAATGATCGCTAAGAAAATATTGAATGAAAAGCAATGTGTTAAATTGAAATTAGGTAAATGACGAACGTTATTATTGTTAACCTGTTTCTATTTCTGGTCTTAGTTTACGACAACTTCTAACAAACCGCGTGTTTCTGCCCGAAAGATGAGCGACGATTTCGTGAGACGCATCCAGATGGCGGAAAAACTGGAGTATTATTAATCAACAGAACGAGAACCGACGTGGACCGCATTTTACGCCAGTTTCGAAGCTCGATTTAATAAAGTTTTATCACCTGACACCAAGTTTCTGCAGGTCGTTAATCGTTTTCAGTTCTCTCAGTCTTGAACTTTCGTAATACGGTTCAAATCTCGTCACCTTTGATCTGGATCTTTGGAAAAAACTGGAAAATGGTGGTAACTGTTTAATTTTGGAAATGGATTTTCTAAAATGGTTCAATATACCACAAACTATTCAATTGATATTTTACAAATTACTTTTCCAATTAGACTCATTACGTACATTGTTTGAATAATATTTTTAACATTTAGTATAAAGTTAAAATTAATTTACTATTTGAATACTCCGCTGATTGTTACTCGAAAATAGTATTCAGTATGTACACATGTACGTATTTTGGCCTCGTTTGCATGTTTTTCATTCCTTGTTTAAATTCATAAATAGATTCAACACGATTATCGTGAACATCGCAGATACGTGATGGTTATAATTTGGTATTTTGCATATAATTTATACCAAATGATACTTCATAAACTCACATGAAACAAAAAAGTTAAACTTTGAAAATAGTTTAATATCGTTCCTCGTCTAGTGGGGACGTTTATAAAATTATCGAGATTACATGAAATTACTGCATTCATTTAATTGCCTTCAAAACCGTGAATTTGAACGAAAACAAACAATGTAGTCACCACGTATAATTTGTATATTTCATAAATAGGATACGTTAATTTTTAAGAAATACTATAGCTACAAAAACTGTTATTGACACAATTGGCATGAGAGTGAACATATTCCTTTCGTGAAACTAAAACAACAGTGTAACAAGAAAAGATCTTGAACATTTTGCTGCACGATGCAAATGCGAGATACGGTCGTCAAAAATATTAAGCTCTGCTACTCAATGTGTAACAAGAACTATTAAATCGTGTCATATAAAAAGTCGGACTTCTTATCACTCACAAAAATTTTTATTTATTTATCGAAGATGTGTTAGCAACAGCACGAACAAATGGTACATATTTGATCAATAAAATATTTATTTATGAAAACATAATGCATCTTGCTGTTTGAACGATCCGACATCTCTAGTAACACGGTTTATCATTGTACTACCTTTATGAAAATCGTCACACACACTTGTTGGTCAGCAAAATTTCCAGACTGAGCCCGTACCTGACAACTTCGAAGTACACGCCAGTCGGCTGAACGAGATTTTCGGCATAGTTTAAATAACCCTGCGGAATATTTGATCCGCGTCATGGCTAAGTCATGGGTTTAGTCAAATTATCGTAGCCATCTCGAGCTTCAGGAAACTCCATGCTTATATTCATAAGCAGCAATTTTGTCCACTACAAACTTCCATAAATATTCGCAGTTCTTTACACATTTGTAATTCTAAAGCTGCTTTAATATATTGATCAAAATATCTAGTTTCTGAAATTAATCGAACAATTAATCGAACAACATTGCCAACAACATTGTTATCTTTCTATATATCAATTTATATTGTTATTTCTTTTGACTAAAATTTATATTATAGATATTTATAGATATAGATATTTAGCGAGAAGAATCTAATGAAAGCCATGTTCATTTTTGTGAATACGCCCATTTTGTAGTTCAGTGATTTTCGTATGCCATAAACGAATACAGATGTCCATAGTTTAGTTTATAAGCATTATATTTCTGCTGGCTGGAAAATTTACAGTGATAAAAGTATAATAGAAATCCTATTTGCGAACACAGATGAAATTTTAGGGAAATTTTATCGTTTTCTATTTTACAGATTCTGGTACGTCGTACACGAACGCGAATCTGCAGCTTAACTGCACCGGAAATAAAACCCTCAACAGTTTCTAATTAACTCAATATTTTCCGTAGTTTCCTACGAGAGTCTAAAAGGAGGAGTAAACTTACCGAAAAGAAACGATTGAGGATAGGCAAACAGGTGATCGTTGAGCAGACAACGCGATACCATCGTTGATCTCAAAAGGAATTTAAGTTTCAAGTTTCCTCGTCAAGAATTCCATGCCGGAAACTTTCATAATTACCAAGTTCATGGCGAGCGCTCAGAGAGGTGATTCCGTGGCACGTTTCCCTTCCCATTCGTTTACCAAATGAAGCTAATATCACTCGACTCAAAACATGTAAAACGACTGGTCGAGTACACCGGTGTTCGCGCGGCTGCACATCGATATTTGCTTCTCGACCATGTTTTCATCTCGTTCGAAATTCTCCAAGCTAGATGAAACCTCGAAATTATTTCACTTTTATTCGGATCCTATTCAAACTACGGAAACCTCGGACTCGCAACTCGGATCGAATTAACGAGTTCATTAAACGGACATTAAAGTATCTGTACGTATGCTTATTGAGCAATGCAGTTCTATATCTTCTATATTTTCGATCCTCGAAAGCTCCTCCAGTATAAATAACCGACAGATTGGTTTCTCTTCGTTTATGTTCGCGTTGATAAACTGTGAGTTACGTGCAACGTGATGTCAGAAATTAAGAGTTTGCTTCAATATTACGAGTACTTTTTAATAACAGCATTTCAAAATTTAGTTTATTCGTCAATTTTGCAAACAAGTACCAACTTATTACATTCAGATACATATATAAATCGAAATTATTTATTAAAATATTTGGTCGGCGAAAATTGTAATTGTTGTTTCAAAAGCGAAATTACTTTTTTCCGAACTCAATAGTAAATTTCATAGGACGATTTGGAAATAATTATGTGAAATATAGGTTATTCAATTTTGTTTACTACATTTATTCATTGATTTACGATTAGATTTACTGTTACGAATGCAATGGAATATATAGTATTAAATTTATTATTAATAATGTAATTTAATGAGTTGTATGGTTATAAGATAATACTAATTTAATTTAACTAATCGTATTTTATTTACTGTTATTACTGTCATACTAATTGAAAGCATTCATAAATTATTATATTTTCTATTTTAGATAAATCGAACAATATTTTCTGAAATTTCATTTTCTGTTACGAATACCGTTTTGTTAGTACTACTTTTGTTAGTACTAATACCGTAAACTGTTAGTATTTATCTACAATAATCCGCTCTATTATGATCAGCTTAGCATGCATAAATGATGCAATGAAATTGCAAAGAGAATTATTGTCATAATTCTATTAATTAGCCATAGCACAGAGCCACCAGATTATTACCATTCGTCAATACATCAGTGTGTTGGAATTAAAAAGTCTATAGCAGAGACTCGCACTGAGGACACAAAATTCCTAACTTCAAAATTCGTTTAAAAAAATCCACATAACATGGCATAACTCAGACACCCATTTCAAAAATTTGTAATTATATTTATTGGAGCAGTAAGTTTCATATTCACTGTAAGCATTTATTAACTTTAGTTGATCATAAATGCAGAGCACGACTGAAACGCTACTCGATAATCAATTGATTTCCATTAAATTGACTTTAGATTTAAGGTCGCATTATTAATTAGGAAGTGAAGATAATTACGGAAAATAGTTCTTCCTTAAATTCCAGAACTGTAAGGTAAGAAATTAGCAGCTGGACATTTCGACAGCTCCGCTGATTCTAATGTTAATTACCGTCCGATAGTCGTCTCCTGTACGAATCTAATTTTCATGGCATCAGTCGTTCCCGATAAGAAACGCGACTGAATGGTGAACCGCAAATCGCAGTGCCCGACTTCTCCCGCCCGTTTAAGTCGGCCTGTCCGTTTGCGTTCGCCGAAGAAGCGAAAGAACGAGATTTCCCTAGGAAACAGGGACGGCTGCGATGCACCGTCGGGGGTGGCCCGCTCGCTCGCGGAAAAACTCACGCTAACGACCTTCCCGCCTAACGATTCCTCTTTCTTGCACACGTCCGGGGGCGATCCGCGGGCCGGAAACGTGGGGAAGGACTTTTAATCGAGACAGTTTCCGCGCCGCTAATGACGCTCCTCCCGGTCGATGACTCGTAATCGATGCAAATGAACGGTCGATGACTTAAATCGCGCGAGAACCCCACGAAGTGATACATCGATCTTATCTTAGTGATCTTCCTGGCCAGTCGTAGATGATACGACGCGAATGGATTGTTTTTAGGAAGCTTATTAACTCAGCTTCACGACATAGACAATCGAAGTCTGTTATTTTCGGGGATATGTATCCAAGCGTTATTTTCAGCTGTCTCTTATCAGGTACAGTAGCAAAGAAAAGATCAAGACGAAAAGGAAGAAAGAAATTGATAAAATACACCGCGGTTGCAAGTTTTAATAAACAAATTAAGGTACCTGTAATATATCTGTTTTATCTTTTCAAGAATTTTCATATAAATATCTACTTTTTATATTCTTTTTATGATTTCGTGTTATATTCGTGTTATATTGCATTATGTTGATATTATAAGTTTTGCAAAAGTTGAACAGGAACTCCGACGTACGATAAAATTTAATGGAATACATATTAGATGCGCTTTATTTCCCAAAACATGTTCTCGAGTTTAAAGTAATCTCTCGCAGGTGGATATACTATAATACCTTCACTAATTAGTCGTCGTGTCATAGGCATTGTGGAAGTATTACACGAACACTTAAAGTATTTTGCAGTTCTCAATTAATAGAGAATTAATTGATCATTATACAGGCTAACTTAAGATGACTTTGAGATTCTCAAAGATTTTATTCCACTCGGAAAGTGCGAGACTTAGCAAAGCACATCTGTAAGTAATGCAACGTAATTCCTTGCGGAGGGGAACACGTTGCATAAAATTATTCTGATGAGATCTCGATCGCAACTCTTAAAATTAGGAGACTAAATTACCGATGTGGATTATATGATTCTCCATATACTCTGTGCGAATTCCAAATAGCTGTGCTCTATTTATGTGTGGCTAGATTCCTTCTTTCAATTGAGGATCAGTAATGGAAGTCATTGAACTGTAAAATGCCTTCTCTGCATTTTAAAATAATACATAAACAATGTCATGAATAAAAGGTAATCAAACCATGGTTATCGAATTTAATCTTTCAAATGGTTGATTTTCTGATTATAAATTTTTATGAAGACGTAACATAAAAATATAAAATCAATCGACTATCCAGCTTACCAAAACCGACATAAATATAATATAGTTAATAACAATATCAATACGATGATATTAAAAAAATAAAGTAAATGAAATTATTTAATTAGAAATGAAATAATATGACAGCGTTAATAAATAACGAGTTAACTCGTAATAACCATTTAAGGAAGTAAGAGGTAAGCTGTTTCGCTTACATCGTAACAAATAGTTTATTCTCCGAGAGATTTGTTATTCACACTGCGGCCATGATCCAGTACTGAATTCTGTAGAAATTTAGGATTGAATATTTGAGTGGACGATTTTACTATAGAACACCACACAGCTGATGAACTTCGAACTCGTAGCAGCCAATTTCGATGAAGTTGGACGGCTAAAATAAGATCACTCATAGTTAGGACTCTTGCAACAACACATCTTCCTTACAAAATTACAGTACACTAACTTAACTATTACTTTATCTCCGAAGGTAGGATTAGTTTTGAGTAGCTAATAGAACGCACTAAACCACTGAACGGCATGGGATCAACTCCCATAAAAAAGTAAGAGGAAATCTCGGACAGTTAAGTTCAGGGGGCGTAGTGCCACGGAGATTGTTTAGGGAGAACTCGGACTCAATGAAGATGAACGACGTTCGGGGGAGATCAAGCAGGCTGGAACTGTCTTAGACCATCAGCAGCCGGTGGTCCAATGCCACATTTCCCCTAACTCAATAATAGGTAAACGTTTAGGTTCAATTACTGGTCTTACCAATGTCACTTTTTCATGAGATTAGTATGCGAAAAAGTTGAAGATGCTGAACATGCGGTCAAAAGCTATCTGGTTAATGCACTGCCTCTCGAGGCATTAAAGTGGACGCTATTTTGTTTTTGCCTGTTTTGCACTTGCTACCGGCCAGTTGCCCCAATCATTATGAATTTTAATATCAGGCATAATCCCGGCTGACGGCTATCATCGTGTACAACTAAAGCCATCGAGATAATCACATATAAATGAAAATAAAGTATAAGCGTTTAAATGACAATAATTAATACAGCATACGGACGTTGTCTCTGATGAGTGACTGAATAGAAAATAGTATTACTGTCCGAGTATCACGGTTTGCACCATATTTGAATGAGGCAGTAGTTGTGGATGGAGTTGAGAGTATTTAAGACAAAACTCTTTTCGCTATCGAATAGATTGTATTTTTATCTGACTAGATAAACAATGAATAAATATGTGAACTTTGTGTGAACGTTATCGTTGACGTACGAATTAAGTCAAGGCTCGGAATTAACCAGCATACAACATGGGGATCGCGAGTCCTACGCTTCTTGACTAGCGTTGCTCGTTTTGCTCCCCGCTGAGAGCCTAAATGATGCACGCGCGCACAAAACAAAACAGTCTTTGTGTTGCGTGCTGGTTAATTTCGAGTCCTGAATTAAGTAATTGAATTGATTGGTATGTCTGTTCTTTGGCAGTTTTTCAGTCTCATTTTCTCGAGAGTCAAAAGTTTTTATATTTGTACGACTTTTAGCAACCATTACTAGACCGATCGCAATTATTATCACTAGGTAAGGGATGACGTAACTAGAGATAGGGGGTATCAATGCCGCTTTATTATTTTAACGTTTTCTCGGATTGCAAAATGTTCGCACACACATAGCAGATAGAAAGTTCTATCAGGAATGCTAATAAAGTGGGCAGCGTAGATTTAGAAGGTCATTCATTTGCCTACTTCTATGTGTCGATCTACAAGTGAGCGTGCACGTTGTATATTGTGAAGACCAGATGGCGAAATAAATATTTAGGATTAACTGTATTATCCACTATGCTGTTTGTCTTTGAAGGTTTCGCACATAATCCCGATAACTTCCAGTTGTGGAAATACACACTTCGAAATAGTGTATAAAAATGAAGTTGTCTCCTTACTGCTGCATATCTTCCAATTGTTACGGTGAAAAGCGATCCCCTAGGCAGAAGAAACAACACCGACTACTCCATTTCGACGTCGGTTTCCGTGGGCACGTGTGTCAGGAGGTAACCCGAAAACACGATCCAAGGTTCTCGAAAGCATTCCTCGGTACTGGCGCGGGCACATATTGGACTAGATCTCAGAAACAGCCGCAATCGGTGGCTTCCAGGGCCTGCGTTGCCGCGGCAAACTCCCCGAACTCTCCGCTTTCATTCGCGTGCAAAGGAGACTTGCAAATGAGCCCGATGGGAGGCCCTTAAAATGGATTAGCGAGGCCGGCATCAACCCGGCACCGTCGTCGCCATCGTCGCGATTACTTTCTTACGCGGCTGGAAACTTCGCCCGGCGAAACGCGCGCCCTCTCTCCACGTGAATACGTAATGGCCTCGCAATTTACGGCCGTTCGACGTTATCTTCCATGCATGTACATTATGCACGAAGGAATCGCGAGCATTCGCCCGCTGCCGCGCATGCTTGCGCTCGCACCCGGCTCTCGTCTTTTCTTGCATCTTCTTCGGCGATCTCCCGCGGCGATGAATCCCCTTCGGAAGACGCTGCGCGACGCAACACGAAGCGACTCGCTCGCTCCGACGACCCACTTTAAATTTAACCCTCGTTTCAGTTGCGCTCGGTCGCCGCCCATTTCCGCGATCGCCGACCAGGAGTCTCATTGTTGGGAACGCTCCCCGACTCCTCGGCCCCGGATCCTTCGAGAAATGAAAGCCGGGAGAAGCGGTAACGAGCGAGCATTGAGCCGCCGAACCGCATTCCGCCGAACCGAGCGAGCCATACCCGGTCGGCCTTCTTTCAAAGACCTCTCCGACGAGAGACGACGCGGAAGACAAACCACCCCCGAAGCCTTGGTTCCAGAATTTTGGGACGCACCCCCAGCTCTGTATCGATGTTTGCCGAGCCGAAGTATTTTTCTGATTAAGAAAGTCGATGATCCGAAAGACGAGTGGCTCGTCGGTTACGGTACTTCCTTCGGAATGAGAGCTTTGCTAACTCGGAAAGCTCGTTGGCGAAGCGCAAAAATTGATTTTTCCTTCGGTATGGCTCCCATCGTGCTTCGCTACAGTCTAAGTTGTACGAGTTAGTGTATCGGTAGACAATGGCCTAAGTGGAGGGGGTGGCTGCTGTTCCGAGCGTACTGGAACCAGTGGATTGTGCTGAATAGCGGATCATTAGAGAATACATTATATAACGTGATCTCTGGAGAGCGAGTTCGCCGAAGAAAAATGTTTCAAGTGTATTGCGAATTTCGTAGAGGAATATTCTTTTCGAACTCGGTCTACTGGCTTCGAGATTCTTATAAATCGTTCTGCGGCGTCCGTTTCTGAGTTGACAAGTTTTCTGGTACATATTTTTATTTCGCATGTATACAGAAATATATAGAATAATATTATGCTCGGTAATTTGTTTTCTGAATTTTGTACAATCGCTGGAAAGAAACGGTACTTTAGGGTGTTGTTTAATTTGATATTAATGATACTTCGCTTTAGTAAAACGTTTGATCCTCGTTCTCAACAACAATGTAAGATAGAAAATTAAATAACGTCTCAAGTCTAGATGATGCAAAAAATATTTTATTCTAATATCAGTGTCTTTCTGTATTGATAAACAGGTGGCACATAAACGAGGATATTGTTTCAAGAAAAAGATTGAAACAGTATTAAAATATCTTGTGCCCGAAATTGGCAGAACTAGCATATAATATGACCTAAATGAAAATAAAATTTATGTTCGATTTCATTTTTGGCAGCTCAGGGTCACTTTAAGGTGGTACGAGAAACACTTGAATCATTGGCGTGTCCTTTGACGTCTGACAAGTGCCATGGAAATTATTTGTTACACTTTCTTTAACTGGAATAATGGTTGTACACAAGTGGATTACAACCATTTGTTTTATGTTTTATTGTAGAAACTTCATATTAATCGGATTTCGTGTGGTTTCTATCGTTGTATATATTCGACATCCAATTCTTGTTCTATTGCCTTTTATCGGTTCGATATCGACGTGATTGACTGTGTACGAGTTTGACTTGTGATTGTTCAATATTCCTATTGATTTATGAATGTGTCAGTAAAAATTATGACTTGTGGGGGTTTGTTAGTAACAATCTTGGCATGTTGTTTCGTATTGTGGATGCTGTGATTTACTGCTAGAAAGTTGCCATTTCGGGAAACTTATCGCATAGATAGCATATCTGAATCGGAGTTATTGAACCATGATGATTGTAGAACGATGTTATCTTAACCAACTGTGTTGAATAATTCCGATTGAGTTTTTTCAGGAAACAAATATTTATTGTTATTTATCCTTACTTGCTCCTCGAATTAATTACAATAATTTTAACTTAAGTCTTTTCCATCTATGTCAAAAATACAATTATTTATTAGTGGTAGAATGATATTTCTTATATGAACCTCTATTTTTATATGAATCGGAGTGGAATAGTTTTTGATTATAATCTTACTGACAATATATTCCAAGTAAACTCGAAACGAATTAATTATAAATTTTCAAATATTTAACTAAATATCATGAAGCGCTTAACGCGAGACTGTATGAAATTAATTATTTACGCTATAATTAAAATTTTATAGAAATATTTTCCGTAAATTTAACAAGTAACAGTACTAACAATAAGTCTTTTAGATTCCATGCAGGTCTTGTAAATAACATTCTGTTGTCCATAATATTTGTGGACGTTTCACATACATATTTATGATCATATTTTCATTTCTATATCTCGTTCGTTATGAATTATATCTTATTTTCAGTGAACACAGAATTTTAATCATAATAAAATTTTAATTGTGAGAAAAATATTTCAGGTGACAAAGTTAGGTGGTGCATCCGAAAAAAATTTAATGTTCATTATGAATTGTTTTTTGAAAGCCATTCCTTTGTTCTTTTCATATGAATGCGTATGTACCACAGGCATGAATTTCAGTTTCAACATATTTTCATCCTCGGCGATGAAAAGTTTGACAATCAGTTTTCATCAGTTTTCATGTTTTCATGCAGAATTAAAATTATGTAGCGGCGCGTCGCGTAAATGGGAATTTAAAAGAATTTTTCGATATTTCGACAAAAGCAATACCGTTACCAAAATACGGCACAATGTATACAACTTTAATACCCCAATGAATAACTAACGGAAATACAAAAAATGATGTCGATTAAATGATAGGGTAGAGGAGCTGCTTAGTGTGGGGTGATCAATTTTTACAGCATTGTCTTTATATGACTATTTTTATTAAGACGATGTAATTAAATAATCGAAAAATTAGTAATTGCTTGCCAAAACATTCTCTATTAGATTAGTTTTATAATAATTTCATACACTCGATTTCTCACATTGAAAAACACTAGAACTAATTTCCGCGCCACGC
Organism: Augochlorella aurata; assembly: GCA_028455555.1. Taxonomy (NCBI): domain Eukaryota; kingdom Metazoa; phylum Arthropoda; class Insecta; order Hymenoptera; family Halictidae; genus Augochlorella; species Augochlorella aurata. The sequence goes on along the minus strand of CM052162.1, from coordinate 9,454,669 downwards.
TATGAATGACTCTAACCGGCTATTTTTATATAAACATGCAGGCTTATTTCTTAGCCGTTTATGGCATCGGTTTCTGTCACCCAGAGCCCTTTCAAAGTACGTTTCGTTGGTGACAAAGCCTCTTTTAAAAATTTTTCTACACCGTTTAATATGGACAGCCAAAAGAAGCATTTGCGGTATGTTATGCTTTATTGCTTTAAAAAAGGCAATAGTGCAAAGGACAGGGCAGGCGAGATTTGCACCGTTTACGGGAGTGGTGCTAGGACCGTCCGCAATTGGTTTAATAAATTTAGAGCTGGAAATTTTGAGTTGAAAGATGAAGACCGCAGCGGTCGCACAGCAACGACGGATACGGACATTATCAAGACTATGCTCGCTGAAAATCCGCGATATAGCGTGCGTGAGATAGTGGATGCCACTAACATTCCCAAGACAACGGCATATAAGCATTTAATCAAGATGGGATATGCGAATCGATGTGAAGTTTGGGTTCCGCACCTATTGACGGAGACCGGCCTTATGAACCGCGTCTCTACGTGCGATGTTCTTCTTCAGCAACACGAAAGATATTCTTTCTTAAAGAGTCTTGTCACTGGAGAGGAGACCTGGATTTTGTATCAAAATGTGCATCGAAAACGCACTTGGTCTAAAGAAAATAGACCTTCAACTGTTGCGAAATCTGGGCTTCATCCGAAGAAGGTTCTTCTGTGCATTTGGTGGGACTGGAAGGGTATAGTGTACTGCGAGCTCCTTCCGCAAGGTGATACGATCAATGCTGACAAATATTTGCAATCAAATATTGCAATCAACTGGATCACCTAAAAGCCGCCATAGCAGAAAAACGGCCGGAAAATTGGCGAACCGAGGAGGTGTCGTATTCCATCACGACAACGCAAGACCGCATGTTGCGTTGGCCGTAAGGCAAAAATTATTACAGTTTGATTAGGACGTTCTACCTCACCCTCCTTACTCCCCAGACTTTGCTTCTTGCGATTATTACTTGTTCCTCTCTTTAAAAAATTCTCTCCGTGATAAATCTTTCAAATCTATAAGCGAAATAAAGACGCACCTAGATGAATATTTTGAAAATAAGTCTCAACAATTTTGGAAAGATAGCATAATGAGGCTTCCTGAGAGATGGAGGAAGGTTATAGAACAGAACGGTTCATATATAATATAATAAATCAACCTTAAACAACAAATATCGTGTATTCATTTCGCATCAAAAAAAGAGAAGAAACTTATGGGACACCCTAATATTTCGATTTAAAGGAGATGAATAACGTTTAATAGATCCTAATAGAGACCATTACAAGACTGACTGATATAACAATACTCTTTATCATTTTCATGAATATCTTCATTCTTCACTTCTTTACGGCAGTTAAGAAGAATTTCTCTCTTTCTATTTCAGATCTATATATTTTCTTTTATCTTTTTCTCGCTTTTGTTCATGTTCTTTTTCCTGATCTTCTCTTTGCAAGAAACATGGGCGCATGTTCGAAACTTTCTTTTATTCTTACTGATATTTGAGATCTTTTCAGGAGAAGTTTATTTGTCAAACTCCCTTGATTGAGTTGCATTGTAGATGAGACGAGGACGTTGATAGCAATTGATTCGTTACGTTATCTTGGCTGGAAGAAGTAAGTTCAAGCGTTACCTGATTTCGATAAAATTTCAGTATGTCATTTTAAGTGATAATAAATTTAAAAAGTAGTATTTTAGTCATTATATAATAAAGTTGTCTCTCTAACATCACCGAAAAATTCGATTCGTTTAGACTAACCTTGAAAAAGTTATACCGTTGTAAAAGGTATTTTTATTAAGATGACATAATTGAACAATCGAATGATCAATAATAGTTTGTCAAAGCTTTGTGTATTAGATTAATTTTAAAGTAATTTTGTATTTAATATTATCAACAGGCCTGCTAAAAGGACAGGACTGATCAAAAATAAATAAACACTCATAACCAAGTGAATCTAACTGGATAACCAGATTAATTAAATGTTTATAACTTCATAAGTATATCATGCTACAATTGATACGCAAGAGTTCAGCAAATTGAAGTTAGTATAATGCGCACTATCTGCACAAGAGTTCACCGCGAGTTATTCTCCAAGAATTTTTCGAATTATTCTGACCGATCCTGCTCGCTTAGGAACACAGCTGCACACTATTCCCTGATTGAATGCAAGCATCACAGCCAAGTTAACCGGTCTTCCCACTTGCACACGTTACGCGGTTCCAGTGATTCCCACGGCGCAACAAGATTACCGCTCGCCGTTGTCTCCCCGCGAAATAAAAAGCAACAAAGACGCCTTTGTCGAAACGCCTTCATCTGCTTCCGTCCGCACGTCCAAGCTGGCGTCGAAGCTCAGAATAATTCCAGCCCCGACGGCTGTATTTGCGTCGTAATTACAACTGGCCGTGTTTACACACAGCTCGAAACCGACACGCGCGCCCACTCCTTCCTCCTGCACCCCCCTCAACACCCCGGCAGCCCCGTGCAAAGACAATCGACGTTCCGTTGCGACTGGTTCGACTTACAGGAGCGAGATTTCAAAGCGTCAAGCGCGGGAGCGCACGCTGGGGAACTCGGTCGCGATTAATGAACCCGGTCTTGATGCAACGACACTCTCCCGGCGAGCGCGTGCCTTTGTCGAGGGTAAAATCTGTCGCAGGTAACGGGACCACGCCGCGCCAGTGTGTAATCTGCCATCGATTAGGCAGATAGTCGATAAAACGAGCCCCACTAATCGACGCGAGTCCGTCTTCTTTTGCGCTCCTCGCTTTGGCGAGCGTTGTCGTCGGTCACGACCGAGCCTGTGCCGCGGATTGATTAAATTGCGATACCGTGTGCAATTCGTCCCACCCCCGCACTACGATCCAACATCCTCCCGAACTTTTTCCTAGTTCCCCTGGCCACGGAAATGCGATGTGTTCGCAGTCCCTTGAGCTCTTCGACAGGAGATATCGGGTTTCCGTACAACAGATCGACTGGCGAGGGATGGATCGGCGGAAGCCCATCAGGAGATGAATCACTGTTAAACAGTTGGGTAATTGCCGGGAGGATACATCCAAAGTCAGTGCTCTTCATTACGCGGGAATATTAGTACGTAACCGAATATTCCCGATTGGTGCTCGCTCGAAAGTAACATCCCTTGTAGTGTTTTCCGTTTGGTTTGTAATTGTCGAGTGCTGTCTGATATGTGGCTAATCAGTGGCTTTCATCTCGTTGATTCCGCTAATTATTGAGTTGTTGGCTCCTTGTTCTCAGAGGATCATTGGGGAGTTAGCTACATAACGCGTGCTTGTCGGACAAGTGATTCATGGTTTTTGGGATTATGTGTTCTAACGCAGAAATCAACTGTGTAGACAGATTCTAGATAACTTTATCTTTTACGTTTATTTAGAGATTGCTTACTTACAATATAGATTCTCCTTTACGTGATATATAAGAATATAACGTTTTCATGGTGAATACTTTTTAATGAAATTTTTTTCTAAAAAACTAAATAAACTAAATAAACTATTTTTCAAATAAATTATAAAGTAATAAAATTATTGAATCATTATCCAGACGTATGTAAATATCACAATCATTTAAAAAATAGAGGCTGTGGAGAAGAATTACTTTTGTGGACAGTAATCTGATTTTTAAAAATTAAGTAATGCTATTTACTTTTAGTTAGACCATTCATTTTCCAATTAAATTCGTAAAGCATAAAATTGGTATAATAAACGCGTCCCTGTTCCTTGAAAGAGTGTTCAGAATCATCATCAATATGAAAAAAATCTGTTTTGGTTGCTAACATTTCTTTTTTTAAGCGATTAAATACCAATAAGTAAAGAATAAGAAACAAGTCCTTTCTTTGTTAGCAATGGACCTTTAACAGACGCGTTGCGGTGGGTGTCTTCCACGAAATATCTCGTAGTTAAGAGTGAATGGTATAACTAGAGCTAAATTTAAAGCATGACAAAATTTCTGTATGGCAGTAAGTTAAAGTAATAATTGCTGTACATGTGTACACATGTATCGGCGGCTTAATTAGCAAGCTATACCATAGCATAATTACTTCGAATATATTGTACGCATTTGAAAAAATTGGAATACAAAAATTGTTCAAATATAGGCAAAAATAAAAATTCCAATTTATATGTATTTAGTACTTTGATATATTTTATTACATAGTGGTACAAAAGTATGTTGCTTCTAAATGTATATGTTGAGGCTTGCCAGCTAGATTTATTATGGGGGGCCATGTGTTTGGGACGGTTGCAACTGGCTACGGTGTTGGGCCTGTCACCCGCGCTCTTGGAAAGCGGAATTCTCGACCGTCACCAAGGCACATGTGCCAATCTTTAGTTTCAGTTTGTTAGTATTAGCCCTGTCATAGATTTCAGTCCCTCAGACAGTGTTTGGGAGAGTCAAGGAAAATCAACACGTTTGGGGCACAGGGTACTTGGCAACCCGCAACCTAGTTATCGTGAAGTTGCCCAGTCCCACCTTAGAAGCGTTCGCGGTACCCCCTCCCATGTCCCAAACGTGGTTTCGTGAGAATCCATTTCTCTATTTGGGCCTTTCTTTGATTGGATGACTCTCCAAAACGCCCACGCCCTAGTTCGACAGGGTAGGGAGGACCGAGGCTAGGTTAAGGGTAGAAGTCCGATCCTCCACCACTCTCGCTTGGTTCTCGTTTTGTAACACTCTCGTTTGGTTCCCTCGTATTGTTCACACTCATTTGGTACTCATACGGTTTTTACTTAGTCGGTCTTAGTTGGTTTAGTTGATGTGGTTTTGTCTTACTTGTTGTACATGCTACAGAGTCTCGCGGGAGACCCAGCATTATTGTTGTAAATACACGTTTTAACCTGGAAACAGTATTGTATTTGTTCCTCCTGCTAGGGGAGGTGGTCCTTCGAGAGAATTAGTACATCGTTAGTCGGCACACCGTCGTGCAAAAACATTCAATGCTCGAACGATCGTCAGATCAACCACGAGCCTAAACAGTATAAATACTTCAATTAAAATTTATGAAATCTACTCGCATAGTTACAGTTTTTATTAAGAAATAAACAGCCTCGTCAATTAAACATAACATGTAAGTAGCTGAACATATCATTACCTTTTTCTTTTTCGATTATACAAATGATATACGACAGAATTCTTTCTCATCAAAATTGCAACAAAGTCAATTATTCTTGCTCGAACGTATTCTTTCAAGAGTGTGAATACCTGAAGTTCTACCACAGTATGTAAAATGCATTTCTACGGATTTATATAGGTGTCTGGCAGGAAGTTTACATTTGTTTTTGCTGTTATGGGGAATTGAATTGTCTTCTGGGTTAATCGTAAAGATCATAACTTCCTCGGTAGCCACGTTTGCGGTCTGAGACAGAAGTTTCGACAGCTAGGGGTCCAAACAGTTGTGGAATGAGCGCCAGACGACATTAATCCCTCGAAGGACCACGATTTTCCATTCGAACGAGCACGGTTCGTCAGCTTCGGTTCACACGGCTAACCCCGGTTTAAGGGGTATTCGGGAAGAAAATTATGTTGAAATGAATAATGAAACAGGGTAGTCGCTTGGCAACGAGCTGCTCAAAAAATTCCACTTTGTTCGGGAAAATTTCCAAAGCTGGCACGCGCGGCACTCTTGGCTCCGGGGCTCGCCTTAAATAAAGGAATTCGCTGGCATACTTGACGAAAGGGGGCATCCCCTGCATGCATAACATGATGAATAACTTCGAGACTGGTTTGTCAACACGTCGGATGCACTGGTGCGTGGATTTTCGGTCTACACGTGCAACCAACAGCTTTTGTTTCCATACGAACTGTGCGCGACGTATTTGAATCATTCTCGTGGTTCCTTCGCCGATAAATAACGTAGATATCATATGTTTCCATAGGATAAAATTGATCTTACATTTTACAACGTTCATGGAACTGAAGAAATATTCCTTATCACGAAAATTGCAACTATTAATTGCTTTCAGTTTTCGCTATGTCTTTGTTAAATTATATGTTTCTTCTTCATCTATCAATTAGTGATTCTAAGAGACTCGGTAGACTACAGTATTACTATATAGTTTGTCGTTCGAAAGAGAACTAACGTACATTGTCGGTCATAATAGATGCCCACTCCACTCCAATTGCTACTGGCCGATAATCTTTGGGGTTATCTGAATGGGGTGGACAGCTATCGTGACCGTCTTTGCACACTCGATCTTTTGTATTGAAAACACTATAACTGGTTTTCATTGTTTTTGTTTAATAGCAGCAGGATTCTCACAACTAAGCCGTTGTTATATTATGTTCTGCACAACTATGATGACTAGCATTCCTATATTTATAGTTTCTTATCAGAACAAGGAAACTCATATTTAATGCATGCCTATAATTAATTTAATGCTGAAATATTAACCCAACAGACAAACAACATTATATTTCGATTTAAAGGAGACGAATAATGATGATGTTTAATAGATCTTAATAGAGATCATTACAAGACTGATTGATATAACAATATTGTTTATCATTTTCATGAATAGATTCATTACTCATTTCTTTACAGCAGGTAAAAAGTATTCCTCTCTTTCCATTTCTGTTCTACATATTCTTTTATTATTTTTAATCGCTTTTGCTCATGTTCTTTTTTCCTCGTCTTCTCTTTGCCAGAAACATGGACGTGTCCGAAACTTTCCTTTATTTTTACTGATGTTTGAAATCTTTTTGGGAGAAGCTTTACGACACAGTCGTACGAATTTGTCATGTGTGTCGTCAAGATTATTTGCCAAGTTCCCTTGATTGAGTTGCATTGTACAAGTCAAAATGACGAAATTGATTGATTCGTTACATTATTTTAGCTGGAAGGAGTCAGTGCAAGCATTACCTGATTTCGATAAAATTTTCGGTACGTCATTTGAAATGATAATAATTTTAAAAAGTACTATTTTAATCATTGTACAATAGAGTTATCCCTCCTAACATCGCGAAAAATTTCAATTCATTTAGACTAGTCTTCAAAAAGTTGTACTGTTGTAAAAGACAACCGTATACTTGTTCTTTACATCTCATACTTAAATTATTACACTTGTCTACGCTACTTGTGTGGAATATTATTAAACTCAGTTACTCCAAGCATACTGACAGAAGTGTGCATAGAAACATCAAGAAATGCACTCTTACATGATTTCAAGAAACCAAAAGCTTCGACTCAGTGCCGGTACTATTAAAAATGCAGAACGGGTCAACTTTCGCCGTGGTCGGTCGTTAACTGTGACATCCAGACGGAAGCTTAATTTCGCCGACCCCGTTTTCGTTCTCACGCGGTCGAAATTTAATTCCGCCACGAGTTTCTCCGGTTTATCCGCGGTGCCCGAAATTATATCGGGTCTGATATACGTGGAGGAAGTCGCTGAAGGGGCGGGGTCGGGCCGTGCCGGGGGTGCGGTTAAAGTTGGCGACGTTCGCGAACAAAGGGTGCTGCAAGTTTTTCAGGAAGACGGAATGTAGGTTAACTCGGACTTTCACCGCGACAATAAACTCGCGGCAGTAAGTCGCGAGATTAAAGCCAGTGTGCGCCACTTCCGGTAGTCGCGACGCTGCTGGAACGGCTCGTGCTAGTTGTAACGACCCGAACTTATCCGGCCGGGTCGAAATTAAAGTAACGCCGCACTTTTTCCCGTGGAGACGGCGTTTACAGCTGCCCCTGCCGAAATGCGATGCTAACTTTCGATCGTAAAAAAAAGGTACGGGCACCGTTAAAATTGTAGCAACGTCGAGGCGGTTCTATCGTTCGTCAATAAATCCTTAGAACGCTCCACTGTTTGAACAAGTTCGATGGGGAATCGGCTGTAAAGACCAGTGGCATGATTTCTGTCGGGATTTTATTAACGCGTTGACTCCCGCTTCACAATATCAAGAAATCCCATTACTTCATAGCTCTGAGAAACTGAAAGTGGATGGTTGAAATCGATTTAAATGACTGCCCCTTTAACACTTTAACTCGTTGCTGTAGTAAAAAGTGTATGTCTATGAAGTAATGGGATTTCTTGATATTGTGAAGTGGGAGTCATCTTCATTTACTTTCACTCCTACATTTTAGCAACAGACGAATTATACCTTGTTTCGATGTAGAAGAAATAAATAACATTCATATTTAGTAAATTATGTATGTCTTCATCACGAGTCTAACTCGTTGCTATAGTAAAGACTCGTGATGAAGACATACATGATTTACTAAATATGAATGTTATTTATTTCTTCTACATCGAAACAAGGCTTAATTCGTCTGTTGCTAAAATGTAGGAGTGAAAGTAAATGAAGATGTACATTCAAGGGATAAAATAGTACTTCCCATTATACAAATTATTGAAATATGCCATGACGTGAATTTGTTTCCAATACAAGCAAACAATATAACAGCCATTGCTAGCTTTGTTAAAGCTTTACACATCAATTTTCTTTCACAGATTGTTAACTCATTTCTTCGAGGTCAACGTTGATCTTATTGGATCCAATATGGGCGATTTATTAATGAAACATGGAAATGTTTTTTTTTATTATGATTTGTTAAGTAAATCAAACTTGGCAAGACTCTCCGAGTTGAAGATTACAGAAGAAGTTGCTATGATAAATCTTGCTTTTTTCAAGTTGTCCTGATTTCGTATGATTTTTATTGAGCAATGAGCATTTGATGTGGTAGTCAACGTGTTAAAATAGACCAAAGTTCTGTCATTTGTTAATTGTTGGAGGTTTGTAATAAACGAACGTAAACGTCCCAATTATACATTCCCATAAAGACACACGAAGCAACTATTCTACTTATCAACAGTAGGTCTACAAACGCGTCTGAATATAGCTACTCTCGTTCTACTTTTCCGATTGCAGGTCAGAATAACCAGTCCAAAGATCGTATAATTTTACATGTTCTGCCATATAAAACGTTCAAAACTGTTTTGTGACACCAATCTTAACCCGCAAGTACCTGCGCTGTTTAAACTATTTAGGCTTCATATTTAAAAGTAATCGGTTTAGGGAAAACAAAATATAGTATCGGAGTTATGAATACAAATATTACGTGTGAGGTAAAAATCGATTCGTCGAAAGAAGACGAAGATTAATGATAATGTCCATATAAAATATAGGAAAGATCTCAGATTCGATTTCAAATGTATTTGCGAAATAAAATTTGTCTTTGCATGTTTGCGAGAACTACACGCGTTCTAAATTTCAATATTTTTCAATATTTTTCTCCAATATTTTTCGCACACCGTGTACTCTACATTCTCGTAAAAGAGTGGGATGAAAACAGCGTTAAACAGTATCCAATTGCTTCGAGCTATACTTGAAGAGCTCAAAAGCTGAGGGACCCAGCGCTAACGACCGGGCGAACCCCTCTGTTCATGCTCAAAGCACAAAATGTCGCGCGTTCGTGTCCAGAATAGAGGGTGACGCGTCTCGATCAGAAAGAATCTAAGTCCTTTGAAGATGCGAATCAACGAGACTTGACTTTGATTTCGGCCCCAGACGATGTTGAACAAAAAACAGCCACTTTGTAGTGCGTCATTGTTAATCAATGGGGGTCGGGTCTTTGTCAGCTCGAACGTGGAGACACGCCCGACTGCGTGTGCCTTTTTTTCGCTTTTTCCCGCGTCCAGAAAGCTATTTTGTTTTCTGTTTTCAACTGGTCTCCGTTTCGCGCATGGCGTTGCGCCTCTGCGTAAGTCCCGAATCACGCTCACCCCTCTCAACCCCCTGTTTTCCTGGGCGCAGGGTGCGTTCGTTGTCCTCGTTTGATTAGTCAACGGTCCAACCTCTCTCCACGGGAATTCGTTGGCCGCGCTCTGGTTTTTTCCTCGAATTCCGTACGAATGGGAGCCACATCGCTCCACCCCCGACCGCCCACATAACCCTGGTCGTTCCTGTTAACGAGATTTACTCCTTTCCGCGTTTCGGTGGCTGGCTTTTAGCGGCGATTATCGATCACTTTTCGACGCGATTCGTTGCTTTCCCGGGAATCCATGTTATCATCGAATTAGTGAACCGGTTGGCAATCGTGCTACGAATCAAGAAAAGTCGTTCAAAACGTTCACACATTACGGACCAGCAGCTTCCTCGTACAGTCTGTTTTATTGTTACAACACCTTGTTGTCTTCTGTTACGCTTTTATCATTGACTTGAATAAGGTGAAGATTCTCGCCTTTCCATTGTCATCTATCTTGTCAGTAGTACTTGTACAGAGTTTAAATAAACTTACTCATACTACGACCAAGTGTAAAGTTACGATTGCGATGTTTCATATGTTTTCAAATTTTTTGTTACCAAATAGTTTTAATGTAACATAATAAAGTATTCTCTGGCTTTACCCAATGGTTTTACTGCAACATTGGCTGCTTGAAAATCGGACGCGTTCTCTCGTTTTGGGTATATGAAATGCTTGTGTTTCTATTGATTGATGTATGTTGATAATAATGAGAAATTGCAAGAATTGTGGTTGATGAAACAAATACAAGAGTTTGTAGAATTGCGACTCTGTTTATGCGATATGCAACTGCTTACGAGTTCGTAGCCTCATGCTACACTAAATACTCCGCAATTGTCCTTCAGTTTGTGAACAAAAATGGACAATTTGGTATCTCATGGAAGAGATACAATTATTTCGGCCCTGCAGCTCGCTTTTACAGTTGTTGATTGTCAGCAACTCTAAAACCGAGGCGTAAGATTCGATTAATCGCATCTCTTCTTCCCAAATTGTCCATCTTTATTTACAAGTTCAAGGGCAATTGGGGAGGATTTGCTAGAATGCTATTGGTCGAACCTCTAGAACACCGCCTTCAACGCAGAAAATTTCTTTCGCTTCTGTAATTTGATTAGTGGATAAAAGGTTGCCCCTCCGGTGATGTGTGATGAATGTTTCAAAAGATTCACGCATGATCGTCGACGATCGGTCATGCGCGGCCACTATTGTTTGTCCTGCGAAAAAATGATGGTTTATCCGGCGGCGAGTACTCTGACGTATCAGCGGTCACGCTTACGCACACAGGGGAACAAAGGCGCGGTCGCGAGAGGGTGAGAAACGAGCTGGTATTCGCGGGCGTTGAGGTTTCGGATACACAACCGTTTATGCACGGCCCGATCGACTCGGCTAGTGTTCGTGGTAATTTGGCCTCCACGGCTTTTGATTCTCGGTTCACGTCATCTATTTGCACGCCGGCCGCAACGGTGATCCGTGCGCTCGCGGAAGATAAAACTGGATTGCGGCCGACCTCCGTGAAGGTCGGTTTTCCGGAATCCCTAGAAGTTTCCGGAATTGAATTAGAATTCATTCAAATTGACGCTACACGCGCAGACTAAAAACTATAGTAGAAGAAATATCTACATTATATGTTATTACATTATATTTTATTACTCTATATCATATTCGTATTCTATAAAGCTGGGGATCATGAACTCCGAGAACAACGCGCGAATGAGGATGTGTGTTTGAAGAACTCGACCAATTACAATGTGGGGCTCACGAGTTCAAAAGCCCTGAGCAGTTCTTTCTTTTTCCGCATGATCCTACACTTATATTAATAATTGTATGAAGATCACGGTAGATCAAATTTGTTATAAATGTCACAAATTATACAATATCGCTTTAGCACGTACAATGTACGGACTGTAAGGGCTTTGTCTGCAGATTGACTTGGCCGCCTCGCGCCAGATGAGCTCATCTCTCATTGATCGCTGTTTTTCGTTAATAACAAGTTAACGACGTCACGGAGAAAATTTTTGTAAAGAAAGAAGAAACTTCAAATGATCTGAGGTACCTCTCTGCAAGTAGCTTTTAAAACGCCCTGTATAACTAATTTAAACTACATTTTCTAAAATAATATTTTTCAGGAGCATAATTTAAAGTAATGGGACTGTGGCAGCTATCTTCCGTGCTTGTGAGCAGATGAATATCTTTCCCGCAACTACCTGACCCTTTACCGATTCGTTTAGCCGTCCTTCCGATATACCCGCGTCTAACACAAGGTCTACTAACTAGCCTTACTGATGAGTCCTCCAGTAGGACCAGCACGAAATCATTGATCACGAAAAAAAAACGAAGGCAAATATTGAAAAATGGAGTTCACCATATTATTATATAATTAGTTGTATTTCAAGTAACGCCAGTTTCTTCTTTCACTAGACAATTTTACGAAAATTGATTTTTCATCGCAGTCAGATCAAGGCAAGGTATCGAAACGATAAGAACGCGTCTTGAAGCTATCGCTAATAAAGGCAACAGGTAAAGCAGCTGCGGTAGAGCCGATGAAACGAAGCGACAATATATTCCAACGCGGAAACGCATTCTTCTCTGGGACTGAAACAGGTGTGAATGTCCCAACGAATTGTGGGAAAAAGTCTGCTCGATAGTGTCGCCGGCTGGTCGCGTCTCGTGACAACGCAACCGTTAAAGCGGACCAGTTCGGTAGCGGCAAAGACGAATCGGCTGTTAATTCTTTATTAATCTCGGAGCCGGCCTGGCAGCGTATGGACGCGGATAGGTATCCCCGCGCGTGCTTGTGGTGCTGGCCGGGTGCACAGGGGCACATTACTCACGCGGAACGAACATTTATCGGGTACACATTCGCCGGAGCCGCGCGGCAATAAAAATGTCTCCTGCATCGGCGCTTGCTGGCTGCGCCGCGGTCAGAGTGCACTAAACTGTACGTGCACTTAAAAGTGCCGGCGGAGCGGGAGCAAAAAGGTAACAGCCGCTGAGCAGTTGGGGGAGAGAAGGGCAGGAAGGACGAAAGGGAGAAACAGAGATACTACGGGAGAAAGGGAGGGAGGCAGGGTGTGGGGAAAAAGGCTGAAAAGCTCTCAGCACAAAAAAGTGGGATAAATTGGGGCAACTGCTCGTAACGTTCCGCACGCTGCACATCCTATCGACAAAGTGTAGATGCCTCGTACCCGGGTCGGGTAATGTTGCAACGCATCCCGCTGCCCGTGTGCGTCGGGTTTTTCCACGCGAGATTAAACCCTCTCAAACAGGGTGGCTTCCTCTTCTGTCACTGCACCGAGACGGAGTCGTTCCGAATATTATCGTGAAGACGGTCATTAGGGCCGTCCACGTGGGTCTGCGCAATTCTTTGCAGGTTAATTTAGCCTGCGTCAGCGCAGCCAACGGCCGACACTCTCCCGGTCGCAGACGGGGGCGTTATTGATCAGAAAGTAATAGAGCGCCGGCCGACTGTCGATTAACGTTGCCGAACTCCGGCCATTAACAGCGGCAATTTCGGCGAGTATTAAGTGTTTATAGATCCTGCGTCGACCTTTATCGCGGCCGGGCAATAAATATAAATCGACCATCTGCGGGGAACGCGGTCGAGGCAGAGTTTTTATGGAAAGTAATTTTTTCCGACATACAATTTCCGAGCTGAAAACACGGTCGTATGGAAAGTCCGGTTTCATTAAAGGGTGCGCTGTTGGTCGCAGGGCGTTAGTGAATTACCGACATTACCGGTCTGGAAAAGTCAGCGTGGTTCGCAGCTCTGGTAAACGAAGTACACGCGATCGGGCGATACTCTCGAAAATGTATCGGCGAGATTACTGGACCCGTTATTAGCCGTAAATAGGTTTGTTCGCATGGATTGCTTGATTGGACGTTGACGGAACACGGACGTTCATATGTAAATATACGTACGCGCGGTGTAATGCGACGCGCGACGAGAAAATTTCATTTAGTTTGGACGTTTAACGATACGGGGATAGACGCGAATCAAATCGATCACACCCGTCATTTGTCTTTAATTTCCGTTTTACGACGCCGCGCCAGCGTTCGCCTATTCCGAGTCCACGCAGGCCCGTAAAATTTATGCCGATGGAAGGACACAGCGCGCGGTCCGCAATTCCACAGAAGCTCATTGGAATCCCGTCGCACCCACGGCTACTAAACCGAACACGGGGATCGATCGTCCTTTACGTGTCGCCTCTGCGTAACCCACGCTGCTAGGCACGCCGAGTAAGTAGTACGAGTCAATGTATTGAGCGACTCTAAAGAGAACAGCCGTATGAACAAACAACAGGAAAATTAAATTCTACTAGATATCATCTCACGTTGAGATGATAATGAAATGCAGACACATTAGATAGAAATGCGGATACATTAGAAAAAAACGCAGCCAAAGGAGCACTAACAAACACTCTGTTAAAATACCCTTTGTAGACCTGAAAGAAATAACCAAAGCCTCAGTAATTAAAAATGCACGAGACTACCACCAAGGAAGGATTAAGTATCAAAGTCGACTATTTTCAAGAATTTCACAGCACGGGTACTTGGGTAAAAATCCAAAACGAGAGATTGTAACAAGGATGACTGGATGTAGATCAGGCTATTATAATTTTGCTTTCCCATTCGCTCGAATAGGCGTTACAACGAACCCTAAATGTCAATGGGGATACAACAGAACATTCACCACGTATTGTGGCAATGCCTATTATTTGGAAGTCAGAGAACCACCTCCGTCAGAAAATTACACAAACGAACTGCTCTCTTCCTGTGTCACAGAACGTTATATTAAACTCACAGTAGATATTTGTAATGCAGTCCACTTGTTCCTGAAAAGTTGCATATTACCTACCTAAAGCAGTGTAACTTTTTGGCTACTTTTTATACGTACGTAGTAATGCAAAATAATGTTAAGAGAGTTTAACGCCTCATGACTGAAATAAAACAGTCGAATCTTCCTTTCTGAAAACAAAGAGGAAATTACGATGCTTTCTATCATAAAATATTTTTTCATTAATGGTTTTTATTATTTATAAACGATCAAATTGATCACAGACTTGCTCTTAGGAACAAGCGAAAATTGTCATGGCCGTTCGTTTTCTATTGCAACTGTGTTTTCAGCGAATGTATCCTATCAAGTGGCACGAGTCAACGTATCGGATAACGCTAAAGGAAACAACGGTATATTTTTATCTTGTGTACTAAATGCAGAAATTACAGTGGATATCAGATAAAAGTGAGGCGGCGGTACAAAGCTTTATATCATGGAATATTTTTATATCGCCGGTACCTGTGACTTTTTAAGAGGAGACTTCATTATAAAATAGCCTAGCCTACTGTTATTACTTGTCCAGAGAACACGTAGACGTCCTTTCCGTATGACTTTTTCTACCGATTACGAAACCACACTACCTTTTTTCTATTTATCTATAGTCATTTAAATAACATTTTTTAAAGACAGAAAGATTTCCGTGTTTTATAAAATAAGACATATTATTATCATCTTAACAGTTCTTAATACTGTGGAACTGGATACTGTACCCCGTTTATATGAACACGTTTTATCGTGTTCTTAGCCGAGTTCTTAATATTTGATCAGCCACAGGTAGTTCATATAATTGGAGTGGAGATCTTGTTCCGCTTCCGATTTATACATATAGGGTATGCCAAAATTATGGTACGTTCGAGAAATGAGGAGTTCTTGAGCTCATTTGAAGTAACTTTTTCCTTAACGAAAATGCAATCCCTGGCTTCGCTAACGAGTTATTAACGAGAAACATTGACCAACGAGAAGCGAGCTCGGCCGCTTTGAACCCGTTGAGCTCGCCTTTCAATGGTCAATTTTGTTTCGTTAATAACTCGTTGACAAAACCGCGGATTGCATTTTTGCTAAGAAAAAGTTACTTCAAATGATCTCAGAAATCCCTCATTTCCCAGAATAATTTTGGAACACCCTGTATAAATGGAACTTTGAATTTTGAACTACCCTTTGAACAGTCAACTTCCCTAGCGAATTTTTCATTCGTCCTTTCCTTCATCTTTGTCTTGAGATCTCCTAAAATCCCTAGAATTTGTGAATATTTTCTTATATATCCGTCGCAACTTGTCGTTCTTAATAATACGAAAATTAGTTTACCTTTGATCTTATTTACCCTTTAGCGAACTTTTTATTAGTCTTCTGCTCTATTTTTGTCGCAAAATATACTAAAACGCCTACATTTTATGAAGGCATTTTCATGAAAATCTTTAAATAGTACACGGAAATTGGTTTTTCCAGTTGACGAGTATACTCGTCGCAGTCCACTGTTGATTACCAACCGACGCAATACTGAACATTCATTATCCTTTCTACGTGTCCCAGTCGCCGATTGTATCCAAGCAAGTGGTACAAGTCAGCGTATCGGCAATCGATGCTTCTATTCTAGACGGCGTTTAATGTATTTCTCATCAAAGGAGCAATCAGCCGCAGATCTTCATCATTTAGTTCTATTAGCAGTTCGAGGCGTAGCATTAATTAAGTAGGTAGTCCGGATACAACGTGATTCCTATTGGATTGCATTTCGGGATCGACGAAATGTAGTCAGGCTTCTGTTGGAGAGGCAATATTCTCTTTATTGGAGTCAGATCGAGTGTCTCGTTAAGTTACAACGCTTGATATATGCCCGTTAACGCGCGCGGATGTCCGTTATGTGTGCTATCTGGATGCACGCGTGCACGGGAACACAGAGCTAGGGTCGTACAATGGTACAAAGTCAATATAATTATGCTCGACGGGTCGACCGGAGATACCAGCGTTAATGCAAATCTCACGGTGTAGACAAAGGCTGCGGGATGGAATAATTTAAATGTGCCTGATGCCGTGGCGAACTGATAATAATATTAATAATAATAACACACGGAAGCTGCGCCGGCGGAGTAACGGCGCGGTGCGGCGCGAGTCGAGAAATATGTTTTTGATGGCCGCGTCGGCGAGAAGCTTAACTCGGTCAGCTCAGAATTTAAACAGCTTTCGTACCGGCCAATCCGTCGCGGTCGGTTTTCATTTCCTTTCCGCTGATCTTCGGGTCTCGCTTGCTACAAAATACAGAGCAAAAATGTGAGTACAAGACGTGCCCGATTTGCTTTCGCAGAATAAGAACCATTTTCAACTTGGTTGAAAAAGAAAATTTCTTTCGCATAATAGCCATAGAATTGCCACTGTTTGGAAAATGTTACTTTTATTTCGGCTTAACTCATACAGGAATGGGACGTTATTGTTACTGGAGTTTGAATAGCTGGTCTGTACGTTTCTATGCATTTGCGGGATTTACAAATTTTCAAAATAAAACATCAATATTGACGAAGATTCATGATCGCGAGGAACTACTTTTTATCTTCATCCTGATCCGGTATAATTTATTATGAAATTATTAGGAAAATTTGCAACATTTTAAGAACATACTTTAACGTGATACACATTTTTTATTACGGATGCAATACGCTCAATTACAAACGTTATGCATTATTATATTACTAATACTATAATTATTAATTAACAATTATTCATTACTATACATTATTGTTATAAAACTAACAGTTTTAACAGCTTACAATTAATATGTCTTAATGAAATGTCGATATGGGTCAGGAATGACTTCAACGCAGGCTTCGACACCGCAGTAATCCGGAGATTAAAGAGCTAGCAAAGTACCATTTGTAACTATTTTCCACATTCAGCGACGCAACATGGAAAAGCGAAATCGTTTCGAATAGATTCCTCCTGTTTTGATGTAATCAAGTTGTCTCACTTCAGTAGCTTGTTCTACTCCACATTAATGCAATCCACCTCTGAAACGATCCTGTTAAAATCACCCGAACCGCGAAATCGGTTTTGGATACGGTTTGGATCTCTCATGAAAACATTTCAAGAACATATCAGGTCCGGAGACAGCGACATCGTAAAACGAGGTGATTGGGTTAGGCCGCGGAAAGGCGGGAACGGGGTGCGGGCGATTTAAATGCTTAACATGTAAATCCCCACAGCGGGCGCGACGCTATTTCAGCCGGCGTTAATGTTTGACCGCGATATTACCAGGGACAAAACAGAGAGCCAATCCGAACGAGCCACGTTTCCGGCTGAATATAAATTAGCTCCGACCGCGGCGTGTCACCGCGTCCGTACGCCTGCACGTCATCCGCCTCTGTCGGATTATATGCGAATATCTTACGTATACTGAATATCAGGTCGAACGGCGACCGGAGCTCCGACTCAATGGGAATTCTTCCCCGGCTGCTTGGAAATTGCCGTAATATTTTTTCTCGGTGACGTTTAAATTGGAGGCCCGCCGTGAGGGGTTGGGCTCTTCGATGGAATGAGTTGACTGTCGATAACGAGGGTGCGATCATTAAACCTGCTTGATCGATGAAAAACATTGAAATCAAAATATCGGGAAGCAATGTGCTAAAGTTTTCCTCGTGTAAAGTATTTGCAAAAGATAAAATTAATACGTAAAAGTACTAGGGAAATTTTACAGTCAATCAAAAAAGATTCTGTAGGCAATTAAAATGGAATAGCTTTTTTACAAGCGGACCAAATGATATGAATTTCTTCTAAAATTCAGATGAATTAATCATTCGTTATATGAACTGTAAACAGATTTTTCAGATAATTGCAAGATGGCCACCCGTCGACAGAATTTCTCGAAATCGACAAAATTTCGCGTCCGTATAGCAAAACTGAGGATGGACAATACTAACCTCGGCAAAGCCGGTAGTACGTGAGTTTAGTCGATTAAATATATATTTAATTCGAAATCTTACGTGTACTAATGTTTATTTCGGAGCAGTTACTCCACATGATTGTTAACAAGAAAATGCGATTGATATCGGATGGATTATTAAATTTCAATTAAATTAAAAAAGAAAATATTTCCAACAATTCCTTAAGTGATTCTGTAGTTCAAAAAGACACATCGTACAAATATTAACCATAGAAACACTAAATCGTCAGAGAAAATTATACTTAAATCACCTATTAATCGCAAATTTTATTGAACAGCTGACCACTCGTGCATATACGGTGGGACAATTAAATCCCTCTAGATTACATTCAGACCCACACCCTTAAATCCCACCGGTAAATGGAATGGCTAGTTAAATCTGTTTTATACCATTCGTCGGTATCTTACGTTCCGTCTGACGTAGAGCATCCTTTTCCACTTGTTCAAACAATAAGCCATCACGTCGACAGTCGAACGTGCGACATACACGAAATCAAACTATTCGTAACCGTGGCAGTTTGCAGGCAACTCGTTCGACTCGTTTCACTCGTTCCAGTCGTTCCATCGATGGATGAAAATCCATTTATCTTCTCGGCGCCGCGGCGGGCGGACAAGCTGGGAATCCAGCGAGAAAATGTTTTCCCAAACGAAATTTCGCAGCCGTCGCTTCAGACGCGTCTTATTCATTCTCAGACGTTCGCTGCGGTAATTTTACGCTCGGCACAATATCTCGGATTTAATTAGCCACTCGAGTGAGAGCGGAAACAAGACGCCCCTCCCACCTCTCTCGTTTCTTCCGCCGCCTGTTCCATTCCGCGGATCTGCAACTGATGTAGACATAATTGCACGCTGGCTCAAAGGAGTTCGCGTCTTAGGTTTTTCTTTGGACGCAGCCGCGCAATGAATGCGGAAAAATTTTTAGTAGGTCAGGCTGCTTTCTTTTCCCGCCCTTCATTGAAATCGTAGTCGATTCCTGAGTGTGTCTCAGGCGAAAAGTGATTGGCCGTAAATCTGCGCCGCGTTTATCTTGACACCGTGTTGGATATACAGGGTGGATCGGAATTCATAGCACAACCGAGCATGGAGTGATTCTACGTAGAAAAATAAGAAAACAATTTGGTGTAACATTTTTTCATCCTGAGCTCCGTTTTCGAGAAAATCGACTTCAAAGTTTGTTCATTTTTATAAAGGATTTAGTTGTCTATTCTTCTACCGCAGTTGCCTCCGTCCGAGATAGCGTTTTCTTTATTCTTCTGCGTATACTTTTTATCACTATTGATACACTGGCTGTATATTTCACTTTCTAATAATGAGTGGTATATCTTTACGTGGCACGCAGTTACTGCTGTTTCACGAGTTAGAGTGGGGGTAATAAGTTAACCGCGATGCTAGCCGCAATTGTAATTCACGGCATATATAACTATAAACAATGTGGGTGAACATAGACCCGGAGTCCGTTAGACGAGGGTTAAGCAGTCAAATATTTCATCAAAAAGTGTCTTTAGGTTTTTGAAAGTCGCTTTCAATCCTTCATAAATAATACCAACATTTTTGCAGCTATATTTTACCGGGTAGTTTATACCTGTCAAACTGAAAGTGATCTTGACGAACCTAGAAAATACGAATTCGTAAAACGGTACTACAATCATTGTAAAGCTGTTTTTGTAACATGTCAGACCAGATAAAAATATTTTAAATCGCTTTATTAACGACATAATAATTTAAGTTGATGATGTTCTGTGGTTCACACTGCACGTGCTTACTTGTGTTAGTCAAACAGATGCTAATGTGCAAAGCAATTTATAATCTGCTTCTGCGTTAACTTTCATTACTTACATTTACTGGTGCTTGAATTTTGTCTATTATTTTACAGTATTTTAGCATTTGAACAATGTGATATTAACTTGGTTTTAGTACTCCAGTTTCCACCTTTATGAAGTGACATGGCTATCTCATCTACAATGGTTTATAGTATCCGGGTTAGAATCGCATTCGAAATACATATAATAATGCAAGGAAACCACAAATACGCGCCCGAATTACAAGCGTAAAGCGGCTCAAAAGATTGTACTTAATTCTCTCTCTGCAAAATTCATTACACCGATATGGAATCGTTTTGTGCCTTGAGGTACATAATGGCAACACTGTTGCCACAAATTTTACGCAATACCAGTGAAAAATCCATGATATCAAAATGTTTCCATGACGTCGAAATGTAGAGCTTATTATTGTGTATCGAGTAATATCATGTTACGTTATGTAATATGTTAGCTTACATTTCGAACATACACCCACTTCTAAACGAAAACATTGTGGTTAGCCCATATCACGATGAATATTATTTATTGTACAAAATGAATCCTAATTGAGAAATTACTGATATAATTTTGATCGTTTTCTGTCACATATCGTGTAACTTGAAGTCATTACTAATTATTATTTTAATAATTATCAAACAATTATCGACCGCTTTCCTCGATAGCCCTTGTATTTGCAAATACAATTGGTAAAGTCAAAAATACTCCTTTGTAACATATAAAAATGAAGAGAGATGAAACGAAATTTTAACACAATTTTCACCATAGCTAAATTTAAAAGAAAATATCTAAAATAATTCATCATGAGTTTAACGGAACTTTGTTCGCAATTATGCGCAAAAGATAATAGGAACCCAAAATTATTTGTCATAAGTTTAACAGAATTTCGTTCACCACCAAGTGCATAAGGAATCTAAAATTATTCATCGCAAGCTTAACAGAATCTTATTCGTGACTGAATGCAATAGATAATAGGGATATAAAACTGTTTATCAAGAGTTTACCAGAATCTTATTCAGTACTGTCGGTGGGTGCATTTGCACTCTGCTACCTGCACAAGAGTTAAACATCCTCGGGCAGCAGCTTGGCCTTGTTTAAGACTCCATACGCCCCGTATTTGTGACGCTTTTGTCCATTGTTTGCGCAACAAAGACGGCATAAAAACAATAAAAAAAGTTAAGCGATTGTTGGCTGGGAGACAGAAGAAGAAGAAAGCGCAGCGACGCTATGTTTGCGCGAGGAATAGTCTTTCGTTCCACGTTCGAGAAAGGCAATAGAGAAATAAAGAACGTTGCGCAGGCTGCGGGGTG
The DNA here is from genome assembly GCA_028455555.1 of Augochlorella aurata. Classification (NCBI taxonomy): domain Eukaryota; kingdom Metazoa; phylum Arthropoda; class Insecta; order Hymenoptera; family Halictidae; genus Augochlorella; species Augochlorella aurata. Next base: position 9,433,013 of record CM052162.1, on the reverse strand, counting down.
GAAGGTTCAGCAAATCTCTCGCCTAAAATCAGGACGCAAACACGCCACGAGGGGGAGATACGCAAAGTGGCAGCCGCTCTACGCGAAAGGTCCTCTCTTCCGCCACCAATTCACTTTCCGTCGGTGTTATTATTCCGCGCGCGACCGCCATGGCACTCGCGGCGCCCTCTTTATTTATTTTACGAGACGGGCATGCGAAAGCAACGACAACGCAGCAAAAATTGTCTGCTGGCTGCGCGCTGCCACGGTTCACCCTTGGCAATATCGTTTCGACATTAAGGAAACGATTCGCGGTCCGAAGCGGCGCGGGTTCCAATTTTTCCTCCTATTTGCGGCCCATTTCCTCAAAGATCTTTCTCTCGGCTCTGTAGATGGTAGTGGAGACAGACAGCTACGAATTGTTATCTTAGAGTAGATAGTACTTGCCGAATAGTTCCCAGTAAAACTGGGTGCAGAAATTAAAGTTTTCAAGGCAGTGCAGAGGTTCAATATTTTGGAAGAACAGAAATCAAGGCCCAAAATTTATAGATAAAATATTGAAAATATTATGTTTTATTTCAGTAGTAAATTCAATCACTCAAAGAAATCACATACTAATAATACGTTTTTTGTATAAAAGGTAAGGCTAATATAATTTGGATTTACTATTACAACCATTAACTGAATAAAAAACAACGATAAATTTGTTGCCAGGTTTTGCGTTTTATTCGCACGTGTAGATTTAATTTGATAAATCGAAATTTACTATCAGCGTATATCTCTGGACGACCCTCAGTACCAACTAACAGACTGGAACATGTATACAAGGTGTCCAAGAATTCTGGACAACTTCTGGAAAGTGAGGGACTCCTGAGGAGATTTGAAGCTTGACTGACACATTGCGGCCGAGCCGATGAGCGGGCGAAGCCCAGTTACGCTCATTGGTTCGACCACCTCGCGCCAGCTAATCTCACTTGTCATTGGTCACTGTGTTTTGTTAATAACCCTTAAACGAAGCCTCGGATCGCATTTTCGCTAAGGAAAAGTTACTTTAAATGGCATCAGGAACCCCTTATTTCCTGGAAGTACCATAATTTTGGGACACCCTGTATATATTTATATCTGTACGTAGGTTTTCGATGAAACAGTAAAAAACAATCAGTGATTTTAATAGAAAAACATTCAAGATTTATAGAACCAAATCTACATAAATCAAGAAACGTATAAAAAATCAACATTTAGATCACAAAATTATTGTATAAATGTTTCCATTCCTCGTCTATAATAATGTACGTATATATGCAATAAATACTACAAATAGTGTTTTAATCTCGATTTAGTTTTTCCACATTTTTCTCTGAGTATTTGGTTCACATATGCCCACACATTTTCCGTTCGGCTGACATTTAGTAACTGATATGGCCAATCGACGTAACAGTGCAATTTCCAGTTAAACTGCTTCTGGGTAAATATATTTCTATTGCATTTAAATTTTCTACAAACAAGCAAAATGGACAACAGCTGAATTGTTTGTGGACACATGCATTTTTATCACATTTAAACTTGTTGCATACAAGAAAAATGGACAAAAGCTTTGTCTTTGTCCGATTTATTTCCCCGTTTTAATCAAATCATTGATGCTATCTCTTTGAAATTGTTTCACTCGCTTCTTTACAAACTCGTTTGACTTGCGAAAATACTTTCTTGTCGATGGACGTTCTAGAACCTTTCAGGTAACAGCATGCATAGAAATTACACTTTGTATGTTCACATCGTCATGTCGATTTAAGAGTTCCTTCGGCAACAATGTGGAAACACTGAATACGAGGTTACGTAAACTGACTGTGTAAACAATTTTTCTATGAAAATGGATCGTTCTTTTTCAATGTATTAGCATGCTGGAAAAATAATCTACTTTATGTCATTATCTAAAATATTGACACCTTATAAAGAAGCGCGATAATAAAGGATTTGAAAGAGGAAGTAAAGAATTGCTAGAATCTTTTAAAATATTGACTTGCAAAATGAAATCTTTTTGTTACCAAAAGGGATATCGCGTTTACTCGAAATTCTGGCCATTATCAATATTTTGACACCTATTGGACATGCTTATAGATAGATGTAGGGAATGGACTGCAAATTTGATGCATTTGTGATAAAATTTATAAAAATAGAAGATTAAAAGAATAAAAAAAATGTCAATGTTTTATTTATAGTGTGTTAAAATTCTTAAACAAAGAATGAACTTACTATTTAGTTTCTATTTCTTGCAACTAATAGAGACAATTTTTACTTTGCATAAAAATTTTTGTAATATTTTCGAAAGAATTCGAATTCTTTAGGATTTCTAGAATTAAGGAGACTTTAAGGTGTAATCATTATGTTGAATTTTAGCTTGTTAACTTACATTGTTTTATAACATCCGTTGTGTAGAAAAAATTCTTTTTCCGTAATTAACACCATCTATAATCGATGCAAATTGGACTTACACCACTTTCATAATCAATATTTATGCAATTTCTTTTATTAGTCAATTTGAAACTGAATAAAGCATTGGCATTTCTTAAGATATTAAATAGCAACTATGTACAAATAAAACTTTTACAGGCCTCGTCGCTGGCAAGGGCAAAGCCGTCGGCTAGGGAGAAAACTAGAAGCAAGCGTCTTAGCGGAGTGGGGAGGTGAGAAAGAAAAGTTTGTTTTCATGCCATCCTTGCTCTCTTACTCGCACGCATTGCCATTATATGCCGATCGTTCGATGCTCATATTATTTAACTCAATCTCCACGTACATTTATATATGTATATATACATACAGTTATATATTTATATATTATATCACCGTCTTCAATCAAATAACGTATTGTTGGTGGTGGGGAAGGAAGGAAGTTCCTTGGGAGGAAGAGAAGTTGCCCTCGGGAGTAGGGCCTAGATCCCCCAAGTCGGTATTTGTTCAGGGTTGAACATCGCTGTTCATACAAGCAAATTGTTGAATAGCTCTGGTGTATGGTATCACTAACATTATACCGTGTCAAGTAGCACCTCGTTAACCCTCGCCGTACCTTGCCGTACTTCGCCCGTGGTTTTTTGGATCCAGAGCTCGAGGCCTGCCTTGATCGTTTGACACCTGTGGGCATTTGTCGTCTCTTTATGTTAGAGTGATCACGAAGCGAGCGAACGTAGAATGACTTTCCGAAATTTAAAAAAAAAGTACGACAAGATAATAGTAATAACAATAGTAAAAATAATAATGATGATGATGGTATTAAGAACAAACCGCCAATACTACAGGGTTACACTAAAAGCAGTTTCTCTTTATTTTTATCGATTAGCATCTTCTCTGTGTTATTCTCACTCACGGAGTGCTTATTTTGTCTTGGAATCTCATCTTATTGAGACCACTGCGAAACTAAAATACGCAGCAATAAACATTTATTGCTTCTGGTAGCAGTAAAGGCGGGTAATCAAGAAGCAGATGGAAGTTCCCGGTAAAGCCAGAAGTTTACGGCGACTCCGACGACGCTCGCAAGTCGACGCGAGTCGTCTGTGAATACGACGGCACTATTTAACACGTTCAGGCTTGGTTGTTTCTGAAAGTTTTATTCCACGCTCTAAACTGACAGGCGGATTTCGTTTACCGAATAAACCACGTCATAAATAAAAATCTAGCTTCGATTGTAGTCATGCCTTTACAATCTAGTTTATTTTCAGTGCAAGCCATGGTGAATGAATTTTGTTCTAGAAGTCACAATAGCTATTTAGGAAGGAAAACTTTTCGACAATTGGGGCAATTAGACTGTAGATCTTATCTCGCAAATTCTTATTAAATGGGAATATAATAAATAAAAGATTTTATATTACAGGAATTCAAAAATATTATTAGTTTCTGCAACAGAATTTTCCTTTTCACGAAATATCTCTATAGTAGACAACTAACAACAGTTGAATCGTTTTTGAAGTTACATGTTTTCGTAATTTCATTGTTTTCTATTGATTCTTCTCCCTACACTGTTACCCACTCAAAAAACGTGCCTTTTCGAGCAATTCTTTTACGCAGTATAATGGGTAAAATGATAATTTGCAACTTTTATGGAAACTTTTTTTAGATAGCGTTTATTCTTTTTTGAGATGATTTTCGTGCATGAAAAATCCAAACGGTTTGCAAGGGTTGATGTCATCGCTTAAAACTGAATCAGGGCACCGCATTGTGGTCCGGTTTGAAGAATTTAGAGACATTTAACGAGAAAGTCACCTTTCCCAAATTGACAATTATACAATTTGTATTGCTTTACAATGGTCTATGGACCTCAGAAATGAAGAAATTCATGAAATTGAATAAATATTTTAGTTACTATGAGCATTTAAAGTCGAGCGCTTTGAAAGTAGAATATTTTGCTTCAGGGAATTCCTCACCTTCTTCAAGATATCCTGCTCATCGTGTTCTATATTTTCGCTCAGTTTTTTTTATATTATAAAGAACACACCTTCCTAATAAGAAATCATATATTTTCTTAATCGCTGCTAACAATAATATATAAAAAAAAGGTAACACTGATTGATATGTGATAAAAAAATTCCTCATATTTAAGAAAGGATAACTTTTGATCGGTAACAGTTCTCGAGCTCCAGCAAAATAGAATATTTTCTATCCAGATTGCTTTAAATAACCGTGAAAAGATCATGTCTCTATAGGAACCAATTTGGAAGTTATAATTCTTTGAAGATGACGGCAATACGCATTTAATAAAACGTTACACGTATGAAATATAAATATGAAATACATATTTAGGAAATAAAAAATACTGTGTACAATTACATTTGAACAATTTTTTTAATCGATAATGACAATGAAAATTTATTGAAGTTTATTTCTTAGCAAATGCAAAAGACATTTAATTATCAGTAGCTAAAAGTTACTATGTTTTAATTATGTTTAGCGAGAATTTCATTGCAATACCTCTAATGGTTCAGAAATTATAACAACTTGTCACTGAATCCACCAAATCGGACCACTGTGCACCAATACAAAAATCTAGTTACATTATGAACGACTTGCTTTACTGATTATGCGCGGCTTCCAAATTTGTTGAATTTCTGGGTTACCTAATCCGGCGTGAAAGCGTCGCGAGTTGGGTTAGGTGACTGAAACCGACACGGGTTTCCGTAGTTGTCCGCGCGGTTGGCAACAAACGCTGGGTATTAGATTGCCTACATCTATCCCGTCGCCCCGATCACAATGAAGCAGTGAATATTTAGCCGCTTTGTCCGCGACAGACGTTCATTAAGAGCGGAGGACCAAGAATCCTAAAACAGAAACACAACAACCGGATCTTTGTCCATGATTTTGAGGCCAAGGCTGTTCGACAACTAGTGCGGCTCGGCCGCGCCGTTTCGCGCGCCGCTCTGCGCTGCTCCGCCCATTGCCGGTTTTGTTATTTCGTGATGCAACAGAGTATCGAAAGGGATTGAATTCATTTCAGTCCACAGCAAGAACTTAATTGAATTCGCCGGGGGGAGGCGTGCGCGCTTCATCGAAATTGATCTCGACGGTGGCGTGTAACGGCCGCGGCGCACGCAAAACCATGCTAATTATTGTGTCCCCTCGATCGAGCCGCGACAAACGCGGGCGTGCGTGCTGCAAAAACCGTGCGGGTTTCCATCAGTGAACCTTTTTCAGCCAATTGGAACGAACATAGTAATAACATTGCCATAAGAGACAATGTTATTTGCACCAGCGCAAAAACCGTATTTCTTTCACTGTTCGATTTTAGGATTTTGAATTCTAGAATGAGTGGCCACCGGATGTTGGCAAATTTCATAGAAATTGAGGGCACTAAGAAAATTCGAGGATCTTACTCGTTATGGATCAGTTGTATCTAACGCTGTCGCCACACTGAACGTCATGATATCTTCTTGCAACCTTGCCACAGCATTTTCTTTCTCCGCAATGATAAATTTATATTTATTCCGTGCCTAAATGTACTTGAATGCAAGCATTGCTGGCAAAAGAACGGAAATTGACGTCGACTTCAAGGAACGGAACACTCCGTTACAACATTCATACGTAACACCAAAAATATTTAACCATAAGTAGTTCAATTGTATAAGACTCGTGCTTAAACGGTAAATCACTATATGAGGCTCGGTTTGAGTTTGCCAATCAGAACGAGCTCAACCGCCGGTTCCAAACAAAATCAAGCAGACACTTTTCCACGTAGTCCAGTTTCGAATTTATACGTGCAGAAATATTCACGCAAGGTTGACTCGGCTAGCAAATCATCTGTGCGAAGGATGTAGTGAATTTCTCGGGAGTCGAAATCGAATTTCGCTCGGCGTCTGTCTGCATGAGTACGGGTTCCGTTGAGAGGCGATTCGTGGCATTTTAGGCGACCGTGGAATCGATTCGCAACTGCAATATTCTTCGCGGAATGTAGTCGGGGCGATCGCGCCGCATCGAGAAACAAATTCGGCCCTCGTTTTCCGGGGAAGCGGCCGCCGAACCGACCGGCTGACCGTACGTGGGCGTATATCACCGTGACGTGGCCTCGGTTTATATTAAAGATTTCGATAACCGTTCCAACGTGAAGTGAACTCGAGCGGGTTGAGTCGCGCTATCACGGCGGAGCTTCGAATATCCGAAACCGTTCGCCGGCCTGCGAACGTTCGACCGCATGGTATCCGATACCACGCGGCTCGTGGACACGCCGATTCTCGAATCTAATCGCGGCTCGACCCAGATAACGGCTGACAGAAGCACCCGGGATTTCTGCCGGCAGGACGTTGACTGCGCGATATTTGGTATTCGAAAACGATTAAATTAAAGGAACTCGCTACGGAATAGTCGCGAGGAAGTTATTCGAGCGCGATGCGAAATTGATTCGTCGGGTCTTCATATCGTCTATCGGGACCTCGACTATCCGAAGTGTAATGTACGGACGCGATTCACTAACAGTGTCACACGGATGATCACGATTTTACATTTCTTGTAATCAACGTCAAAAGTGATATTCTGGATGACAAAATTTATCGCTCATCTATCCCTCATTTCTAAAGCATAATCTGACAGAAATTGACGCAATGGTAAAAAATGAATAAGATGGAACATTAAATAACTAATTTCGGAAATTCGTTCTTTAAAAATTAAAATTTAAGATGAGGGATGTGACAAATGTGAATGTAGGTTTCCTGTGTTTGTTCAGAGCTATTACAATGTTCTGTAGAACGCATTATTTCTCTAGTATACGTGAAAACTGTGTCAAATTGACACGAGCGACAGATGATCGTTTGCTAAGCCTACGCTTCACATCGGAAATTTTTTTGATCGTGACACATTTTTTTGAGTGCTGAATCGTCGGGTGACTACAGGTTTAAAGGTTAAAGAAAAGCCAAAGCGGCGTTTATATATTTTACCAAAAACAAAATTTCTTTATGTACCAAAAGATCAATTTTTCGCCAGATATGTACTTAAATTTAAATTACCAACTTTTTCCTAAAACGTCGATATTGTATTATAGGGAATGAGTAGCAAACAATTATTTATAAATAGAAAGTATACAGGGTGTATACTGATGAAAATAAAACAACTTTATTCGGTCTTAAGAAACTTCACATTCAAGTCACGAGAAGTCTTCATCATAAGGTAGACTTATGAATGACACTCCATTTCAGCAAACGACGAATGAATGAATACTTAATCAAAGTGATAGATTTTTAGAAACATGACAAACGTTGTATGACAAACGTTACTTTTTCGACTAATACGGGAAGTATTCATTCACTGGTCCGTTCATTCATTGTACAGGTAACCTTAGTGCGTTGTTTGCAAAATTTAAAGTTTTTCGACGATATTTTTACCACACCTATATACGACGGTGTATTCATTACAAGACTTTATAACGTTACTTTTTAATTTGAATACAAAACCGAGCTAAGTACATATAGAAATAATGTAAGGATATCTTCGAAACGTTTGTCTAAGCTTCAAAGAATAACTGCATCCAATAATGCTGCAGTAAGAACTTTTTTCTACAAAATTTGCATTTGCATTTGCTTGTTAACTCGGCAGAACAATATTAGCAGAGTGGCGTGATTGACAAGGGAGGAATAATCAAACTACAGTGACATAAATCTTTCGACAGCTCGAAAGACTTTAACGAAACAAGCGTCAATCTCAAAAGTGGCAAAGAAGTCACGCCCGCGTCGTAAATTTAATCCAACGTATTCCGAACAAACGGTGATCCACAAAATCAATGCGTGTCCGAAGCTTTCGTTCTGATTTCCGAGTAATTTCGGAAATTGGTCAAGAGATAAAGCAGCCTCGCAAAACCATTTCGTACAAGTGCTCTGTTCCCCTATGTTTCGGAATGCTATTGACTCACCTACACTTTTTACGATTTTCCGCATTGAACGGGCACGATGAAATTGCCACCATTTGATTTTTCACGCATATATTTTCCTCTAAACATTCAAACAAGGACACTCGATTGCGTATTAACAAACGAGTCTATAAATAAAGACAGAAATTTCAAATTGAACTTTACTCTCCGATCGTATTCGACCATTGACAGTCGTTTTCGCCGAACTACCAAACGGGGTCGGTTAAAATCGCTAAACGTAATTATTACCGAACATAGTTGCGCCATCCTGCAGCTCGCCATTATTCCAGTAAGTACAACGAGCAAACAATGGCCGGACAAAGAACCAACGAAATTTCAGTTATGATTTCAATATCCCATTCTACGATTTCAATGCTCGCTAGAGTGTCCGGAGCAGCGAGGCTTTGGCGCGAGCTTTTAAAGCGGAAGTCGCAGAGAGACATCCGGCAGAGCGGGTATCTCGCCTACCCGACCGGCGAATAACTGCTAAAAGCTTAATACTAAGTAATTCCAGCGATAGTAAGGATCAATTAAGTGCATCCGGAATATCCTGTTAACGCAGCGACTACGCAACTACAGCTCGAGCCAGCCGCGATTACGCCGCGCCGTTCCCGGGATGAGAGTGGTTGCCGGCGTCAGATACGAATGTTACCGTCGAAAATTACCGACGAGAATAATGCTTGATCCGATTTACATTCGTCTCTGCGGAGCTGGCTTTAGCACCGGACTCCGGAAAAGTCCCGAAAAGGTATCATTATCATTATCATGGTCGAAAGAGTGCACAACTAATTCCATTTCGCGAAGATATCGTTAGCTCTCCGTGGAGATTCGCGAAGCGATGTCGGAATAGAATACGGTCAAGGATACCGGATTCAATGCCGAATCATTGATTCCGGAAATGAAAACCGGTCCGCCGAGGGAAGAGTTCAGGGCCGATGGAACGCGAAACATTCCCTCGCGGGATCGTGCTCGCTCCTCGGACCGCATTAGTCAGAAACGGCCTATTTCTGCATCGCGTAATGAGAGAGCAGCAGCCACTAGACGGCTGATCCTTCTGGCTCATTAAGCGAAACATCCGACGAGAGAAGAAACTCGCGAAACACGACACCGAGTCACGTACCAGCGTCAGGAGGGAGAGCGTCTTGTCGAGGGAGAGGGCTCCCAGGGGACCACGAAAGCCACGGCGTACCTTTCGGGATCCCCACGATTGATCGATCACCCCCACACTTTCGATTATCGATTCCACGGGCTCCGATTTATCGCTATGGAACTTCCAACGACTATCGTTTAGATTACGGATCGACCGAGTCGACTGGGGAAGTTGGACGCGAGACGTGTAACGTTCAAACAAGATTTTCGTGAAGAAGTGGCATTTTAGATGGTCTGCTATTTGCGTGAATAATTTATTTACCAGTACACACGAACTAAAAGTTAGAAAAATGCGAAATATTTTTTATTCGTGGGATATTTATTATGCGATTTTTGCAGTTTCTGACTTTTTCTAAATCTAGAAACAATTTACATGTCGCGCGTGTGTCATAAGATTAATGCACAATATTTGTTTCATCAAAACTCAAATTAAATACAGGAACAATGCATTTATACGTCGTCAGAAACTAATATAGCGATAGGACTTCCAACTATTCTGCTAAGTATTGTTCCTGAAAGGAATCTAAAAAATCATTTTCTTCATAACAATCAGCAACGAAACTGTTATATTACGTTACCGGAAATGAATTGTTGGTATCTGATTCAAATGGTTATTGCCATTGTAGAATTTGGTAAGAAATTCTCCTAGACTAAAACATTTTGAAATCATGAAATATAATAGTGATAATGTTTAATGAATTTCATTAGCTTTTAGAATCTAAATGAAACAACCCTAGTGACAACAAAGGCCACCTTCATAAACTGAAAATATTACGAGTTAATCTGAATCAACTTAAATTGTAAATCAAATATTATTATTGAAGAAGAGTAAATGTGAAGTGACAGTATTTACATATAATAAAATTATAATAAAAGTGACAATATTTTTCTACCGTTGGTGTCGGATTTATCAAATTTCATCACATATCAAAATATAAATAATCATTATTGGAAGCGCCTCGAATTAACATCATTAACTCAGAGATTGTTATATTGTATTCAGACGATATTTAAAAAAAAATAAATACTTTCGAGTCTATTTATAATTATTGTAATTTTTGAATCTGTTAACTTTAATGGCATCACCCAAAAATATTATATTAATAGTAATTTTGTTAACGAAATTGGAACGAGAATATTAGCATTTATGATAAAAACCATTTGCTAACCCTTAACTGCTACAAATTCACGTGACAACTTTTACACATACCGATTATGTTTATTACGTTATAATTGGCATGGAAGCGTTATATAAAAAGTCAGAATCAATTGTTCTTACTTACTTACTTCTGCACATCAATAATGAACGTGTCCGAGTTCGATTGAATAGAAGCAAGCGTATTAAAAACGTTCCGTTTTTACAATTTTCTTATAATTATGAATAAGTAATTAGTGACAGTCTTACAGACCGGCAATAGTAATTAATTATTAAATACCTCAGGAACCATTAAATCGTAGCAAAAATTGACTTCTTCAAATCCATTAAAAAGCAAATGAATTTCAAAACCCGAATAAGAAAGTGTGTCACTCATAAGCGACTGATGCCAGCAATTAACATGCTAAGTACCCACGAGGAACTTGGAACTCTGTCCAGTCAGACTAAACCCATTTACAACTATACTAAATCCTATCTTTGCATCTGGTGTTTTATGTGTTTCCGCGTGTTTCGATCGATGCAAATGAATGAGGGTATAAACTACTCGCAAAAACCCCACGCGAAAATGAAATTTCCGGTCAGCGATTTACAATCGGCCAGTAAATCCAGGCTGGTCGTAATGTATGTGACCGCAGTATAATTCAAGGAAATACTAATTGTGCACCGCCGGCATCGACGCGGTAAACTTATCTCGTTGCCGGCTGATTTTATGTAATTAACTGAGTCAACGGGGAGCCGAAATCGATACTACCCCGAGAACCTTGAGAGCTAAATTTCTGACCAAACAGAATTGAAATTTTCAATGAAAGTTGCTTGATTGATTTCCGTATCTAACTTGCAGGTTCATAAACGCAAATACTAGATTATTTGATTGATATTGATAAACATTTGTTAGATTTCATATTTCTGTATGCACTATCTTGTGCACATTTGCGTTTTGTTACTTGTTAAGCGTAGTACGAATTACCAATTGTTAGAAGGAATGAGAAATGTTAACATAGCTCTAGCATTCTGAATGCGAAAGGCTAAACTATGCTTGGTTATCGAATAACATACGTTACTGTATCAATATGATGACTGCAATATCGGTCACATATGGATGACGCTGCTCTCCGAGTAAGTTTAAAAATTAATTTTAACTTTCATTAAATATACATATACTTTATATTTTATTATTAGACTGCGGATTTTATACACTTGAATGAGTATTGTTTGTAACTTATTAAAGTTGTCGAGAAACAAAATAAATGACTATGCATAAAGATCCGCATTCTACTTGTCATCAGTATACTGGAACAGATTTTTTACTATAACTGGAGGAAGCAAAATGATTTTAACGATTATTCTCAATATTACTTTCGAGCTTTGCTTTAATTGACTAATTTGCTTTGATTTTGTTGAATTTTCTAGGGGTTACAATTTGGCAATCAAAGTATTTTTATATTTACCAGTTTTATTTTTAAAAATTTCTCCAATGTAGCTTCTTAATGGTCGCTTCTTCAAGTGCAAAAAGAAGCATTTTATAGTTGCGTTGCAACTTTAAAGAACGCCGTGATAAATTTTGGTCATTGCGTTAACCTTTAACAATTCACAGCCCACATTCTAATTTAACGAATGTACAACGTCTAAGTGAGTCCACGTTTGCCGGGACTTTCATAAATCAGGAATATTTGTTGTTGTTCGCTGGCGAATCCAAAACACCGAAGATAGAATAAACAAAGTAAAAGCGCAGTTGCGTTGCAAGCACGAACCATTCTCGAGCTTTAATTCATTGTTCTGGGTAAGCAAGATATGTAGGCCATCCGTAACGTTTACACTTCAGATAAATGTTGCCTGCCTGACGCAAGCAGAATTTTGGGAATTAAGAAGGAATTCATTAGACCGGGTTGATGATTCGGAAATAGGAGTTGCGCGTCAGATTCATTACTGGCTCAACTACTTAAGCAAGAGTGCGTGTATATTACATGTATATACAGTGGTAAGCAATATTCAGTCAACACTTTTAAAATGGTATTTTTAAAACAGGTCTAAATGACTTGAATTTTTTCATAAATATTAGAGGGAGTTCACTGTACAGTGACTGGAATGTATATACATAAATGTAATACGTTAAAATATATATATATATATTATGTATATATATTCATGTAGTACGTTCAAATTGAATAGATAGCAAAACTAGTCCAACGAAAGAACAGCGTCGGTTTCAGCTGTGTTGCAAAGAATAATAGTGGAGCCAGCGCGTTAATTATTTATCAATTCAAAATCTGACGGTTCGAGAGCGTGACGCAAGATTTTCATAGCGCGGGAGCAGCGTCGCCGTGCATCGGTGGATTATTAATTGCCTTGGACGAGTTCTTGTTGTCGGTCGTCTTGGTAAATAATGGACGAGGCGCGACGAAACGCACGTCCCAGCGTTAAGAATGCACGTCACTCCTCGGCGGATAGGTTCCGCGAATAATGGGCAAATGTGGCTTAATTAATCACGCGATTTATTACATTTTTCCATTATTTTTCCCCGCGGCCGGGCGAGCTTTTGTGCGAAACAAAGCGTCGGCCTGGGCTTTGTCCGCGTTCCCGACCCGGCCCGCTGAAAAAAAAACCTGAAAGAACCACCGTGGTTCGAGTTAATTAGATGCTAGCTACAGGACACCGGTGATTTTTCTTGGTTTAAATTAAACGCGTGGCGATCTTCCCCTCGTGGGCTCGTCTCATTTCGAGCCGTTTAATTAATGTTTCGACGAACCGGCTTGTTCAACGACTTCTCGTGCTGTCTTTCAGCCGCGAGACCCATAAAACGAGGAACGATATTCGCGAAATTACACGGGAACTGCCCTTTTTGTTCGCCGGGTTCTCTATTTTATAAAGTGTCACTGAAATCGTCCAGTCAAAACCACACTTATTAGAGGTACGATATTTTCTTTTGCACTTTACTTTACTACTATGTTTAACCTCGAACGACCTTCAGTAATTGCTCGCTATACTCGGTATACAGTATACTGTGCGGCTCACGCATTTACGTAGCACCTATTTATTCATCTTGCTTACGTTTTGTTCCAAAGCTCTTTTATGAATTGATATTTCTTAACTTCGGCCGGCGAAAGTTCGAAATTTTGTATGCAACATGAACCAGCAAATGCAACAGCTTTAGGCGATGAAATATGTGAGTTAGTATCTGCAGCTCATTTAAGAAGATATGCGTTATCGCAACATTTTTAAATCTTCCGTGTTTCCACTCTCGTAAAAGAATATTATCTCTTCGCGTTTCTCTGTGAAAGGACGTCATAAATCTGGACAGCAACTTGAATGTGCTTTCTAAGGGCACGGTAATTATAAGATTTAAGATTTTCGTTTCATAATGCCTGTATCAGTATAATTTTATACCATGTTATATTTAAGTGGAATAATTTTTCCTAACATTACATCATTTCATATTCGGATAATTTTTTCTAGCATTATATTATTTTATTATATTATGCTGTCGTACAATATAAACTCAATATACGATGTTTTTCGAATTGTTATAATTGTAAGAAGACATTCGAAGTTGATAAAATTACGCTTAGAAACACAATACTCTTTTCATGTGTACAGTACTTATTGTTAGATAATGAATACAAACATAAAAATTTTAGGTACAATACTTTTCAATCATTCACGTTATTAGACACAGAAGGAGCACTTTAAATGGCAGCTGCTTTTAAAGTTCCATAGTCAAGTGTTCATCTTTTCGATGAATCCAGGCCAGATCGAGGAGTGATGTCCGATTTTGAATAATTAAATCCTGTAATTCAAGGAGATCCTTGTTTGAGTACTGAGAAGGTGGTAATAAACTAGGTAGTAGCAACTGTACTATACATCAATATTTTCGTCAAATTGGAGAAACTTGTAAACTTGGAAAATGGGCTCTGCATGGACTGTCCGTGCTAAGCTGCGTTCAGGGAATAAACACTTATGCTCCACTGCGATAATTGAGGAGAACGAAAACATAAATAGCTAATTTCAGACGTTGCTTTGTAGAAGGTAAAACGTTAACCGTTTTCTACATTTATCACGAAACACACTGTAAGGGAGAGGGGCATTCAAATACTAGCAACTTTCGAAATAAAATTTTGAAAAAATATATTTCTACAATATTTTTTACACACAATCGGATTATGTAAAAATTGATTCTTCTACTTCCATTTTTGAGTAACAAAAAATTTCATTGTGAAAAATTATCAGATTGCAAAATCTGTGCACAATTTTCTTTAATATCACGTACACATGTCATAATAAAAATTTCAGCTTGAAATCTTTATTTTTGTTCGAGTTATTTTGATTTTAACCTTAATTAAATGCACTATAGCTGTACATATTGACACATGATGCGTGCTAGGTATGGAAATATTTTGTCGGATCTATTGACTTTGGCCTATGCGAAAGCATATGCGAAATGTATAAAAATACTTGTAATTTCAGTTTGTGAGAGATCTTTCAGTGATCGAAGTGCACTCCGATAATATCCGTAATTTAGGAAGTGTTCGATCATGAAAATGGATAGACCGAAGAAAAATAGTGAAATAAATCGTAATATACAAAGAAAACGATAGCAAAGTTGCCGGGAAAAACAACAGACTGCAACGGGCCGCCTATTATTACAAAACTTTCATCACCCACGGAGAAGTATCAATCATTTTCGAAACTTCTTTACAATGAATGTTTTATACTCGTTCTAAGCTATTAATTAAATCTGGGAAACTAATTTCAACGCGATTCAGGAACTGGTAGCCACGCGATAATTGATTCAAAGTCACTTGTAAGTAGTACACCGAGTAATAAATCAACCATGGGTCTCCGGCTCTTCTAACGAATTTTATTTTCTGTCAGACGAACGCGTCGCTGAAGTTTGAACGATTTTCTTGGCTCCTGGGTTCTCGTCGAGGTTTAGACCGTTGCATACATTATAGTGAAATTACACGGACGTCAGATGGTATGGGGTGGCAGTCTCCCACGGAACTTCATTCCCTGCCATGCAGATTCGCTGCGACGCGACCGGCCGTTGATCCGTTTCCCGGCGTGCTTCAACGAGCATCGTCCGACGAGTTCGACGAAAACCGATACAAATCTCCACACCTGTTCCGGCGACCACGGCATCCGTTGACCATAACTGCGAAAGGAACGAACCGCAAAAGCACTGCGTTAGTTGGTCGCGAAGTATACTCTATCCTGGCCCATTTCGCGGAGGCAGAAAGCCGGTTGACATCTTTTCAGTTTCTTTTTTCTCTCCGGGAAGAAACTACCCAGACCGAGCTCGATGTCTAGAGCTTTTCTTCCGCGGCGTATCTCCTTATCGCGTTGTAAAATATGCACGCGACCGCGATTCTTCTATGTCGTGGAAAATCGCTCGATCGAGCCAGAGACCGAGGGAAAAGAGAGGCGGAACGTCTCCACGCCAAGATTATTGTCTCGGGGAGAGATACTGTTAGAGTTGATCGCGAGCTCAGAAATGGGGAGCGGAAATGATTCGCCTGGGTGACTGAACGTTTAATTTTGGGTCACGAGAGTCTTTCGGTGATACTTCCCTGGCTTGCTGAAATCTCGAGCGCGGCAATTCACTGTCGAGACACACACAGCTTTTTATTAGAAAGAAACAGCTATAGCAAAATTGACGTGTATAGCGAAAATGATTCATCTCGTTAGTCGAACGTTTAATTTTAGGTCGGCACAGATTTTAAGCAACAGATCCCCAACTGGGTAAAATTTTTCACAATGCTAATTCATTTTTAAGATAGTGGATGTACTGTACTCATTCTCTATGCATAGTCAACATAGACTAATGACGAAATAGAAAGACGAAATAGAAAAATTTTCAATGAAATTTTCTGCATGCATATAAGCTACTAAGAAGTACCGACTGCATTTTTTAAATTCTCATTATAGGCTCGTATAAAAGAGTGGAAAAACGACATTTTTTATACATTTTTTAAATAATAGTAACATTTGCAGATAAATTCGAATCATTTAGATCAGTTTTGAAAAAGTTATATACCATTTTAAATATGTTGACTCAATTTTGCTCCGCACAGTACATAGTCATTTTCAGCGGTTAATGATAAACCTTTAATCTTGGAATATGGGTGTCTGTGGGTGATACTTTTCTGGGTTGGTAAGGTTCGATAAAATCAATTTACTTTTAAGATAGAGACAGTTTTTAGGTAACACTTCCTCAAATTGGTAAAATTTTGAGAACATTAATTCGTTTTCAAGATAATGATTGCCCTTGCACTAGTTTTCTACAAGCAACAGACACTTATAACAAACTAAAAATACTTACGTCGACGTTTAAGATCAATAATTTATACCAATAAGATCAGAAAGATTTCAATACTCTGATATACTATGTTAATTAGAATACTTCTAGATCGATACTTAGGTTGAACTGTACCGTCATTAGTATTCAGTTTACAGTAATCATCAAATTCATTGAACAATACTTCATTAAGCATGTAAATATACATTTGTATTCGTATTAAACTTTAGCGACGTAGTGATTTACATCACAAATCCTTGTGCGACACGCATTTCAGAATTACGCCGCGGATATTCATGCAAATGCCCATTTTTGGATGGAATTTTCATGATAATTTAATTTAGCAGAATTTTGGTCGCTGTAATGTTATCAAAATTTCAATTTCCGTGTCGTTTTGATTAGCTATATTATGCACGAACGATGTTAAACATTAGTATTTAAGTAGCATTTAATAATATATAGAGACATTTTACATATAGGCATTTTTTCAAGTAATTTCTTCTTCTTTTCGAAATTTTATTATCTACATTTTTTAAATTATGTGTTTTTCTTCTATATAGAAAATGCACTCGTTACAATCAAATCAAACTGGTCGAAAAAAGTTTTAATGCTAGTGAAATCCGAAAATTCAAATTCAGGATATCAACAATATGAACTTAAAACCATTAAACGAGTCTTTTAACGCATTGACCGCATTACAGTCCCGAATAATCCTCCCACAACCTCAAAGTAATCTAATTAAAGAAACTGAAACTGGAAATTTAAAACCTATTAAATTAATTGCTTTTATAATCGTTTTACGTGCAGCCAATTTACATAAAATTTAATCTACTCGAATATAAGGAAATAATATCAATCAAGCAGTTAACACGGTATTATTCTCATTCAGAATAACATGAAACATTACACAACTGTTAAAAGTGCGCAAAAATGAAAAATTTCCGTCGCACGTGCAAGTAGAGTGATGCATCATTTATTTAGGACATAACACGTACTTATTAATTGTGCAGTATGCGGGTCAGAGCAACGCGAGCATGTATGCGGTCAGTTGGTGATCCATGGACCAGCAAAGACGATCAGGCTATGGTCAGCCGTCACTCGGTCACTGGAAAAATTGTTTACCCTGCGGCCGGGGCGAGATATTGCAGGTCACTGAACAATTCTTTAACATTATCAAATATTGGCGTCGCGCGAAAGTGAAAGCTCTGATCTAGGTCGATGCAGTCTGATCACTGACCTATTCCCCTTGCCGCGCGTTCGGTGGATAAAAAGTAATGGAGTCGCGTACGCGAGCGAACATGATTATATTAATATTTCACCGAGCAATGGCCGAGATACACGTTCCATTTGTCAACCTTCCCTTCACGACACTTCACGGGACCGTGGAACCAATCAGCTGTCACGACGTACACAAAAGACGCGTCCGATGACAGGCCAGCAAACAAGTGGCAGATTAATTTCGGGCTGACAGTTTAATTGCTCCGGCCCGGATTAAACGCGCGCGGAAGGACCAGCTGGACATTTTTCACGGCCAGCCGAATAAATAACGGCGTTCTGACGAACGGACGAGTTCCCGTCACTCTGGAATTTCAATTTTCACCGTCATCCGCCGGCAGCCGATATAAAACATTCAGCGAAACAGCGCTCTGGTGCACGCGGCGCGACGCTATGCCGATCGTGACAACAATTTTTCAGACTCGCCCGAAAAAAGTTGTCCCTCGGAAAGATCAAGAAACGAATACGCGCAATCCGGGTCGGATTTTTGGATGTTTAAGAACGCCGATGTTCGGCGAACACGCGAATCCTCAGCGGCGTGCGGCGACAGCGCCAGAAATCTGACCGCAAAACTAGGGGACGCTAGTCGTGGATCGCGAGGAAAGTGAAAAGCCGGAGAATACGAGGGTAAAGATGATATTCTCGGCCGGGCAATAACCCTGTCGAGCCGTACCCATTTGGTGAGGCAGTTCCAGAGAGCGCGGGCCGGTCGGACACCTCCGAAAGCGGTTGAGAGTTCGCCATTATTGTTCCGCGAATTGGATTCGCCGAGCTTACGGCCGGCTCTCTCGAAAATCTGCTGGCCGTACGAGCTGGTGTGCTCGTTGCTGGGCTGAGAACGCCCTGAATTGGCGGCCGGGGACTCCATGGGGGTGGTCACCCCTTCTTGGAACTTCCACGAGACGTTCCCGAGGCGACGTTCGCGTGCACGTTTCTTACGGGATCCTCCCCTTTTGTCCGACGAATTAAATTGTTCGCGAACCGGGAATTGGAAAAAATTGCAAGCAAGTGGCGTCGTGGGCCGTTCGTGCGAAGATTCCCACCTAAGCCCGAAGAATAACTGCTTCCGGTGGATTATTATCGCGACCCGGCGGAGCGAAAACGAAATATTCAAGCTCTGTTAATTTCGCGGCCGAGAGACGCTGCCTCGTTTCACCCCTAAATTCATTCGCCGTTGCTGATACCATCTTTCTGGCTTCCTGGCGAAAAAATCGGCGCTCCTTTCCAGTGGCTCCCTTCTTACTTCGCGAGCTGGTCTCAAGAATCTCCGACAATCTGGGGCAGAGGAGCCCGGGGTCAAAGCGTGCACTTGGTTTTGATTAAAAAATACGCGACCCGAAACGCTTTGTGGTTTAGGTCAATGAATATCGCGACCCGGTCCAGACGTTTCTCCCGCGCTGCGTGATGAGGTGAAGTTATTTTCGCAACACTCGGAAAACTGGATCCTATAGGGCAACTATGAACGAAAGGGGTATCACGTAATTATAGAGTAACTCTTGTTTGAACGAAATTTTTTGTTAGTTTACCGCTAAGGCGAGAAAAATCGAGATGATCATATCGGGAAGATAATGTGACGCTTTTTTAAAAGTTGCACTAAAGTTGATTTAGTATATGCAAGATTAGAAATATATTATAGTAAGAAATTAAAAATATAATAGCCAGATTGAGATAATAAATATTATGCCAATGGAACATGATTTGATTGAAATTCTCGGCAGGAACTGGCGAGTGAAATACAAATCTGACAGAATACACGATGAAACTAATTACGAATTGATCGAACTACACTTTGCAGAAAAGCACGGACCGCAAATGGTTAATCGTAAACGCTGAATCTGCAACCGCTGCACTCCATCAAAAAGTATGGATCGCGGAACCACGCGCACGATGATCGACGATTTTCCTCGACCAGCACCAACGATCCCTAGCGGATCATAGTTTATGTTCGGCGGGAAAGCGAGTCCGTCGATCGATAATCATTTCCCAGCCGGAGATACATTAAGCGGGGAAACCAGTGGTCCGCGACGATAATCGAGAACCCCGGCGCGGAATTAAGGACACGGACGATCACCGGTAACCCGTCCGCTCCATTTGCGGGCTGGCCATTTTAAAAACAGTTTCCAAATCGCTGGGAAGAACCCCATTGGCATTGGATTCCGCCAGAATTTGCCCGGGTGCCTCGCCCTCTGAAAAATCTTGGCCCCCGACTCCTGGGAATGGAGATGCTGCTGGTATACAGCGAAACGTGGCCACACACAGTCGGAGGAGAACGCGACATGCCGCTGGTACAAGGAGCTCCAGTACGGTGCACGTGGAAGGAACCGCAGCGCATAACGACAGTACCGAACAATAGCTTCCGACCATCTATGTCGATCACGTCGCCGCCCCCCTCTTTGCCGACCGTTGCAGCCGTGGAAGAGGGGGGCCCGGCGGGTGTGGAGAAGAGTTTTCTGGTTTCTTTTGTCGTTGAAGAGGCCCGGTTGAACACCCGACACCAAATCGATATTCCCTATGCCGCGTAACAATCGAATTCTGCGGGGAATCTCCTCGGCGAGCGTCTATTCGGTGCCATCTTCTGGTCCTCCGTTGTCCCGGGCTCGTTCCGTCCCGCATCTTCCGCCCCATCGACTGGCTTTGCCTTCCACGATCGAGCTTCTCCGACTCACCAACTATTTCGGAGGTGTGCCCCGACGATATCCGTTGGATCGATTAAGAATCTTTGGTAACCAAGGCACACGAATTATTTTTAACAGTATTCATGAGCGTGCTCGTTTAGTTTTACCAAAATCAATCATTTACTGTGGAAATCGTTATTGAAATACGTGAATCTGTTTATACCTCGATTCAGTTATACTTATTTATCAATTGTTGCGTAACAATCGGAACTTAGGGTAGTGAAGCCGGTTCACAGTGGGCTGGTGTTTGCTGTGCCTTTGGTTTGTTCTCGGATATACTGACCTTTATATTCATCGAATAAGACATATTCAATTATTGTATTCTTTTATTTTATCTATTTTCGAATAAAATAATTTAATATGTATCTTTCGATAAATGTGAAGTCAATTATGCCCGAAAATAAACTAAAGGCACAGCAATTGGTCATTCTACAGTAACTGGAACCATTACACTATTCCTTGTATTTATTAAATTCCTTTAACTCTTGCGGATTTATTTAGTATATCTATTTATTATTATTTATTTAGTATAGAATAGACTCCAATCTTCGCGACAAGATAAATATAAATTCGGTTCAACACTAGATTACATTGTGAATATTTCTGCGTTTCGGGGAAATATTTTCGATACTAATAGGGAATGCTCAAAAATAATCGAGCTACGAATTCTTTTAATTAACTCTGTTAAAAAACAAGAAATCGAGGAACTAACGAAGCAAAATAATGTCTTTACACCGGTATTATTATTGAAAAGTCGGCGCAATGTTATAATTGTTGCAAGTATCGTTATGAGATACAGGATACATCGAAAAACGCAACGAAATATAGATTTACAATATATTTAGAAAGTTTTAAAGTACTTGTTTTTTGTTTGGACACAGATATCTAAACATTTCATAAAATTTTTAGCTATGAGCCGCAATTTGCGATCGGCTATTTTGCTCCATACCTAGCACAAAAATTGCTAAAGCGAGTCCAAATTTTGATAATTTTTGACACACGCTCTGGTCTCCGAACTCCCCCATGCGCTGCAGTCATATCGTTAAAAGCAAAGGAGTAATTTTAATGTCATTTTTTGGTTTTGTGGGGAGATGACGTTTGCAAAGCGATTGTTCGACATTCCATAAACGATCCTTTATTATCCTAAACGTAAAGTTACAAAGAAACATACATAGTACAGTGCATTTGTATTGGAATACTCTTAATTTGAATTCTGTCTGTTCAGTGCACTTCGTATTTACATCTCTTGTAATACATCTCGTATTTACATCACAATATTCGTTGCATGAATTGAAATATCTTAAAAAAAAGTTTTCTTTTAAAATTACCAGTGATTTTTTAAATTTTGAATTTGGCATAAAAATAAATCGGAACTCTCAGCTATATACTTCATGCTCGAAAAAATATTCTACTCCAAATAAAGAAAATTCAATACGATAATCAACATTCTGATTTGATTTAGCTGTCATAACCATTCTATAAAATTGTTTATTTGAACAAAGGTTCACGTTTCTCCTGTTAGTCTTGATCCCGAGGGATGACATCGATCTTCTTATACTAGCCATTTCCATATTCATGCATTCAAAGGTGTTACACATCGTTAAATTGTGGTATAATTATGGTTGCAACTTGACTGCGTTTAATTCGGTATATCACAAATAACTACAATAGTTTCTGATATTAAGCGCAAAATATTAGGCAACATTGTGCTGTACGGTATATACAACGTAACATGGACCTCTACACATAATATTATCTTTTAATCAGCGTTCACAATTTCATCAACGTACACGGTCCGTGATCCTATTCCATAGAATATATACATGAGTTGTTATAACATTGCACGTGTTCCGTGCCGTTGAAAATAAAGATTGTCCGTTATAAAAATAGCTGACCACCTAGCTAGACATATTAGACCACCTGCTAGGCATGTTAGAAAACTTAGACATATTAGACATATTAGACCACCTAGTTACCGATATTTGAAAGTGAGGTTCGAACAATCATTTCTATGGGAAGTAAACTTTTTTCAATTAGATCAATACAAGATCCGAAGAAATCCGCCTCGTGCGACCGAGTTTCACTCTCGAATTCAGGAATTTGAGAGGAATTGCTATAAGACGCAATGATGACTTCAGAGACTCTTCAGTGTCACTGCAGACATACAGAGTGCCCCCACAGAATCCATGAGTCACTAGAGACTGTTCGAGGTCAATGGCGGTAATTTGAGACCCCTCTTGGTCAATTGAGATCTTCCGGAGGTCCCTAGGAAACCGTTGAGACACTGAATGTTCTTCGATAGCCTTTGGGCAACTGCAATCACAAGTTCTCAAATTGGTTTTTCAACTTTTTCGGTTTAGGCAGTTTGACGAACAAGTTTGAGAGGTTCTGAGTCAAATTTTCCTACTTGGGAACAATCATAATCATTGATTTAGCTTCCTTGCATTGATAACTCCGCGAGTGTCTGTCTGAGCTATTAAGCAAGATTAACTTCGAACATTTCTAATTAGGTTAACGAGTTCTATTACATTGAATACACATAGATCTCTCTTTACATTTCATACTTTTGTGTTGGAACTAGTCACAATTTCCAACACGTTTTATTTACTCTACATGGGTCTCTTACGTGTATAAAAAGTCTTTCACGTGAACTCAGGTAATTGGACCTGCGATTTTCCAAGGATAATTTACTTACTCTTAACCACACAGTACTTTACTCAAGCATTTAAGCAATCATTTTTCTATTCTCAGACCATGTTACCCAGTCGCGAAATGTGATCGAGTCTCTTATCAGCCTTCGCGAACCACGCTATCACTGCAACATTGTTGGATAGCGGAAAGGGTTCGACGAACCTATTTACATTGTCACTAAACTAGGTTATTAAACTAGTTACAACGTTTGTATAATCACGCAAACTCGTGCTCACGATATATTTACTAGTAACAACTGCTTTCGAATAATCAAACGAGATGGAAGGAAATGCTTCTCCCTTTGATCCATATAGCAGTTAGACGATGCGTAAAAAGTATGCGTAGAATTTGTATCGTTTTCCTCGGCAGCCATACTTTTTCGGGTTGGTAGATCTCCATTTCTGCAACACTCGCAATTTCTGTGTTATTATCCGTCGATTTTCTACCACGTCTATACACGAAAGCCCACTGACAATATCACGCTACAAATACGCACGATTGCACTTGTCAAAATGTCAGTGGAATAAACGTCAACAATCAAATGAAATGTTGGCTGCAATATTACAGCTAACAGACTGACCACCGATGACAGGATGTACCAAATTGATTGAAAACGATTTTGAAGGGATGGAATAACATCGGATGCAAGCTTTTCGGTAATGCATGTAGATTAATCAATGAATTAAATCGTAAAGTAAAACACTCCTGATTAAATATCTAGTAATCATTATTAATATCACGATTAATTATATTAATAGCGTTATCTATCTTGCGGATAAAGTAAATGATATGTAATATACTCGGCAGTGAAAGCTTGAGTAATATCGAATCGAAAATCGTAATTATTATTAACTGCATGGGATATCCACTAGATTAGCACGTTTGTATGGATCTTAAATCATTCGTTCTTAATTACTGTGGATAGTTATTAAGCAAGAAAGAAGCAAGAATTAATACATTGGACAGTGATTTCGAAATAAACTGAAAGAGAAAGAATTTCGAAATGATATATTTGTTTAAACATGGATTGAATATGTTGAGCACTAGATTCATCGCTTTTTGAAAAGTGAATCCGATTAAATCTTTCGAAATTCTAAAAATTGGGTGTAAGAGTAACAATGTCTTTTCAAAGCATTTTGTCATGGCCAATGTTTCGACATGCAAATTCAAAATGAGATTCTATTAAAAATGGAATGAGACCGAAATAAAAGTGAACCAAAGCTTAGAATTTATACTTTAAGTGGGTTCTAGAAGCATTAGCTAAACGAAGAAATTGTACGGTCCCGGTAATTCTAGTTGTTTATTTATTCATTTGGTTTCGCATACAGTTATTAAATCGGTAAAATTTTTAATATTTATAAAACTTTGTGGGAACTTCGATTAGTGCCTACATAGACCTAAAGTAATAATGATAATCGAAGCAACTGCTACACAAATTCGTGTTAATTGGAATAGTACAGTGAGTTGAGGGTGTATAAGAGGGCAACGTTATTCCCGGGGGACAGCTCGAAGTATTCTAACAAGCGAAGAAAAATTGTTGAAATAAGCGGGGCTGGCCATCGATCATCCGTGACGTCCACGCGGGCAAAGTTTCATCCGGCCCTCGGATGAGCCGGCATTATCTTCTTTCGCGGACAAGAGCGCAACGGGGTCGGCGCAATCGTGGAAATTTAATTGGAAAAGTTTCGCGGGTGGCGTGCCTCTCTCGAATCGCCAAGTACCCGCGATGTATCGACTCGCGTTTCAATCCTGGATCACGGTGGAGCCTCGTCGGCCGAACGCGTGCCCATAAATCGTGTGAGTGTAATATTCTAGCCGATCCTAGACACGCTCGGAAAAAGGGTTCTGGTTAGTCGAGAGCACTTCGCGCGATGTTTCAAATTTAAATGGAGAAAAAGCGCCGATTAAAAACGCAACAACTTTGCACTTTACGAGCACGCCGTTGGCCGTTTTATGAAAAAGAACCAGCGGCCACATATCTTCCGCCGGATGGTGTACTCCTGCACTTCTTGAGCAGACTATCGCCTGAAAGTTCGCGATCTTCGAGCTTTATTGTACTACAGTTTTAGGAATGAACGCTTGCTAATTCACCGCTCACCATAAAACTAGCGAAACCCATAAAGATATGGTTCTATCGGAAACGAATATTTCAGGGTCCAACGTGTTTTACTCGTGTACAGAGTCAGTCGCGAAAGGTACATACAGTTTATCTAGCAGGAACATGATAAGCATAATTTCTGCGTTAATCAGAATATGTATGTGAATAATTCTGGTGTATCTACTTTGTTTCAATAGCGTTCTCGATCACCGATATCAATTATTATCGGTTCTGCGAGCTTTATTTTCACGGTAATCAATTACCCAGCGTTGCTTGTATCTTAACCTAACATTAGGTGTGAATCCATTTTACCAGTTACTTTCAACTGTACATCTTATCGTTAAGAACGTTGCGATGTCATAATTACTTTTCCTGTAGACACACAAGTTCATATAAAATTTTAAATGGTTTGTAAATGAAGTCGATAGATAACTTTGTCGTTTGAATATCAAACTGAAACACTTTTATAGGACACTTCATTTTAGAAGAAATCTGCAATAGCATCTATATGTGTTATTCTTTTTTTGTAAATATGTATGATTATACAGGGTGTCCCAAAATTCACTCGCAATCGGAAAATGAAGGGATCCTGAGGTCATTCAAAAAAACTTTTTCCTTAGCGCAAATACAATTCGCGGCTTTATTTAAGAGCTATTAAGGAGCTATTAAGAGCTATTAGGATAGTTTAGGATAGATTTAGGGCAGATTTAGGGCAGTTTTATGGCATTTCTAGGGCAGATTTAGGGTAGTTTTGAGGATTATTTGTTTCATTTATTTATAAACAAAATTTAGAGGAGCTGCAAATACAATTCCCGGTAACAACAAATATTTGATAAATAATTGCAAAAAGCATCATCATTTTTAGTTATGTACATAATTACACGTATCGCATTGAATTGCACAAAAATTCTTCTCGTATTTTTCAACGAGTGCGCATCTCTGCAACGGTGTAATTTAAAACGCCAAAATATGAAAGTAAATTGCAGAAAAACTTGGCAATGCCGAATCTAAAAATAGCCGTTACAGAGTAAACTTGTTTCAAGACTTCTTTCATAACCTTGTTCAACGGAATTACATTAAGAATAGTCGGAACATCTTTATGCGGAATGATTTTTTTACAAAAAGTGATATCTACTGTTTTATACGCACTTGCTTAATTGCAGGTATAAAAGAGGTTAATAATATTCATATTCAGGGTATTCTACTGGGTTGGTCAGAAAGTTTGTGCGACATTCAGTGGTTCTTGAAATTAGCCGTTCCAAAATGCAATTTCAATTTAGTTGCCTCAAGCAGACAGTAGTTTCACTAATAACATTCTTACAATAAAATTTTATGCAAAGATTTTGGTAATCAAGTTTTCATAAACGAGGGATTATGAAATTATCTAAAATATGGGAAAATGTTATATCTAACCATGACCAATACATAATTGAATAGAAATATATCTTTATATAAAAAGAAACTTTGTTTTTACTTGTTAAAAATTGCTCAAACTTTCAGCCAACTTAAATATAAGCTGCATTACGAGCCTGATTATTCTTCTGCGAAAAGAAGTTAATTGCACTACTCCACGAAATGGAAATGGAAAATAAGAGAACGTACGTAAGATCGCATTGTTATTTTCCCGTGGAATGGTGGTAGAAATTGTTGATGTTAGGTCTGTTAGAGTTTGCACAGCGTTGAAAACGCAAACTGGTTCCCGTTTGACGAACGAACTAGCATTTGCCAATTTTCGCGAACAGTCCGGCCGCCGGGCAAATTTCTAATTGCATTTGCTGGAATTCCGGTAGCAGTCTTTCAACAGTGGTTGCGCGATCGCTACTTCGAAATGGTACACAAGTATATACATCGGTTCGGGAACGTAATTTGCCTCTTTGACAGCGGGTACAACCACGCCAGACCAGATTCGAATGTAGTAACAATGGACTCACAACATACGGATTCACTCCGTTTCCTGAACAATACCGCTAATCAGGCAACTTCCTCCTTCACCGACGGTCATCCGATTTCGTGTCGGACGTTCGTTTCATCCACTTTCTTTCTAGGATACTATAAGCTCCACCATATTCTTTCCCTTATTCCCCATCTGAATAAAACATAAGAAACATTCGTCACAAGATTGTGGAGTCTTTGTAGTTTAGATATATTATATTATATTATGTCTAACTTGTGTTCCTTGAAATCGGCGTAGACACTTTTTATTTTGCATAAAAATTCGCAGTCTACGTGGCATAAAGAAATAAGTTTACATTTTATGTATGCATACATATATCTACGTTTTATTGAATGCGTTTAGAGTGGAATACAACATGATGAAAGCTTCTGACGTATGACAAGTTCTTCTAATACTAAAAGAAGATTTCTTGTTAAAGATTTTATTTAATGTATGATCAATCTACTCCAAATTCTATGTCCAAACAAATAGATTTGTTTTTTACTTTTGATATCGTATAGCTGCAAATAGTCCGTATTTATACATAATTATCTATACTCTTTTAAAGTCGAGACTTCAAAATTAAACTAATTTCTGCAACAGTATAACACGTCGTTATTTGTAGCCATTTCATAAAATGTAACGCTTAAAAAACTCAACTAGAGCTTTCGTTACATTGCAGTGTAGTGAAATTGATATACTACATTTAAGTAGATACTATTCCGGTAATAAGAGTGTTAATCACTTTTCGACGTCATTTCAGTACAGAGGAAATTTAATATCATCAGTTTGTTATAATTACAACCTACGTGTTCTCTCTTCATTGAATATACAGTTTCATCTAACTTTGCTTAAAAAATATTCACATAAGACAGC
Organism: Augochlorella aurata; assembly: GCA_028455555.1. NCBI lineage: Eukaryota > Metazoa > Arthropoda > Insecta > Hymenoptera > Halictidae > Augochlorella > Augochlorella aurata. The sequence goes on along the minus strand of CM052162.1, from coordinate 9,404,515 downwards.
GAAAAAATTCCCACCACATTACAATAGCCTAATTAGTGAAACTGTAATTGAAAAGTTCTCCTTTCAACGTTTCTGTACCGTACTTAAGTAAACTAAAATTACTTCGAATATGACACAATAAAAATGAATTCATAAAACCTGTGTGATCCACATGTGCTCAACATGGCAGCCAATGCGTTAAGCATCAATAAGCTATGACGAAATATAATAATTTAATTATTAGCAGGTCGGAGAATTTGAAGCATCTGTGTGGCAACCAGTATCGATCATCGTTATTACATCGACGTCTACTCGCAATTTGCATGGATTTTGGGGCTCGGGGCTACTTAGAAGTTTGCGCGTCGTTCATTTATCAGGTTACACGTTAATCGAGTTAGGAGAAGTTATGGTTTGTAACAGTGGATACAGATGAATGTGTCCCTGGAACTGGCCGCAGACTCGGATAAACTTGCGATCGAAAGACGCCCCAAAGTTATTCCCTGTTGTTCGTTAATATCATTTCTGCTGCGCAATAATTTCATTACACTGCACAATATACAGAATTTAACAAACCAGTGGTAGGGTAACGTGTACAATTGTTGACCTATGTACAGTGATTGACCATTTTCCTGAAAAATTAGTAAATATATGATAATGTCTTTCTCACTTAATATATAATATAATAATTATATATATATATATATATATATATATATATATATTATTCTAATTTATACTTTGTAAATACGTAAATAAATTGAAAACTAATTACGCGTTTTCAATTTCATGGAATCATATAAAAATACATGTAAAAATAAGTGGAAAAAGAGTAACACTTTTTAATTTAAAGCTTCGTTTACAAGAAAGTTGAATTGGAAAATGCGTCAAATTCGCATTGCTCGGTGCGTCATGTCATGAGAAGTAGAATAGTTATGTCATGGCCAGTCATGCCACTTGATCCTTATTCAAGAGTATTATTTTTACAACCCAATCTTTTTCGAAAACAGAGCCTCAGGTAAATGAAAACATGCTAGCCTTTGTTTTCAACTTATTTTTATATTTTGATTCGTTGCCTATCCGGTTGTACCACAATTTTCGATGCACCCTGTATAAGAAACAGAGACATGAATGGCATTCAAACGAGATGATACAGTGCTGAATAAGCTATGAAAAATCCGTTTGCTCATTCGTTCTGCAAGCAGTGCTGTTGGTTATTAGCAGCAGCGTAAACTAATTCAGCAACATTGTGAAAATCTTCCTGCATTGACAGTGGGGAGATGTAAATCTCGAGCGACAGTTGATATTCATGAAGTCTTTCCCAATTAACGGTAACGAGACAAATCGAAAGCACAACGACGCGTTCCATCTCGTCCGACCGTGAAAAACTGCGCTTCGGATTAGAAGAACGCTGACGCTGGATTTATCACGATATTCTACACGCTGATAAATCGCTTCGCTTGTTATCGGTGACAACACCGTCGCAGGGAGCGCTGTTGCCGACCCGCATGAACAAAAGTCAATTAGAAGTTGCTCCGTGAGCCGTCGAAAGGCAGCGAACATGCTTGCAGTAATATTTACTGAACTGTGCTACTTATTGCTGCGACTCGACGTCGTTAACGGCCGCGACAATCTTGTGTAGCGATTAAAAATTAACGAGTCAACCTAGCGCAATCGCTGATTGATCGTTTCACTGATCACAACGAATGAACCCCAGGCTTAATGAGCAAAGCTTTGATCGGACACTGTACAGACAGTTATCGTGTTAATCCCGAGATAATTGTGTACACATCGTGATTTCAAAGTTCAATGAAACGGTCACAAATATACTCGTGTGTCGAACATTATGAGGTCGTTGCACAGAGAAAATTTCAATCTCCATATTCTTGGCAATTTGAATCGCGCAAAAGTTCTCGAACTCCGTAAAAGTGTTTAACTTCACAAAATTTTCGAGTAGCTACTATCCTCTGGTATATCAGAACTTTCGAAAAGAATAACTTGGGAAGGCGAAAGTGGAAGTTTCTCTTCTTACAAATTGAATCCGGGTAGATCGTTCTTCAACTCCGTTTCGCATGTTAGAGTAGCTTACTACGAAAGTGGCCAACCTGAAAAATCTACAGAAAATTATTCCATTAACTGCCAAATTTTTTTCTGAATTTTTGACGGGAAAAGTTATGTATATGCATAAAAAGTTGTGTATCAATATAATTATATTCAAATTATGTTTTGTTGTTAAAATATTTTATATTTTTTAAAAAGTTCCGAATGGGGATTGTGGCAGTTAATGGGTTAACCCTAAAATTCATACGAATGTTTCTAGTTCCCTTTTAAAGCGAAACAAAATATTAGTACTGAGTTATCATAGACTGTGGATTTTAGGCATTTTCAACGAAAATGGGTAAATATAAAACAGTCAAAACGTTTAAAGAATTTCAAACTAATATTGCATTCTTTTCATCTCAATAAAATAATTATAGAAAGAGGAAATATACCTGCAGCTTCTATGTCTTACGATTAATGCGGCTAACATTGAGTTTGCATAAAAAACCGCGGTACTAGTTATCAAAATCTGGGAATGAAGCGAAATTATTAACGTTAAATCCACTGAGCACTAAAGACATCTGACGCGTGTTGCTTTGTAAGAATTACAAGACTGAATTTACTTAGCATCTTGCTATTTCAATTACAATGTATTCAAATTTATTAATTTATTATCCTACAAAAAAGTCCTTACAATTTCGGCAATTATGAAATACAAAATGTGGAATCGGTCGTTTTCGCCGGCACTATGAAAGAAATTGTAGCGCACGTGGTAAATGCAAGCGGAACTAGAAAGTTTAAAATCCAAGTGAAATTTATTCGATTCGATTTGTTCGAATCTACTGCAATAAACCCAGTCAAAGAATAGGGTCACCCATGTGTGACCATCGTGGCACGTTTAACCTATCGAATATCGTCGATCGTTCTCTCGTACTTTGATTATCAGCGTATTTCGAGACGCAATTGCCAGGCATCCGGTATTTGTAATGCTCACCCTCCTATCAGGTCTCTCTTCCATCGCCAGCCCTGCAGCGATTGAAGAAGGAACACACGGAAATTTGATTATGCGAAGGGACAGAGTAATGTGCGAGCTAGCGTAAAGCTCGTAGTCGAACTCACGTTTGTTGGGCTGCTGCGTTAGCGATACGGTCCTAGTCCCAAGTTCTGTGTCCGGCGAGCTATCATCTGCGTAGCATTGTCGGAACAATTATTACTACTTGGCAAAGCCAAACAGGTCGCCTTCGGGCACTGCTCGACAACTTCTCACAGTCGGTGAACACTGCACACGCATGCTCGGCTAAGATGCAGCTACGCGTGACAAAACACACGAGCGCAATACCTCGCTCCAACCATCGTATATACGAGTGCGGTTTCATTAACTTCAGAATGCCACAAATTTCAATGCAGGGTCTCGATTGCAAAAATGGAAACCCGTCGAGAACGGAAATTCGATGTTTGACGTCTCTCTGGCGACTCTGAATATTACTGGGCTTAGTTCGGACTCTTCGCAGAGTTTGTGATTCTTCCTCTTTGGAATGAGGTCATTTAAAACTTTTTAACAGTTCGACAGTACTGCCGTGTCATTTTTGACAATGAAGACTTTTACCTCATTTTTCATAATGTTTAAGATACACTAATATAGCTTGGGTACTACGTGTAAGTTAAATTTTAATAAAATTGTTGTTGAATCTTACTTTAGAATGTCTGAAGAATACGTTTTTATAACAAATCAAATTCAAAATTCAATGATTAATTTTGAATAGAACGCGCGTCCGCATCGCACTATAAGTTATAATCTAACTCGAGCCTGTCACCAAAAACTTGTTATTCGTCTCCTCTTTGCCGTCGCATCTGGAAACTGATTTTCTCGTTCCTTTGAAACTGGAGAGTCATGGAAATGTATTCTCGACAGTCAGTTTCATTTCGACGACGGAAATGGTATTTCGCTGGTTGTTCGAATAGAATTTAAGATGTGAGAATGAGTAAATTCTATGGAATCCACGGACGACATATAATACAGCCTGCTATGGACAAAAGTCGAAAAATTATTGGTCGATTTTGAATAAATTGTTTGGTGACATCACCAATCGATAAACAATCAGTATAAATGTAATCATTAAAAGTTAGCGATTACTATGTATGTAGTGTTTGTTGTAAACAAACATCGGCATTTTGAACAGAAGCATGCATAATTTCCGTTCACAGTTAAGGAACTTCTGTTTTCTTAAAAAATGTATTTAAAAGAAAAGAGCTCAAAATATTCTGTAGTCTTGACTGTTTTATACCAAAAAGTTGTTGCCTTCATTGCTATATAATATTGCTCTGTGACAAATTGCTACATTAGATATTATTCATTTTTTCTTTTTTTAAAGTAATCCATGTCTCAAGAAACGATTTCAAACAAGGCCAGTCAATATTTTTTAAAAAATTTAACAGTATATTAGAAATGAAAGAATGAAGAAGAAATCTTGAATCGATCAAGAATTTTTATGAATATGCAAATCCAACATATGTATAATAGATCCGAGAATACCGAAACAATAAACTAAATTCAAAAAATTCGTAAAAGTTTAAATTACTAATTTTATATTCCGCAGACACGTATGAACATTTGAACATTTGTGCGAGTGGTTCGATTTTTATAAAAAAATTCAATTCGGCCCCAGTGTGCGTGTAAACTCCGCGCGTAATGTAAGAGAGTGCGAAGTCGAAGCATCCACTTATGCGATTTGCTTTGTCAGGTAGCGCGAGCAGTTTCCCTAATCTGTTTACTCTTGGCCATGATTCTTTGCTTGCTGATCCACTATGTAGCCTGTGGTTGACTGTACCAGCGACTGCACGTAATTCTCGGAGAAGCCCGCGCTCATTCCGATGCCTCCTCTATCATTGACTGCACCACTCGCCGCCTCCAATCCCGTCCAGTTACGCATCTGAGCACTGCCTACCGTCATGTGCCTCGGCCAGCCCGGTAATATCTACGCCGTGAACTCGCTTATTGGGTAGTTGTCTAATCGACTGTGCGGAATGCTATAGGTGTATTAGGTCTGGCTATATATATATATATAACTAGCCTTGTTCCGCAATACCCTCGACTAGCCTATTTAACGGCACTAATTGAGCGCGAAATGCAGCGTCGTCGCAGACTAGCGGCTTCCTCGGAGAGCCACTTTCCTTTCCTCGCGAAGAAGATCCTTCCGTCTAAGGGACGTTCAAAGAACACCAGCGACTTCTCTCTGATCTGGTTCGCAGCCGCAGCGATCGACTAATGTAAGCTTATTCAGAAACTGGGTCAAGTCGTCTGCGAGACTAACAATTTCGGGGTGATATCAAGTTAGGAAAATTTCAAGCAATCGACCGACCCAGTTTTATCGTATTCGGATAAGAGATTGGGAATCGTAAAAGGAGTTGAGTTAGCGGTGTTTGCGGCAGTGTCCACTTCGTTAACCCGTTTCACAATGGAAAATTCGCTTCACCAACATGCTACCGAGCATTTATCCGCTAATCTCATGATTCCGTCTGTATGTGCATGGATGGAAAAACTCAGTATGTTGAACCTTTCCTACATTTGTCATTTCGGATGCGCTTAATACAGAATCAATCGCTAAGTGACTCTGTGTGTGTTGTTCTATACAAATGACAAGACCGAATTAATTTAGACACTGCGACACTTTTATTATTAAGAAGTCTACTCAATTATTTCGTATAAAAGAGTTCTTAGAATGCCAACAATCTGAGAATAAGAAATATGTAACTAGTTAAGATGGCTGACATGGTGCGTATAGTGTTAATTAACCCTTTACAGTCTTACTAAAACGAGTAGTAATACATAGTATGCAAGATTAAGTAGGAAAAACAAAATTTATTAATTCTTTTTAAAAGTTTTGGTATATGTAACACAATAATATGTTTTACTTTATGTAAAAATAAAATAAATCAAAAAATAAATAAATAGCTTTGGTGCTTGAGAGTAGACATACGACCGCAAGGGATTAAAACGTTACCCGATAATTGGGATTTGTTAACGTCAAATAAATTTAACATTGAATGTATCGCAATAACAACCGCGTATTTAAAGCTTATAAGCGAATGTGGGTGAAAACTGATATGATGTTCACTGTTCGAAACATTTTGGAATGATCGGTTCTGGTCCAATTATGATGGGACAATGTATATGGTGAGTATTGGTGCGTAAATGACAGAGAAATGAATCTAGCTCGCTGTGTAAAATGTTTCAATATATGCTTTGAACTCTAGGGGTATTGTCTTGATGGTGGAAAAAGTAGGAAAGAAAGTAGGAGGAGTTTTAAAGAGAGAACTTGGGAAGGTGGTGGGTGGTGATTACAAGTGGTGCAAATGGTGGAGAAGCGAACAACATGAAAACCATTAGAAATACAATAGCGACTGTAAAGATGCAAATGGGGTCCAAATGTTTGCTTTTACGTCTACACTCTAGACATTCGACAACTCAATGAATTTATGATCCAGATCTAAACGCTGAGGGTGGTCGAAAATCCTGACTCCAGCATTGTACACTATGGAGAATTTTCGACCAAGTGCCTCCGATACAAAATGGCAAATGTTTTCTCCGATCGAGTCCCCTTTAGCGGAAGGTCAAGCTTTAACGACTTTTCTAGAGGTTTAAGACTTTAGACCGGACATCCTGATATCAAGAACTAACATCGATGTTTGGCAAGGCACTCGATCCCTCCCCGTGTTCCCCTATTTTCCTGACTGTGTCTCTCGTCTCGATTGACTTATCGAGAAACTACAGTCATATCTTTTTACGTTCTCGACTTCAAGTTGACTCGGATCCCTCGGTACATACCGACACGGCCGTTCCTAGCAGAATGATCCTACAGATCGCCAGACAGAAAAATAAAGAAATTGGTCCTCTCGGTACTCGGAGATAGAATCGTTGTTCTTTTTTCCCCCACGATCCCTTATCTCGCGATAGCATCAGTCTCTTCGATGACTCTGTGCAGTCGGAATCAAATATTACAATGTTTAGATAGAATTAGTGTACCGGTCGATGAAGTTGCACTTAAGAGTACGTTCTTTTCATTATTTTAATGCACTGCTAATGGTAGCTTTTACGGCTTGATGGTTCTACATAATTGTATCATAGGGTTATTGCTTGTATAAAAGTTGAGGAAAATAAACGCAGAGAAAAATAAGTCGGTACAATGTTTTTACAGAATTGCTGCACTGGTTAATAAAGTTGCAGCTGCTACGTGAAAGTATAATATTTTTAATATTTTGATGCATTGCTTATAGTGGCTTTTTAGGTCTTCGAAGTTCTAGGCACTTCCGTAATAGGGTTCTCGGTTTTATTAAAGTTAAGAAGGCAAAATATTTATAACTAAGTAAAAATTACGGGAAATTCCTTTGGAACGTACTGCAGACTGTTAAGACGAAAGGCAAAATTCATCAATCTGTTTTCTGTAAACGCTGCGTCAAATTAAAATATTTATAATTGTAAGAACCTAATTCAGAGGAAACATCAATCTATGGCAAACCAACAATATGGGCGGCCATCAAAGAAAAGTATCGAGTTATTCAGAAAAGTTGAACGTTCTCATTGGTGAATAAATTGACGTTTCACTGGTTTCCTAACATATTTAAGTTAATATTAATATGAAAAGTACATTTATGTTTCTCATAAAAATCAATGCAATCTTACTAAACTTATATCGTGTTTGGTCTTATTTTAATCTGAAAAACTTTACAATTGCATTGGCGAAAGTCCCATTAAGAAGAAATGAAATCTGATAGCATAAATTGTGGTTTTGCGGCGTAACACAAATACTTGCGTAAAAAAGTTCCGCGTAAATTGAGGGACAGGTGTAAGAGAATAAGCAATAATCCGACTGTCTGAAATTGCCACAATGAAAATCTTCCTTAAATCAATGACATTGGTGTTTAAAATCTGGTACAATCTCTAAGTACATCAGGCATTTTGCTTAATAATCAACGAATCCAAAAGTGTAACAATGATTTCTGTTTTCTGTTGCAGGACTTGGATGTTTAATGAACGAAACTGACGTGGGATTCCCCGAACGCCTGAGCGTGTCACTCGCCCCCCGTGATCTCAATTCGGCTTAAGAGAAACAGCGCATGTTGGCCAAAAGGGATGAAGTGATTGGCCGTGTAAATGAAATCGCAGAACGCGTGGATGTATTCGCACAGCGAAACTTTTGTCGGCGCATTTGCACACGTGTGCACCAGAATGGGGCTGCGATCGAGGAATTAATCGCGGAAGATCGGTCGAGAATAATCTGAGCTCGCGTCTAGGTTAACTGCGTAAGATGCGTCTGGATTCGTGAACGTCTGACACTGGTCCCGATAATTCGCCGCAGCGTAAACCTACTCAAAGTCAATGATCGAATTTCACGGTAAACTAGATGACCTACCTTTTCCCTCTTGTTTCTCTACAAGATCATCAAAGTTACGAAAACGTGCTGAAAGGAAAGTTAACTACTAAACCAATTCCTAACTTCCACCATACTCTATAATCGGAGGTAGCTTTATAATTTATATCGACCAGCTAATTGAGGCAAGAAGCCAGAGTCTTCGGAAGGAGAATCTAGTTGGAGCAAACAAAGCTAAACTTGCGGCGTAGTGGCCGTCGTTGACCCGTATCGTCGCGAGCATGCCCGACTGTTCTGGATATAATCATTATCTTCGCGTGATGTACAAGTTCCCCAGGACCTTTCCGTTCGACCGGGTACTACTGTTCGGTAGGATCGAAAATCCCTAAGATAAATCCGAAAGGGAGATCGGAGGTTCGCTGATAAGCAGAACGGGGATCATCGAGGAATAGCGTCCGAAATATCTTATCTTCTTTTTCCACGTTCCGCGCGCGGATGACGAAGAGCACGTGAGCCAGTTACGTGATAACGAACGCCAGTCTCCCTTCTAGCCTGATAACTGCTGATTTCCATAATGGTTCCGCGTACGAGTACGCTTCACCGGCTTCGGAACTCCGGCCGACGCCTTATCAGCCCTCAAACTTAGACGATGATCAATATCGAATTGATACGCGGCGCTTCCGAACGTTATCGGGCTTTTCTTTGCGATCGAGCAGAGTAACGACTTTCGAATGACTCGGGACCACGTAGCCGTGACGATTAGAAAGAATCTTCTAACAATGAACTCAGCGTACTAACAATGTACCATGAACTTCGCCATTCTCTCCGTAGAATCTCGGACATTTTGTTGTTCCATCGGGATTCTCATCTCTACGTGTTTCAATTAGGTTAGCGGAATGGTTGACCTGCCCTGTCAGCTGCGTGCCACCATCAGCTAGGGTGCACGACCCTTATCGAGTCGGCAATTCGCTTGTCCTTGTCAAGGTGACGCCCTATCCTCCCTACACGCACGTGTCGTCCAGAGTCGTTCTGCTGATTTCGCATCGACAAAGCTGGGGATGAACATATCCGGCACAAGATGAGAATTTGAAACGTGCACCAGATTGCTAGAGGGACCCGTGCCTTGGGAATATTCTTTCGCATAGGGGCACCGGCCCGTAACACGCCTGGCAAGAACATTTTAGGGAGACGTCTCTTTCGAGGGCACATCGATGATCAAAGTTCTTTGTGAACAGCAACTTTTAGTCTTCTATAATATCGCTAAAGTAGTAAGATTCTCCTTCTAATTAAACGTTCGAACAAGTAACATTATTAAAACTTTACATGTAGAAAATAGATTTTGAAACACTCGTTTTGTGAATTATTTTGTAGGTGAAAATTTGACTCGCTCTTAAAACTTTCAAATTTGTACCATATTTTAGTTATAAATGGAAAAGTTGTTCCATTCGGAAATAGGCCATTTAACTTCGCCGCCGCGTCATTTACGATGGATGTTAATGACCGATGCTTAACGTCTGTCACGTGCAAGTCGTCATTACAGAATGAAGTGCCATTTCACGATTGAACAGCGCGCGTGTACTCTTCTAGCTTAGAAAATGGCGAACATGGTTGTTCGAAAACTACATTGTCTGTCAGCTATCGATGTTTTATACTTTGGGTCTCGATCTTTCTGAAGTGTCAAACTCTCCTAGCAAAGTGTCATTAATAACGAACTTTGAACGTAAAATATCAAGATCCCGAAGAAATCTCGAAATTATTAGCAGCATCGTCACTTAGGAATTGGTTTAGAGCACCCTTTCAGAGAATACTCTAGAAAAATTGACGAGGACCAGTCGCAGATGACTCGGTAAACCAATTCCAACTGCAATTCCAGGGGAAACCGCAAGCTTGCGTCGGGGGTGTCGCGAGTTTGGCGCTTGAGTAGGCCTAAATGAAGAGTGATCGTTACGAGGACAGCTGATTGATAACGATTTCGTGTAACGGAGCGTGCCTGTGGAATCGCGAGTGTGATAGTGTTTGTGGTGTGTGCGCGCACGCGCGTTCTACAGCTCGCAGGCTAATCGCGGCGGGAACGCGCGGGGGGAGGGCCGGCCGAGCAAGATGGAACTCTTCCTGATTCTCGTCTGTCTGATTGCACCGCCCACCCTCTCGCTCTCGATAAAGAGCAAGCTCAATCCACGGATCGTTCAGACCCGGTACGGCGAGGTGCAGGGGGTCGTACGGTCCTTCGAGAGCGCCAAGTTCCTCAAGCCAATCGACGTCTATCTCGGGATACCGTACGCCACTCCACCGGTCGGCAGCAACAGATTTTCGCCGACTGGGGCACCCAGTCCGTGGAAAGGAGTCAGGTGAGCTCAAGATAGCATTCTCTTCTTATGTGTACTGGCTCGAACAGAAGCGACGGTCGCTGGCTCGTACGACCGAATCTACGTCGCCCGACAAAAACTTGCCGAGAAACTGTTCTTGACTGTGAAGATTGTTATCCTTTCGGAAGCAAAGCCAATTAACGCGTTAAGTGCCGAGAACCGGGATATATTTCGCGTAATTATATCAGTTAATTACTTAAAAGCAGTTTAATCAACGAAATTGAAACTGCAATATTCAAACTGATGAAAATGCTTGCCACTTTAATTGACCTTCATGCTAAATATTCTAATAAAATATACTATTCGAAAATTTATTTCTACATCTGAACGAAAGTTAGTGTCGCCTATATATGGACCGTTTATTTTGAAAGTGGTGTAAGTCCATTTTTGAAAAAAAAGAGATGTCACGTAATTCATGCTTAATTTAATGTAAATTTTGTATGTATAACTAGTCCGTGTTTAATTTCTTAAAAAATTCCCATGTTTTATACAATTTAAAATTGGTCGGTAAATGAAATTGCATAACCATCGATTATGAAAGTGGTGTAAGTCCAATTGACGGAGGTCGGCTTAGTAGATGGTAGCCGACCAGTAGACAGCACAGTGTATAAAACATGATAAATTCATTTTACATGAAATGAAACGAGAGAATTTCGTTTCAATAAAAGATCTTCAAAATGCGATTAAAAAACAGATAAGAAAAAACACTAATGGAGAACAGGTAAATTGGTTGCAAATATGTTGGATGAGGTTTCTCAAAAGTGCACCATACACTATTTTATATAAAACATCGATGAAGGACAAAGAATTTAAAACTATAAATTTATTACCTACACGTCCTGGAAGACCGCTAAAATATGAAAAAATCGCTCTGGCGCCTTTGTACCACAAGATGCAAGGCTTACTACTGATGAAAAATATGAAGACATCAAGCAGTTATTACCTTATATACCTCCGGTACATCATGCATATTTCGAAACACTGCCACATGCAGAGCATAAGTAAATACTATCAATATCTTGTAATTTTAACAATGTAATTATCGTCTAAAATTAAAAATACTACTTCTATTTTATGTCGTGTCATTATTTGTAAACAAAATTGGATTAATGTGAAGTATATTTTAAGTGATATTTGATTTTTCAAAATTGAAATTAAACGAATTTTACGTAAGTATACATTAGTATAGTAAAATACGGCTGAAACAAATTTATATAACCAAATTACATATTGACAAAACAGTAGAAACATTGCCAGACTTCATATAATTTGCCTACATTTTTTAATTAACAGATATGTTAACCTTTAATTTTCTCGAAACAAGAGAAAATGGACTTACACCACTTTTAAAATAAACGGTCCATATGAGCAACGCGGCACTCAACGTAATAAACGGCACTCTTTCCTTCTGACCTATTATTTTCGTTCCATGCCATCGTTTTCATCTCGTTTATGTGAAATTAAGTGCACTTACTTATATATAACATATAGGTTTTTGGCAATTTAATAAATGCAAACATATTTAGGAACATAAATTTTCCTGTGAATTACGGTATGGCAGTTTTCAACGGATCTCAGAGTTACTAATCGATTGCAAAGGGTTTGCATTCTTACGAAGATATGTCGGAAGACAAATAAAACTTACATAAAAGAAATTCAAATAAATTTAACAGAACTTGAAATATGAATAAACTGAAACAGTTATTAATACAATCGATGTAGTAACTCCTTTTTATTAGTTAACACTCTGCCGCGTCGATTGTGTGTATATGGACCACGGAATTTTATAGTACACTCAGCACTTTTAATGTTATACAGCGCTATTTTAAACCATCCGCAACAAAAAAAGAATAAATGATCTTATTAGCAGATGATTTAAAAGCCATCGAAAATAACGAGTTTTTGAAATCGTGTTCAGCGCAACAATATCTATAAGAATCCGGTTATCGAAACGTAAATTTGTTGTTTGTACTCAATGTTATGAACATTCTCACAATACGTTACCCTCAAAATACGTTGTTTCGTAAGACATTATTTTATGCAAATAGTATACATGTATCTACTTAAATCCTTAGCCAACTACACGTTTGCACCCATTAAGACGAATAGATTCATTGCAGATGCAACGTTCATTACTTTTGCAACACCATGTACATTCGGAACCCTGCGTGGGATCATCAACCTTCGTTGTGAAGGCTGAGCGTGACGTGCGAGGTAGTAGAGGAAAACAGGTTGCTTATGATACCGTGCGGTTAGAGAAAATAGATTTGACGCTCGTGTTGATGAAAATGGATGATATAAATAGATATAAGGTGTGATACTGAACACGGTTTCGCCATCAATCAAGAAGGAGAAATATCCTTCGTCGGTTCTGAAAATCGTCGCGGCTGTGTCTGATAACGAGAAATCCGATACCAACGAGAACGATCAGCGAAATTAAGTGTTCGAACATCACAGGAGAATAGGTGATAGTGACCTCGTAGCTCGTTCAATGAAATTTTACAAGCGGTTTGATTTTCATGGAATGTATTGTGCTCACGAGCACACCCTTAATACGCGGATTCTTAAACGTATTCCGCCGGCATATTTCCTGCAAAGTTATGTCAAGCTGCACCTTTGAAATTCGTTCAAGTATTCAGCCAGTATGCCCTTTCATACTTACTACCCTGACATTCTGCGTTGCTCTTCGGAATAGAAATGCGTCTGAATACATCTGACTTTCGCTGAACACAGGGAAATCATTACGAAACAGTTTTCCGTATCGCACCATCGGCTACAGGAAACCGGGCTGCGGAAAACGTAACCGTTGTATTCATGATTGTCATAGCGTTAAAACATCTCAGACAACCACGTGTACGACTACTTCCATATTGTATCTGAAACCTTTTGACATCTACGCTGAAAACTGTGGATCTCCATTCTTCAAAGAATTCTGCATTGATTCGCGTGAAAAGCGTAAATATATAAGTGACACACGAAATAGGAAAGCAATGCAGAAAAGTAATTAACCCCTTGCACTATGATTTCTTTCAAAACTACGTTGATTAGCACTTCGTTCTTAATAATTTCCTCGATGAAACGAGAGGATTTTTGTTTCCCGATTGTCCCTTCCGTTCCCAAATTTTGATGACAGAAGATTCAAATTTTCTTTCGATTTAATAGAAATTATTGGCAGCCGTATTTATTAAATTATGTACGAAATGATCGTCACGAGTCTGACTCGTTATTATAGTGCAAGGGGTTAATTAGGTTTCCAAAACATTTCCCCTGAAAAGTAAATAGTGAAATAGTCTAATACTGTTTGCTTGGTATTAATACTGATTTATCTATATTCTGATAGCGTCTTTAATTTAGAAACTCGATGCTGCTTCGTGTTTAGCATTTGTCTGACAAGTCAGCAAAGTAGAGAAAATCTTTCAACTAACAACTGTTATTAGCTACATGCAATATCTTGCATATTTTTGTTTTAAAATCACAAAACGTTCATTTAAAAAAGAAGTCGATAACTTATTGATTACGTATTATAGAAAAAGTTAAGGTTATTAATTAATGTGTTACCGCACTATATAATGTGACTGAAAACAATCTATTGGTCCAGTTACCGATTATCTGTTCAATGCATTTTTAATTCGCAAGTTACCAATTCACTTACCCTTACCTTGAGTTCCAGACATGCTCTTCTTGGTTTTTTAACGATGTTCGAGCGTATTCATAAACTTTCCAAATTTTTGCCACAGCGTATAACTTTATGTTTCAGCCATGAGTAACACTTTTCATACAAAGGCATGTAATTGCTTTTCTTTCATCTTCATTAAACGATTTCATGCATCTATTCCTCTTGGAAATAGTCATTCAACTGAAACTATGTACTACAATCCATCGCCAACATAAATAAAGAAATACGTAATCGCTAATCGACACGATACACAAATTATAATGCACACACCATTTCCAAAATATTAAACAATGTGATCCACTCTGTGCAAAATGCTCAATTGACAATTTTATTGTTGCGAATGTTGTTTCAGCATAGAATTTAGTACGATCAGCCGTCTAAACGTCAACACAACATAACCTGCTTGCACTAGCACGTCCCCGTATATTTATTCCGAACAGCAAAATCTAGCAGTAAACTAACAAGGGTGAAATGTATACGAACCCAAACCCGTCAGTAGAACTATTATGATTTCGCCGGTAAAACGTGTGCGTATTTGATTAAGCGAGTAGAACATATGCGCAGATGGTCGGCCCAGTATAATATATCTGTATTCGTTCGGACAAGCAAACAACGGTTGGTCAGCAGCCAAACAAGTGAAAGAAAATTGCAGCTAGCCGCTCTCCAGTTTCTGGATCGGTGTGTTACTCGTTAGGCTGCCCCGTAGAAGTAGAATGTGCCGATTCGCGGCGAGACGACTGGAGTGCATTCGGTTCGTATTCGGGCGAGCTGAATCCCTATCCATCTAATTGTAAAACCGGGCGAAGAGAAGGATGGAATTCCCAGTAATCATTCCTTCGTTGCGGTTTTCCCGAATCGTGAGACCGCACCGTACGATTTATCCGCGTCGCCACGCATGAACGGGCTCAAGCGAATCCCTCTTTACAGATTATCGGACTCGGTCGGTCCAGTTTGCCCCCAAAAGCTGCCCGACATCTCGAATGAGCAAGAAGCACTGGAGCGTATGCCGAAAGGCCGGCTGGAGTACTTGAAGAGACTGCTGCCGCATCTACGGAATCAGAGCGAGGACTGCCTCTACTTGAACATCTACGCGCCCGCCATGGGTGAGTAATTCTTCCGTTTATCCGCTTACACCTCGAACATTTCCGTGGACAAGCATTATCGCTTCTCGCCTCAGCTACTGAAAGGCAGGCCAGACTAAATACACCTTCCAAAGTGCCTGCCGTTTCGGGCGGAAACCACCGTGCGAGATAACGTACGATCATACTCCTTCGAGAGGCTGACGCGTATCGATTCGTGCTACTTGATTAAGGAGAACATGTTATGTGTTAGGCGAACTGCAAATTTTCTTGTGGAACAAGGTGATTATGAATTTCCAGAAAACTCCCTATTGTGCGGCTCACTTCGTGAACTCGATTGCTCCTGACATGTATTAACTTGTACTATTTAGTTGGTCCAAGAGGGACTAAACTGTTTCTGGGTTGGTCTTTCGCTCTGGAGTTTACTGAACTATACACTTTCGTAGGCGAATGCGATGAAATTATACTTTCTACTTTAATCGAATGTTTTCTTTAACACTTTGACTGCCCATATGTTGGTGTCTCAAATATTTACTCAGACTTAAAAATTAATTATCATACAAATGTGTTATACCTCCCTTTGAAGTTAACTTAATTTTTCAATTTTTATTTGTTTGAATAGAATACATTAAAATGAAATTTTTGAGACTGTTGCGTTGGTAATCAAAGTACTAAATGATACAATAATATCTAGTAAATAAATTTTAAGGCGGGATATTAGAAAATCATATCACTTAAGGTAAAAAATTGATTTGCAACTTCACAACTTCGAACAATGATAATTCGGCACAGTAATTATAGCACTGATTAAGAGTTTAAGTAAGTCGGATTCTAAATTAAAGGAAATATCGTTCAAGAGCAATGCTCGCTCAATTTATACGAATGTTACTAAGATTCTCGGTAATGAGTCTGAAGTGAATATTCAAGTCAGAAGAAGCATTAATTATAGAGTTCATAAGTTTATCGTAGAGTTGACACCTTCGAACAATGCTGTGGATATCGCTAGAATATCAGTTATTCTTTCGTTATTTTTTCTGACTCTCTAACACTAGAACTACTGATTTTACAATATTAATATTGAAATTGCTGAAATTTTATACAATTTCGATAATAATATATACTTGAATGAAAAAGTTTGTGACAAAAAGATCAGGATTTTTTATTGTTCTAATCTCCGTGTTAAATGCACCGTAAAGCTTTCAAAGTAATGAGGTAGATATTTTAAAACAGAAAATTATATATTAGAAATGAACAAATGTGACATTTTTGCAGAATAATTGAAATAACTGTTGCACGCAATTTGTTGAATCCTTCACGATCAGGAATCTGAGATGATGGAAGATAAACGATTCAGCAAAAGCTCAGCGCATCTTCAATTTCCTTTAGTGATTTATGTGAGGAGTTTCAGCAAAAGCGTAGACATCTTGAGGAACAAAAAATTATGAGAAACTTGCTTGAAAAAAATTTGACTTTTGTCAAATATTGTTACAATTTGGACACACCTTTTGCTTATATGTTTGCTGGTAGCACAAGTATGAATTACAAAACCTTCAACAATGAACACACGCTTTAAAATACTATGAGGCGAAAATTTCTTTGTTTAATATCTTTGAGACGACGTTCATACATTTTATCTCAAATATTAATAAAAAAACATTGCATTTAATTTGGAAATACAATAAATGTTTCAAAATTTTCTAAATTCCTGTACGCCCTGGAATAATACAAACTAAGGCCGGCTACATTACCGAAAAACCATAAGTAAAAGAAGCTCCTTAAACGTCTCGAAAGATTGCAGAAGCTCTTATAGCTAAGCCAGTATATTATCTTTTTTTGGTGACACAAATCAAAATGTCTACCACACGAACACTCGAGCGAAAACGAGTTTTCGTGGCGAAAAAGCGGCAAACGCGAAAGCGTCTCGCTCAATTCTCAGGTCAGAATGCCATTACTAACGTCCCGGGTCGTCGCTGGTAATTAATGGCGACCCTCGAGATCGTGTCGTTCCGTCATTTTATTAATTGGCACAAGCTAACGAAGGTTGCCCGTTTGCTTTCGTTACCCGCGTAAATTGTTCCTGATGACGGGGCTGTCCTGATGGAAAGATGAATCGACGTTATTAGAGTCGGCCGCATATCAGTCGAGCGTCGAGGAAGAATTTATTTTATGACGTAACAGGAAACTTGTTGGTCAAGCCTGTTCTACGTTCCCTAATGAATAGTTGTTGACGTTGATTTAACGTTTACACCGCGTGTCGCCGCTTCGAAGCGATGTCACCGATGGAATTTTCGACGAAATGTAATCTCTCGTTCTTGATCGAGTTTTCTGCAAATCGCGGAAACTCTGCGCCCCTCTTCCATTTTATTTCTGCGACTATTTAATTTGCAACCGAGCTGATTCACGAACCGCGCTATGACACCATAGAGCGAACAAAAATCATTCAAGATTGTTCAAATTTATCCACCTACCCGTGCACTCCGAAAAATACGCTTTTGCTTCCGCGTTCATTCGTTACAGTTAATTGATAAATATGCCGCGACACAGTGATCCCTTTCTTGAAAAATCAAATGAAGTTTGAAACTTTCATCTATCCTATCTGGTTATTGAAATATTGGCCGTGATATTTGACGAAAATTCCCACAAAATTA
Organism: Augochlorella aurata; assembly: GCA_028455555.1. Classification (NCBI taxonomy): domain Eukaryota; kingdom Metazoa; phylum Arthropoda; class Insecta; order Hymenoptera; family Halictidae; genus Augochlorella; species Augochlorella aurata. The sequence continues at coordinate 9,386,362 of CM052162.1, read as the reverse complement.
AAGTGATTGTCGTAATGTAACTTAAACTGGGTAAAATCGAATTTATCATAGGGAATAGTATATTATCTCATGCATGATAAACATCTTAGTAAAATTCAGTTTGTTGGAATATATAAAAATGAATTGTGAAGACTAGTAAAAAATTAGTACTAACCTCGTGTGACCGACCGGTCACTGAACTTGTTAACGTTGTTGTACTCCTAAATCTTAATATTGTACAGTTTTCAACAAATTTTATGATTGCTAGTCTTAATTTTAATTGTGATAATTATTTAATTTCGGCAAAAGTTCACCCACTCACGCTCTATCTTTCGGCTACGCAGGACTTCGCGGAAAAATACAATATCCGGAAAGACCCTATAATATAATAGATTCGCATAAAAATCCTATGAAGTTATATTTGGAAGGTGTTATGAATTTTGACCAACTTTCTAGAAAGGAACCATTGTGTGATGTGCTCACAATTATTTTTGGCAAACCCGCCAGTTTCGTCGTTACTCGCGATCGCTATAAAAAGCAACCAGATGCGAGGTTCCGCATACAATAGATAAAATATCCGGCATCGCTTACCAATGGGGAGTCCTATTTAACAGCATTCTGTATGCAGTAAAGAGACGTAGGTAATCGAGTAGACCGGTGAACTTTTAAATGATTAAGTGGCGGAATATCGACCACAGAGAATTCCGAATGTAAAATGTCCAACACAAAAGCGGCCTGATATACTTTCTATAGCAGATCGAAAGTTTCGTGCCCAAAGAGTTCCTGAAGTGCCACTCGAACACCGCTCTTTCCGTTTGAACGCCTCTTTTAATATTTCATTAGGTTCATCCAACTAATTATGCGTCTGTAAATTGGAAATGCTAGCAGAAACGGACAGGAGCGTCGACGCATCACTCATTATTCCGGCGTGGCGTCGCGACGCCTTTAACGCTCTCAGAGATTCTCCTCAATCAAGCGAGAGAAAGTCAAAACGGGCTCGAAGCGGCTCGCTGTCGCGACGAAAGTCACTTCAGAGCCGCCTTCTTCGTTTCCCTGGTATCGCAATCGACGTTTCAGCCGACGAGGCCGGAAGCTTGGAATTCGCTTAGCTCGCGAGCTTCTCCTTCCATGAACTTTGCATCGCACCGGCAACGAGAAACAGACAGGGTCGGCGACAGAAAGAGATAGGGGAAGAGTAAAAGAGAGAGAGAGAGGGCAGGGAAGAGTAAAAGAGACAAAGGGATCGAGAGAGAGAGAGAGAGAGAGAGAGAGAGAGAGAGAGAGAGAGAGAGAGAGAGAGGTGAAAGGACTTCGCAATCACACGGCCTCCTGCACTCACAATTCCTCGAAGCTCCGCGCGAACCAGCCAACGGAGAAGGTGGCAAGTTGCAGCTCCGCCAACTCCCCCCTGGTCTCGAACTAATAATCGAATCCGTAAGTTCCGAGAATTCGTTTCAACTCTGGAATACTCGGCCGCGAACCGTGAACCTGTCCGCCACCGGCGCCCCTGCCGAACAAGAAGTACGGCTCGTGAAATGATTTGTTCGTTCGGTCGGTCCCGAAAGATAAAGTGGCTTCCGCTGTTCCCTCGAGAGCGTTCCTTTGTATCGTCCATCCAACGGAGTCGGTCTTAATGCTCGCCGATGATCAAGCACCTGCGAAAACGTCTTTTCTTCTGACGGCCGTCGAACGCGGCCTTTTGCGCGCCGCAAGTATTGTAGAAATTTTGAAGATTTAGGTTGACGGGACAAAAGATATGAACGCGGCTGACAGTGGAAGCAACACCGCGACAGAAATTGATTACAAAGTTGTCGGTGAGCATTTTAATGACACGGGTAACAGTGACATCAAGAAAACGACGTTTGCAAATTGGTGCCGTTATGTTTCGTTCATGTAGTCCGCGAGTTTTCGCACAGGCGCCGTTATGAAGTTATCCGTTTAAGCGAGGGCGACAAGTACGCCGTCTCGTTACAAAAGCGAGACTGCAAAGGAGCCTCATCTAAGTGCCATCCCCGGCGGCAAGGACAAGAGTCGAGAGTCCTTTCGACGGTCCTTCTAAACAGTCATCAACGGAAGTTCATACGCGCCGTCCGCGTTATCAAATGAGGTTTCCACGTGCTTTACCCGCTCGCTCGCTCGTAGAGACAAGCGTTGTTAGCGATCGATCCGCGCTGCCCGCTCCGAACGGAAACGCCGAAGTCCTCCATTGATCCAACAAGCTTACAGAGGCAACATCCTGGAACATCAAGCTTCTTTGGAATATTCTGGACACTCCACTCCTCGATTTTTATCATTTCAAGTTTCGTGTTTCATACTGAAATTTCAATAGATACGAACCGTTATCATCATTAGCGTAGGGCTGTACTCATTCTACAGTTAACTTTCTCCTTTCACGACAAAAATGGAAGATCGCGGTTTTAATTACATTAGTCGAGGTACGTTGAACTGAAATATGATCATTACCTGTTTTTCTACTACATATCAAGCGACGGATGATGGTATTAATGGAGAAGCCTCGGCACTGTCGTTATTTCGATATTTTTAGTTTCGTATTTCTCAGTGAAATTTCAGCAGGATGAATGAATTGTTAATATAGGCAAAAAAGGTGGAAGAATGTCTTTTGTAATAATGGATTCCCATTGTATTTTTAGCGATATTGATAATGTAGTTATTATCCGGTTCTCCAATATGTTTAAATTAAATGAATTCAGAAACAATTTATCACATAGTAATATAAATGGATAAATTCATTAGAAAATAGCATATTTAATTGTGGAGAGATTTACAATCTCGAAGTATTGCAATATATGTTAAATTTGATCACAATACCTAATCGTTCTGTAATTCTCTCATGACGACAGACGGTGTATTATTATCTATTTCACAATAAGCCAGAAACATTTCTTATTTTATTAGTATCCCTAGTTGAAATATTTGGCCACTTGCACTATAACAACGAGTTAGACTAATGATGCTCCTTTTGAGGGGGGACTCATAAACATACGAAACGAACCCTTTGACCGTTGTCAGCCAGCGTATGCTTCCAAGGAGCAAAAAAATGAATCTGAAAAATTCTCCGTACTTAAAATTATTTTTGAACTACCACAATCCTGACATCGATGAAATATTGTTTGCCAGTGATACTATTGCATATTGACTACATTTTTCACAGTAACGGCCGCAGTTTGTATTGTCGTGCTATTTTTAAAGCGACGTCTAAATGTTTCCGCGCATTCATGCGTAGATTAACGATTGCGAGCGTACAAGAGCCGACCTCTGCGTCATTTGCTTCGTAAAACACCCTCGTGTTAGTGCCACTTTGAATACGCGAACGACGCGTATTATGGTGGACCGTGATAAGGTGCTGGCGTGGGTGGACGCGGCACAGAGCCACAGAGATGAAATTCTAAGACAGAGGCGGGAGTATAGACAGTGAAGAGCGGAGCCATCAAACGCGAGAGAAACGAAGGAAATTCTCTGAATATTTCACGGTACCCAGCTCCTTAGACGGGTACTCGAATTCGGACTGGCTCGGTTCTTTCATTTTTCTTCGGGCTACGACCTATATTCGACGCCAGATAAAGACAGGAAGGAGAGAAAGGGTTTCGCGCGTTACGGACGTTCCGTTTGTCCGATTACACTCAATACTTAATCGTTCTCAGCTGCACTTGACCTATCTTGGCAACTTTTATTAACGATCCCTGGAATCGAGCATACTCCAACGGCGAAAAGTATAAGGCGCTCCCAATTAACGATAAGGAAAAACGTTATTCTGGCAAAAAATCGGAGGAAATTCATTCTCGTCGGACGCTGAGTGGTAATTGAATGTGAAAATAACAAAAGTAAGGAGATAAGAGCGTTGAACAGAGAAATGTCAATTACTTGAATTATCGACTGTCTAGAAGATTAAAAATTGTAAATCCTGAAACAACTGATTCCTGAAGTGTAACTTTTTCATTGACGTAAATTTTATGTGTTAACGAGTTATTAACGAAAATGAAGAGCTGTTTTGATCGATTCGATTGTTTCCCGTAAATAACTTGTTAGCATAGCTGCAAAGAACATTTTCGCTAAGAAAGAAGTTCGAACGTCACACGTAGGTATCTCAAATCTCCAGTAGTGTTTCCGATGCATCGATTACGATGGCAATTATTGGTATTCAATTTAATTCTGAGAGGCGAAACTTGTGTCCATTTTGACTCAGTGTTACAAACGTTTTATCTCATTTTCAATTTTCTAATAATCTCTTCAAATCGTTAGTTGTTTATATCAGGTCCAATGAAACAATCAACGTTGATATTGATGTAGACACAAAAATTAATCTGTAAGGATTTCATTCGATCTACAAATGAAATCATTGAAAGTCTTGCGATTTTGCCATCTTGAAACGATCAAATGAAGATCGGCGTGTTTCTGTCAATAGATTACTTCTGAGCAGACTTGAAAATCGTAAGCTGTGATATCAATAAAGATATCTGCCTCCCGAAAATTACATAGCGCTTCAAGTTTCTAATCAACGACCTGTTTCCCCGATAGAGCTGGGCTTTAGAGTGACTCGACCTGTGAAATAGTCTTGAATAAGCAGTGTACTACTACCAATACTACGGAGAATGTACTTCTATTATAGTGTTCCGTCCGATTACACGATCACCAACAATCTGAGGACGTTTGCGATGTTCTAAGACCGCCGAGAGGCAAACACGCATAGCCTATCGACATCTCACTAAACACGTGTAATGCTTCACCAGTACCATCCCAGCTCTAACTGGCATCAATCCGTGGCTGGATAATCCAATGTGTCACTACTAGCAACCGTAGATAGTGTCTCCACGGTTGCCAAGCAACGATTCAAGTCCATAGACTGCCAAGACCACTCAATGTTTGGATCATCTGCATACGTGTCTCCACGACTTCGTTTCTGTATACTTGATAGAGAACTCTGTTTTTGTCCTTTGCTCTATCTTCGCTTCGGGTGTAGAACATGTAAATACAATACATACGCGCAAATACAATTATTTACATACTGGCATTGGCTCGTTCTGCCGCTTGTTCCCAAAGCTTCTTCACACAAGAGACATTCGAAATTTATAAATTTTACCATTCCTGCTGTTTCTCGCGATTTTGCGTATTCCCTGGAAAGTTCTTCGTATCTTCTCACCACTTTACCATTTTCTCGTATTCGCATGCTAGATGCCCCAACGCACCCACCGAATCTTCACAGAACTCATATTTTCATCTTTTACGTTTGTTTTCTCTGTTCTCACAATAAACGTAACAACATGCAAATTTAGTATTCAACGAATTTGAAAATATTTCACATGTGTTCCTTTCGTCTCCCACTATTTGTATTTTATAACTGGTAATTTAAGTTTAGGGTTAGACAAATATTTGGTTGAATATGTAAAAAATTGTTAAATCCACAAGAACGTTGTAGATATTGTAGACAACAAATTGTAAACAGTTTAATCTACCTTGATAGACACATGAAAGAGCATACGACAGAATTATTATCCCATGAGTAATATACTAGTAAAATCAGATATTGAATTTTGGATGTATAGTTAATTCTCCCGAATCCTCCCGATTGTTAACAACTATAAAACCGAGGTGCAAGACTCGAATAATCGTATCTCCTCTTTCCAATTTGTTGATGTTTGTCTAAAAGTTGAAGGACAACTGGTGAGTTTTTACTGTAGGAGTTGGTAATATTCGCTCCACTAGGATTTGCATAATGTTGAGATTGAAACATATAATTCGCGGTTCTAATCTTGATGCTTGAAGCTTGTAGCTTGAAGATTGAAGTTTGAAGCTTGAAGTTTGAACCTTGAATCTTGGAGCTTGAATCATGAAGCTTGAAGCTTGTATTTTACAGTTTCAAGCTTGAAACTTGAAGCTTGAAACTTGAATATTGAAGCTTGAAACTTGAATATTGAAGCTTGAATCTCGAAGCACGAATTTGAAAGTTTGAATTTTGTAGGTTGAGATTGAAGCTTGTAATTGGCTGCTTTTAGCTTGAAGCATGAAGCTTGAGATTTTAAACTATTCGATTAAAAAACAATAATATTTTGCATTTTTGATTCTAATACATAAAAGGATAATTTATTTTTGATCAGTCAGTCGCCAACCTATTTTCGAAAAGAGCAACTAAATGCATGGCGCACTCCGGCCAAATATTGAAGCTTCGAATGGTTCCTGGTATCCTCGATCCTCTTTCACATTCAGGAACCTACAAATTTCGCGTTATTTACTGAGCAAGAGGGTCGTGACTATTTTTCGAAGACGCCGGTAGGTCCGTGGCCGCGACAGGACGAACACACATCCAAGGCTGTTCTGCATTCTGGCCGTTTGCCGAGGCACCGGGTACCGGTAGCAGGTAGTCACGCTCGCGCGCCGACTTGCAGAATAGCGTATTCTGGTTTCCTCTTCCGGCTTACATTTATGTCTGGATGTTTCATTGTCGAAAACGCGAATGTGCGCGCCAGGGTACACGACATAGCCGAAAACGTTTGACCCGGTTGCAAGAGCGACTGCTGTTATGCAGAACGCGTGTTTAGGATTAAAGGGAGCGAATGAGAAGCTAAGAGCAAGCTCTTTGTCGTTTAATCTTCGAAAGCTTGTCAAATCTTCCTATAGAACGTTCTATTCGATGCTAGATAATTCTTGAATCAATATTCTAATAACACAGAGCTGTTCAACATCTGGACCATATGGGCAGAGATTTCCAGGACAAACACCGATCGGCGGGTTCTAGACCCCACTCGCAAGGGCAATGATTCCTCCTTCTTAGCGTATCATGGGACTCTCCACAACTAACAATACGTTATTTGTCTGAAGACGATGAAGGAGATCGACTGTAGGATACGCTGAGGTTGAGTGAAATAGAATGAGCATCGGCACTTTGCTCTTTCTGTTTTCACGTCTCTACTCTGCTAAGACGCTTGCCCGTAGTCCAATAACTTTACACTTGCCCGCCACGAGAACTGTTGAATAACTCCTATAGTTCTGTATGATCAGTATACTCGACACGGAGAAATGAGAGTTGCCACGCAGTGTACTTACCTCACTGTTTCAATTCAAATTTTTGTGAATTTTTCTGATTTCTACTAGCATGACTACCAGTACGAAAAATTTGAATAGCCAGAATGCAGTTGAGAATCCACTCCTTCCACTCTAATATCGAAGATTTTGATGAGAATCTACTACTTATAGTCTTTACACATCTATTTGAAATCAAAATAAGATTCAGCATCTTTATTGTCAATTTGTTATTCATAATTAATGCAAACACACAATAAGTATAAATTTCCCTACTTTTATATAAATATATTAGCAGCAAAGAAGTTGTAATTAGTGTAGAAATGAAAGGAAATGGGTTAACAACTTGGGTGATACGCTCAAAATTAGAAAGTTGTCTTAGATTGTCCCATTCTTTCACGTGTAACAGCATAAACTACTTTAAACACTAGCAGTTTGATAAAGTTTAAAATCCTTCGTGCAACTCAACAATGACGCAAGTGGAGTGTTTCATTAGTCTTTGCGAAGCAGAATCCTTGCATTATTCCGATGATCCTCGACTCTCTTCCTACGTTGGAATAAATTGTAAGATGAGGAAGCATGCTACGAGAAATACTAACTTTTCATTTTATTTGTACGACTTTATTTTGTATTAGGATTATACGAATATTACAAATTATATACAAATCGTAGTAGATCAACATCTTTTATGAATACCACAAATTAAAAATTGTTACTTTCGTGTATACGATAAAAAATATCGCTGAAACATATTTTCTGATTGAAATCACGTATTTATGCCCAATTTGATTACTTTTAAACATTTTACTTTTTACTGAACAACATTTATTAATACCATAAATACAATATAAATGAATTTTGAAAAAACCTGAATTCCACTATTACATAACATACGAAACTCCTGTAACGTACATTAGTAATAATTATGAAAATCACTGTAATTACTTCAATAACACCTAACGGCAGCTAATTTTTCTCGCACGTTAAAGTTGACACTTTACCCTAGATAAAGGCACCAATTAAATGACTAAATCTCACTAAATATTAAATATAGAAATCTCACTAAAAATTAATTCTAACAAAATGTAATTTTCTAGAATTCAAGTAGTACACTTTTTCCCATCGATAATTAGTTAAATTAATAAAACAGCAGCATTGTAAGCAATCATCTCGTATTTCACTCATTTCGAGCTTCCTTTGAAATCGTGTAGTCGTGTTAATAATTTATGGAAACGATACAAAATTATGCCACGTTGTAATTCACATGCTCAAATAACTATCTGTACAGCTTTCTTAAATTTTGAGGACACTCTTGAAACTGGACTTTTTACCGCTTTTGGGTGCCTCTTATCCCATACTACGACGTACTGATTAAACACTTAAGGGGTTAAGCACCCCCACATGCATCAGAAATCGGTTCTTCCTTTCGGCGAACAGAGCCGTAAGATGAATGCCGTTCCCCGAACAATTTATGTCTCCACGTACACGAACAATTCCGCGTTCCCCTTTCCCTCTGACTTCAACCCCCTCGCTTGTTCCACCCTTTCCATCGGGCGTCGTGTCTCGCAAGAAAATGTCCTAGCATTCCTGTCGCCTTTGCTGTTCAATTTCCGGCTCGGGAGAGGCTGCAAGAAAAACGAAGGCCCGACTGTAGGGAGTGGGGGGCGTACGGGGCATGAGGGGCGAAGTTCGCGACGCGGGGAAAAAGTAAAATTTCCTATTTCGTGGGGAAAATGCAATGATGTGCTATTATTGAAACCGTTCCTCTCCAGCATGCGCTCGGCGCGCTGCGTGAGAGAAATAAAAACGCCGACAGAGAACATGTGTGTGTGTGGGGAAGCATCGGGGCTGGGATGTCAAGAGAGCGATGGTGTACGAGGGTGTGCGAGGGTGAGCACTCGCCACGGGAGGAAAACATATTGCGCGTACATGCCGTGAGATCTTCGGCGTCACTCGAGCCTTTACTGTCTTTCGTTATCTTATTTATCGGCTCCAGCCTCTCCCCGGCTCGATCATCCCCTCTTTGAACACAGCGGGTGCAATGATGTTGACGTGTCGTCGTTTCGAATCTGTCGCGCGACTGACGCTTAGAGTCGACACGATATTAATCGTTAAAAGCGATCCTATGTTCGGCAGACTATATTTCTTCCGGATTTGATTCATTTTTGTTTTCCCGTTCCCTTATCGAAGAGCACAATCCACTCGCCTGTTTTCGGTTGAACGTCAAAACGTCCGGCGGTACGCTGCTCCGTCAAAGATAGCTCCGCGAAATCCTGTCTGTCAGATGTTGCCTCGTTAGCCCCCGGAAATGTCGTTTTAATTAATCACGCTGCGAGGAAAAAGCGTCGACGCGCGCACTACCCCCCGGTCCCGCCGCGGCGATTCTTAATGAGAAAAAAAGGGCACCGAGCGGCGGCGAGGGCGTGCGATGGTAGAGAGACATCAAAGGCCTCCAGCTGGCGGCGGATGAACGGCCCGCTCGCACTTGGAATACGAATTATGTTTCACAAAGGAGAACTGTTCTTATCTCTCCTCCCCTTGCTCTTATCATCACTTCACCCTCTACTCCATCGCCCACGTCACGCTTATTATGGAACGCTCTGTATAGTACACGACTTGAATGGCATAACGATATAACGCATCCTCGAATTTTGCACAACGGAATTTCGAAACTTTCATAGTGTTCGTAGAGTTAATATTGGGTGGATCAGACTTTGTTTAGTGGAGTCGGCTAGCTGTCTGGGCTTTCTGATTTAGGTTCATTTACATTGTAGAATGGAAGAATAATATTTGATTCATGTTTGTCCGCGAAGCTCACGATCGTTGCGTACTATGCTCCGTTATCATTAAAACTTCGGATTGATGTGTGTTTTGTAAATTGGTAGGATCGCTGATTACTCAAAATTGTACACCATTACGTTCTATATACGGGTTCCTGTTGTTTGATTTCTATGTATTGCCACGTAAATCATATTCATAGATCTGCTGATATATTTTATATTAATGTACTGCGTTCACATTGCAGGTGTTCAATGAAACGCAAATCTGACGACACTTTTTCATAAAGAATGAAGAATTTTAAAAAAAGTACAGATATATAGTACATTCAAAGTAATATATAATAGAGGAAACAAACAACAGCATCAGTTTATCGTGAGATCTGTAACATAAAAGTAACCGTTTATCACACTAATTTCAATGTATTGAAGACCACGCTTATTTCAATATGTCTCTTGGCGATTTGGAAATTACTGAAATACAAATATAAGAATATAACAATGCAACCGAAAATATTAATCATAAATTAAAAACATAAAGTGCAGCTGGACACCGAACCATCACATGCTAAATTGAACATTGTCACCTATTATACTTTCCAAAAAAAAAACTGTAACTACAAGTTGAATATACAGTTGATGTAATTGGTATCAATCTCGTATAAGATTACAGATGTAGTTTCATTAAATTTGTTATCGGAGCCTGAAATCTCCAGAGAGCTTTAGACACATCCTGTGAAATGTGAGCCTAGATCTTCTTGTTTTTATAAAAAATGTATAACCGGAATCGATTCCAGATCCAAAGCACACTTAATATCAGACTGTTTTGCACGCGGCGCTTTAAAACTTTATTAAAAGTACAGTATTCGTAGAACGTTGCAGATACGAGCACGTGGTTAATTTGGAACTGCGAAATTTGACCAGTTGACAGTTTAGGCGACCAAGCTGGGTATACGAAGATATCGTGGAGTGAAGTTAGAAATTAACGTGACGGATTGGCCAGCAGGTAAAACAAACAGATACTCGGGAACCAGTTGTTTTCACGCAAGTCGCTACTTGCTAGCTATCGACTCGCTAGTCGATATTGTTGTGACAAATATTATGGTTAAATGTACTCAAATATTTTCGACTAAATTGTATTAAAGCTATTTCTGTTAGCGATGTGAAATTAATCGGACAAAGGCGCTTTGAAATTAATTTTGTGTCGAGCAAAAGCACCGATTCCTACGGTTGGCGGCTTTGATAGCATGAACGAAGTTGCACGACGCTTTTGTCGGAATTCAAACTTTCAATCTCATCTCGTAAGGCACCAGAATAACATGGTTCGTTTAGCCCCGCTATTCCATTGTATTATGATTCAGTCTGCGAATCTTTATGCTTCCATGGCACTTATAAATTTTCTTTAACTTGGAAACTGTGAATTTAATAGACATTAAATACAACTAAAACTACTGATCAGGAAGGGCGTATAGATTTCTAATGTACCAAGCTTAAATCTAATTTTAGCTTAAATTTAATTTGAAAACCTTAAATATTTTTCCAATTATTAATTTGATAGAAATATGAGAACGAAAGTATGATTAGGTTTCAAGGGGTAAATAAAGCAGTAAGTGGAAAACTTAATTTCTGGTTTATATTCGTATTGCGATATTTCTTTAGTTTTTATTTGGACGATGCCAATTTATAACTGAATAATGAAAGGAAATTATAAATAAGTCGGTCGAAATATGAATAAATAAGAAAGGACATACAATCGTACTTTAGAACTTCTGAATGATAAAAACTCGGTGAATTAAAATTATATTGTACGGTAAAAATGATCTAGAACTCTCTCATACTACTTATTAGAACATCCAATTACTTCTACGGAAAATAAAGAATTCTGCACTCACTAAAGTTGGAATCGTGCTGAAACCAAATTAAAAACCATTCTCAGCAAGTTGGAGAAGCTCGTCGGTTTTCTAAAGATCCAAATAAGTTTCTGAATTGGAATTCCCAAAGATCGCCACGATCGACAGACGAGACATTTCGAAACAGTAGTACCCGAGGAGATCGTTCAACTCGTTACACGTTGTAGCGATTAAAAAACGATTCCCCGGATGATTTACTGCCGCGCCAAATTGAATCGCTAATCTAAGTTGGAGAACTTTCCACCGTAGCCGGAAAGACGCCGATGAATTATGGACCGGGCGGAATAGATGTCATCGACCTTTATGCGATGGCTCTCGATTACCGAAAACTGAACTTCCTCGGAATTGTCCCAAGTCTCACGCCCGGCTCTCGACGGCGAGCTCACCCCCGCGAGCATATGGAACGAAAAAGCTTCGACGTTTTGATTAAGAGCCGTCCCGTAAAAGCGTGTCGGAATTGCCGGCGGCGAGAGTTATATCGGTGCCCTGATGCTAACCAGTAGCGGAATTTCGGGCCAGGAATGCGTACCCGTCCAAAGAGCTTTCCGTGTCGCGAAATTTTTAATCGCAACGTATGAAACGATTATCAAAGCCGGAAACGGACCTCGAGAGGACGGTAATTACATTGCAAAAATTTTCTCTTGTTCTTGGCACGCTGCGGTTGTAATCTATTACTCTCTGAAACCGACTGAAGTCACTGTCCTGCGAAATTGGGACTATAATTGATCTCCCGATGGCGAGTACGACTATAGTAGATGGAAACTAATACTTCCCAATTCTCGTAGCACCGATGCAAACTGCGCGACTAGTTTGACGACGCGATTCCGAAAGTTTATTCTCTGAGTTATTTCAGTCTTCGACGATATTAATTAATTTAATGAAACAGTTCGACTGAAAGAGAGCGGTGAAACCTTGTATAATTGCATGCTGATAATAAGAGCAAATTAGTAATTGACGTTTTATCTGTTAAACGAGTATTAAAAGAAAAGAGGTAAAAGTCTGTAATAAATTCGAAGTGTACATTATAAATAATAACGATACACTTAAAATGAAAACATTATATACTTGACATATTGTCATCTAGATTTACATCATGAAAAATGTTTCAGATGTAATTAAATGGTTTCGAGAGCAGCACATTCTAATGATACTAGTTTCTGTCATTAAGGTTGTTTAAAATGTAATTATATACTTTTTATTGCATTCTGACATTTTTTACAATAAAAAATAGTAACTAATTTATGTTAAAAAACCAATAGTATAGGAAATATATTAATTTTAACGTTGATGTCGCAAGTGGTAGGTCATGATTTCCTAAAAGGTTAAAATTAACATATCTGCTAAATTTTTATGTTAAACTTTTTAACATAAATAAAATTTTTGTAAGGAATATTAAAATACAACAACTAATGCAATAAAACGTATATGATTTCATTCTAAAAAAGTCAATGACTTTCACATGTCTCCTACTCGTCCACCTACAAGAAAACTAGTATCCTCAGAATGTGTCCCTCTCGAAACCATTCAATTTCGTCTGAAAAATTTTCCGCTACGTGTAACAATGAGGTAAATCTAGATGAAAGTATGTGGTAACCCATTTCATATTCCTAATAGACTCTATAATAATGGATTTCTTTATACATAAAATTACGAAAATTACGAAAATCTATAAACGTAGCTTTTTAAAAATAAAACCTCTTAATAAAAATAAGTAATGCTTCTTCCTGCTTCCATTAACATGAAAATAACAATTAATATATTGCGAGATAAAATGAAGGAAACTTAATTTGTAGAAAATCAGACAGAACATACGAGTGACATTTCAAGCGATGGATATAAAGTTTTAAATTGCAATAAGTAATTATAATTCGTTGTATCAAAAGGTTCCCGTCGCGTCTATCGCGACTTCAGAAGACTTACGGAATCTCCTTTTCCGGGAAGAAAAAGTTGTCGTCGAGAGCTCGTGCTCCTTCCCTTAATCGAGGGTTTGCGCGCCACGACTCCCGCCCCCAAGTAAGTCGTTATTGTTTCACCCTGTGCCGATAATTAAATTTCTTCGTGGGGCTGCTCGAAACCTCGTTACACTTAACCCGCTTAAACGACAATCCCTCAAGTTTGTACGCGCGTCGACAAGGGTATGTTGTTCACAATCCCTACCCCATGGTCGCCGCCGCGGCAACGACCACCGAGGGGGTGATTATCGACGTCATTGTGAAATGTTCGTTCACCGGTCAGAGAAAGTTTAATTAGTTGAAAGGTAGCGGATTGTGGTCAGCTTGGGCTAAGTGATACAAAGAGGGTAGCTAGCATGGATATTTTAAGCTGTAGGGGTTGCTTCTGCGATGAAAGGAACCCACGTTGATACCGAGACTTCAATATCACAAACAATTCGAGACGATTCACTGCACGACAAAGGGGAGAAAAGAATATTGTATAACTAAATTAGCGTTACAATCTTTAATGAATAAAAATTCCGTTTAAATCTTCGGAAATTGTAACCGTGCAATTCCATCATTATAACTTGCACATTTGCTAAACACGTTTTAACTATCGACGAAGTAATTAGAAAGATCAGCGTTGTTCTATCCAATATACTGGGTGTCCCAATCAAAGTCACTCGCAATCGGGAAATGAAGGGTTCCTGAGGTCATTTGAAGTTACTTTTCACGAGTTATTAGCGAAAAACAATGACCAATAAAAGGTGAGCTCGACTGACGCGAAGCGACCGAGCCAATGAGCAGAATTAGGCTTTGTCCGTTCGTTAGCTCGGCCGTCTGTGAAGTGTTAAGTGAATAAGTAAATAGTAGTAATAAAATTGTTAATTTTATCAAATAAAATCGAATAAAATCTAATATTTTAACAGCGACGCTTACTCTGTGTTTGACAAGTATACTCGTCATTGATTCTCGCGACACATATAGGTGCGCGATCTGAAAAGGAGACGCTACAGCTAACTAGTTAAGGAATCGCACTCGACTGGCGGACGTATAAATGGTTCAATTCACCGTTCTCGCACGCACATTGCCTATAATTCACGACATCGAGAGAATTTCAATTCAACGCAGTAAAAAGTAGATCATCGAAACTGTCATAGCACCGAACCCGTTTGGGTGCCCGTGCCCCTCGTCGTCCAGAATGGCTTCAAACGAAACCGTATCCACTCTCCATGTTTCGGTGTTCGGTTTCTCTGGGAAAATATGCATTAGCCTCCGGTCGAACGGAAAAATTCAAAGTTCCGGTTTCAACTGAACAATCGTTTACACGATACGCGTACGCAGTGGAACACGAGGCGCGATCGCGTTTCCCAGCCAGAACACTTTTTCGCCGGACAATTCAGGACGCGATTGTTTCATGCGCGTGACATGTTCCGACGAGGGAGGATCGCGAGGAGGGTACGAGCGGGGATACGAGGGTGCGCGCCAGCATTTGCATAGGTGGTTCCGGGGCACGATCGAATGAACGGGAGACCAGTCGCCAAATCGCGCGAGCCGGAATATCGTTTCTATGAGCTGTACGCTCGGGATGCCAGCAATCTGGACGCGAATTCCTTGTCGCCGGTATGTCTGGCCGTGGACCGCGGAATTCTACTTCGCGACGAAAATGCTCGAGGTGAAGATTGATATCCGACTTGGAGTGCCCCGCGGGTATCCACGAAGGGAAATTCGAAGTGTCTCGCGCGCTATTGGTCCCCCGTTGCCCCACACTCCCCGAAATTAATGGCGACTTCAGGCTTGGATTAATGGACGAGTGTAAGTAGTGGATTCCGGTAGTTCTCGGTTTATTTTGCGTCGCGTTCAGGTTTTGTTTTAATTTATCGGTGTTGTGTGCGACGGGGGCTCTCACCTCGTGTCCCGCAGTAGTTTTAAAGCTCCGTGATGGAGCCCATTTCTCAGCTGTAATTAATAGTTCGAGATATTTGTACATTCATTCGTGGCAAGGTTCCACGGTGATCTGTATTCCGCTGGGAGAAATTCGAATTGCTCATCAGGTGGGAATGATTTTATTATAGAATAAATAAGGCGCTTATGTAAATTTCTGTTTGGATAGATCATTGAGTACTAATCTGAATTACATGAATACCTTTTCGTGGGCTGAGGTACTTACTAATTTATGGTAAAAGTAATGCGAAAATGTTAGTTGTTTCGAATTACTTATTATACATTTCTTGTTATTAAAATATTTCTCGTTATCCAAAAAGTATGGATTTTCATAATCGAGTAATTTTATTTTAAACTGAAATGTTTGCAAATATCTCTAAAAGCAAAATAAAGTACGTAGTTGTCTGTTATATACACAGTTATCCTGTTTTATAAAATACAATTGTGATGTACGATAAATAATAATTGGAGTTTGACTGGTTTTGAAAATTTAATTAAAAAGCTGGATTCAAGACTTGATGTTTAAAAATGTTAATTGCTTGTGAAACAGACGTACATAATATCAAAAAGAAAAAGAAAAGTTAGCTAAGTGAATTACCATAGGATACAAAAGAGCTAATTATAACGTGGATGAACCAGACTCAGCATATTCAATATTCCCTACACTGCATAAAGCTCTGAAAATTGTTGCGAGCGTTACAAACGACAAAAGTTACACACGAAATAGTTTATTGATGTTTAACACGTTCGCGACGGGGTGTACCATCGGTGGTACATCCTTGTCTGTCCTATGGGACGGGATGAGCCACTGGTGGCACATACAGAAGACATAACCTTAGAACAAAAATATTATATAAATTATTAAAGCACAATATTTAGTTTTGTACACTGCTTGCATGAATAACAATAGTTAGGTATAGTTCTGATGGAAACAACAACGTGTGTAGGCTATGTTATTTAGTATGCAAGTAACATATAATTATTAACTTCGATTCAGCGCCGCCAGATGGGAGAAAGTATTAAAAACAACACCGCCCCAAGGCGCGGACTGTTTCCATAAAGTACAAGCGCCCTTCCCTCAGCTCTCAGGAAACGTTACGACAACACAGCGTAAATACCATGCGAAAGAAATAACGTGACAGACTATTCGACCTTCGAGTTCACGAATTTCGTTGATTGTTTCGATTTTGCTTGAAGGCCACCCGGTGCGTTAAGCTAGGACCGTGTACAGAAAAGTTTTTTTTCGCGCCCCGGATGCTCGCCCTCTTCCAATATCAACCCCTCGGTCTAGCCCGAAGGCGGAAAAAGCCCGGGTCCACGCGCGTGAAGGCAGTAAGCGCGAAAAAAGACCACGAAAACGTCAGCGCCGCAGAAAAGAAGGTAGGCGCGAAAATTAGAAAAAGAACAATGGAAGGAGAGGGTGGTGGTGGCGCTCGGACGTGAACCGGGAAGGGTTGCTTGGCTACGAAAGAGGGTTGAACGCTCTCAACAGCTGGCTGAGGCTGAGGGACGCGAATTGTAAGAAAGTTCTTGTCAACCCCGGGGATATCACTTGGCACCCTCGACGCCCGTGTAAATAAGGGATGGAAGTGCGACGCGTGCACAACAAACGCGCGGATAAATTAGAGGATTCAGCATAACTCGTCGGGAGACGTCGGTCTCGCACTCGTCGCCTCCCATTTCCGGCGTCGAATGGACCGAACCCTTCGTTCCCACGCTACAAACTATCCGACCCTAAGTGAGCCGTGGCTCGTTCCAGAGGAGTCCACGTTAAGCGGCCTGCGATGAAAACACGCAGCCCGAAACAATGAGCCGCTGCTGACAGACTTCCGACAACAGAGCCTTCATTCCCGCTGTTTCGCCTCCATTTCCAAACCCGTCCCGGCCGCTATCTTTCTTCCAGCTCGTCTTTGTCCTTCGTCGCAGCTATCCTACGGCCAGGAATAGCGAACGATTATGCAAACGAGCCTCGCCGCTTCCGCGAAAGTCGTCGCCGCGCCGTGACAAGCAACCGACGCCCTGCGCCCGAATCGTCCCTCCCGGGATCGGATTGATCGTATGTACGAGGAAACGATCGCGGGAATTGCCGATCACGCTAGACAGATCCACTCGATCTATCATCCCCGGAACGTCTCTGGCCATTGCGGGGATTCCCGGTCGATCAATCAGCTTCTCCTACGAGGCTTTTCTACTCTGTCTTCGCGTGTAACTGCAGCCGAATGAGCGTTTCTTTCAACTCCCTTCGTGCCAGTTTCTACGGTTATGGACGTATTCTCGAGGATAGTTCGGGTGAACTTTGGGATCTTTTTAACCGTGAAACTCTGAAATTTCCCGCACCAGGACTTTTCTATATACTATAAATCCTTTTTCGTTACTGTTAACACATTTCGTGTTGTCAGTGGTAACATCCGTGAACTACTTTCATGTACTCGTTCGAAAATTCGAGTTTCTGAACTTGTTAACCGCTTGTATTGTAATGACGTGTCTAACTCATTATGAGGATTGCGAACATAATCTAGTAAATACAGATGTTATTATCTTTCTTCGAATGGAAATTGATTAACAACGAAGAAGTGTTAATCAACGTAAGTGAGAAAATTTGTAGAGATATATTCAATCATATTGAAGAACCAGTTGATGTCATGCCATTTTATTTCTCAATTTTAAGATGGCTAAATGGAACACAGCAGAACTCCACTTATCTGAGTTCCATTTATTGGAAATATCGGACAATGACCGATGTAGATGACTTCTGCTAAACTGCTGTCGTCAGTTACTGCAATTATTTGAATACCTACGATTTAAATAGGATAACTGTCCCAATTATCGTGCCCGTACGCTAATTTTTGCTTTGCCGAAACTCTCATTAAATACTAACAATTTTGTTTAATGCACTAAAACTATATTTTTCATACATTTCTGACTTTAAACATACTTGTTGCATGATAAAAATGTTTTAATGAGATAAAAAAAGATGTTTCTGGCCATAATTTCGTGCCATTTCAGGAGCTGTGTTCATATTCTCGCGGTTGTACATATTCTCGCGTTTGTCCATATTTTCACGCACCGTATTTTCGTGTACTGTACTTCCGTGCATTTTACTGCGCATACAAGCCGCAGTGGATCCTATTTGAGCAGTGAATAGTCAGCCAATCAGAGAAAAGAAAATTTCTACATCGACCCACGCTAACGGATGAAATTGCGGCCTGAAGATGTGCAGGAGTTCCTACGCCAGGATTCATTACAGTATTTAAACGTTATTGCCCATAAAAACTTAAACCAACATAACAACACTAAATGAACACTTAAAATTATTCTCGTTATTATCTTATTACATCGTTTTCAATGAAAATGAGGTTAGATTTGATTACGCGGTCCAATTCAAGAGAGCACGAAAATACGGAGATATTCTGAAATGTGACCCTCATACTGGATTTACTTACTGGATTTTTTTTCATCGTTGTTAATACTGAATGATATAATATGCGTTTTATACATATAAATAATATATATTATTATATGCACCTACCCTATTATATGAACTGATTGTCTCCTGACGAGATTATAAAACTGAAGATCTACTGTATTTTAATTTGTACGAGGTTCTTGCAAGGCTATCAACGTGTTAAAGCTATACTCGTAAATATGTAGGAAAGCGCGTAGATCCCGAAACTCAATTTTCCGGAAATATAAGCTCCGAACGAAAAGATGTTTTATTTTCATGCTTCTACGAAGAATTATTACCCTATATAGTAAAGAGGCACGAATACTTTTATTTTACACTGTACAGTGGGACTTACTCTAGTGGAAGCTTAGGGAAAGAAATAGCGAAGTCACAGTTCTCGGCGCTCTGCTCGACTACTCACCGTGAAAACTCTTCGATGTCCTCAGCCCGAGAAGAAGGTCGTTTTCCGGCGAGAGAAGTCGCGCGCTGGCATTAACAACGTTCCACGACATACGTGCCTCGTATTTCGGTTTGATCCGCTTGCGGAGGCAGGCGTCGAGAGCCGGTCACGTCAGCCACTTATTTACTGATATATGCTGTCACAGTCACAATAGGGAATCCCGATTCCGACGAGGCCGAATCGCCGGGAAGCCTCTCCGCGTGTCGCATTAAAATCATCCGCGAAATCTGAAGCATGAGCGAGGCTCAGAGCCTCGAATTTACGGCCTTCTTCTCTGCCGGTAGAAAGAGACGACTTAGCGTCTGGTGGAAAGAGGAAAGACGCTTTTTAACCTACACACATCCGCGTCGCGACGTTCTCGTGGAGGCAGAAATTCAATTCCCGTCACGACCGAGTCTTCTCGTGACTTCGGCCGGATCTTATTACCCTCATCCGTCCGTCTACAATAAATTATTGCCGGAGCGAGTTTGCCCTTTTAAATCGACCGTTACTTATTCCCCGATCACGCACGACGATCGCGTGCTCCGTAACCGATAGAACGAATCACGCGATCTGATTGACAAAAACTGCTGTCGACCGCAGGGAATTGTGGGGCGAAACGCGCTGCGTGTTCTACCAATAACGATCTTTCACTGTTTAGAACGCAAACGATTGCCATATTTGGACAAGTATATCTGGTGATGGCGATCTTTAGTAATCACCCATGAATATGAATGTTATTCAGTCTCTCCAAGTCGGAACAAAATTTACTATATATAAATTTTATTCTTTCTCTAAGAAATTATTACAATAGAAGAAGGTCTAATCTTTATAA
>CM052162.1:9348047-9365964 GCA_028455555.1 Augochlorella aurata | reverse complement strand
TAATGTGTTGATCCTTTAAGCATCATTGTCGATTTTAAAAGTGACCGATTTGGTCGATTTCTTTTCATACAATCAAGTTTTGTAAAGTTGCCTTTCGATTTCTGGAAAACAAGCAATAATGCATCTAAGCCTAATAATCCGACCAATAAATTGTTAAACATTTAACAGAATGAATATGTTAGAATACCTACTCTTACAAGTACATAACTGTGAAACTGTAGATAATATGATTAATATAATGTGATTAAACATTCTTGTATTCATAATTTTCGAAATTATTTGAAGTATATTTTGCGCTTTTATATTATAACTACCATATTTTTGTCCTCACGTGATGCAGGAGCGAAAAACTACGAATTGAAAACAGGACTTTTCGCTGAATTCGAATGAATGCAAGGTCGCAACAGAATCAATATTTGTGGAACTGTCAAGTACGAGTTACCTGTTTTTCTACTCGCTTTGTTTGCAATGTACATTCAAAATTGCGCACTTTAGCCACTAAATCCTATAATATCCTGTCCGGAAATGAAGGACGGTCATTTGTTGTGGCACATTTATTTCGTTATTATTATCGGAGAAATGTCAATGGTCCGCTTATCAGCTGCGAACATTCAGTGTATTTAACAAGCAAGACAACGCATAAAGCATATTAAGAAGTTTTTAGAGAGTTTACAAATTCGAATCAAATTCGAGACCTATCCTCTTATTATGAAGCTTTACAGGGTGTATCAAAATTATTGTAATTCCGGGAAATGAGGAGTACCTGACGTCATTTGAAGTAACTTTTTCCGTAGCGAAAATGCAATCCACATTGCAAGTTATTAACGAAAAACTGTAGCCAATGAGAGGCGAGCGAGGAATTAAACCTTTGGGGTTTAGCTCCGCATCTTGGGGTTTAGTCCCGCCTCTTGTCGCTAAACACCGTCCCCTTGGGTTTTAGCTCCGTCTCCTTGGGTTTAGCCTCTTCCTTTTTTGTGTTGCCCCCCCCCCCCCCCAAGGACATGACCCCGCCCCATGGGTTAAGCTCCGCCCGCTCGTCGATTGGTCTTGTCAATTGATTATTTCTGTCATATGTGTTGGTCATTATTTAAGTAATCCTCCATAGCCTTGCAAATTATTCGCAGAATTCTGTTTGGACACGGAATTATTTAAATTACGATATCATTTACGTACGTCGACGGGGTTACTGATTGTTAATCTTTCGTGTACACATCGTATACAAATTTCATGTGACAAACACGAGGTATCATCCACACCAGAAAATTAAAACAACTGTCACGGTTAAACTGCTTACTACTTCGGGTCCGAAAAATTAATGGATATTCTTCAGACATTCTAAAATGAGGGTGAACAGCGGTTTTCTTAAAATAATCACTCTCACGTAGTAAAAGAAAAATCGGAAAATTCACGCTCCGGGACTTGTTAATTCCTTCGAACGTGGCTCAGAGCCTGAGCGTAGCCCTCTCCTTCCGTCGCGCACGGAGCGAAGCAGGGTTCCGCTCGATGGCTCTACTTCGCTACAGCACGTTGAAAATTCCTTAACTCGTCTCTCATTGGTCATTGTTTTTCGTAGATAACTCGTAAAAAAGCCAGCGTCTGCATTTTCGCTAAGGAAAAAGTTGCATCAAATGACCTTAGGAACCCCTCATTTCCCGGAGTTACATTAATTTTTATACACCTTGTATAATGAGCAATCATTGCCTGCTGATTTATAATTAAGCAAATAATTCCACACTAGCATATATTTGAAATACTTTTGGTCGAACTAAGTTTCTTCAATACTTTCGTACCATGATTATAACTCGAGTTACACCTGAAGATATAATCCTTGCTATAATTATTATCAATGTTTACTGTTCATTTGTAATGACGTTAATAAAATTTTTGGTATGATTACTTCATCCAAATTAGCAAAAAGAAGAATAGAATATATTCAACTTAAGTATAATCCTACGAACACTAACACGTAACATCGTTGCAAACATCCTTCAACTTAGATTAGTAATTCAATAAAAAAACAGAAAAGAATGAGAATTTGCGAAAGTGTATTTGTATCTTGATTAATTTTACACACATTTATTTCTAGGCAATTCTAGGCATTTCCCACTACATAATTAAGTTAAATTTATTATTATTTGTACACAAATATCTGGATAAACTAGGGTAACTCAGTTTTATGCTAACAGTTAGCACGTGGATGTGGGAGTTCATAACCCAAATTTCATTAATATCTAACAAAGTTGATGGTTTTGGTTCACGGCGCACCGTGACTAACAATGAAGTACTCGAAAGTTCATTACGATGCAAATTTTAGCATATGAAACGTAAACGATCCAGTAGAAAAGGTATAACTGTTGACATGTCGTACAACGGATGAAGTATTGCATGTTGAAATTAATTAACTTTGGAGACACCCGAACTATCGACCTTCTGCAAAAAAAATATTCTGACTATAATTGTTAAAATGGAAACCATTGTATTTTCCTAAACGGGTAATCAAACTTATATGCAATGTACAGCCAGTTAAAAGTCTCTGTACAATCTTTAAAACAGACTAAATTTTTTTAATTTGTTTAAAATTACATGAACTTTCGGAGACGTTGCAATTGCTGCCGACTGCATATTCTTACAAATTGGTTCATATGTCATATATTAAATTAATTCTTCATTTTTTGAGAAACCCTCACATTTCTATCTCCTTATTGAGAAAAGTAGTACACTGTTCAATGTAAGCGGTTACGGGGATTTCGTCGATTGATTTTACATGACTAAAGAAATTGCCAGATACTGTCAATTTCAAATTATTTAAAAAACGAATCTTTCAAATTGTATTTGCTCACAGTTTAACTGCAAACATGAACAAATCGAAAAGACAAATTGATGAAATTACTTTCATATCTTCAAGCTAACTCAAGTTCTTATGTAACATCGTTTATCCCCATTTTCTTTTCCATTAACATTTTTCTGCGACAAATACTATTCTTTCGTTATTTGAAATGTTCTAATTATGTCAAATAAGTGCATATTTTATTTGATAAACTGCACGTTGGATCGAAGGAACTTAAAAAAATATAGTATCGACATTCAAAATGTTAAGACTGTGCGAATAAAGTTACGTAAACAGGGGAAACATTGGTACAATTAATTATCAATACAAAATGTTACCTGCCATTGATAAATAAGACTGCATATGTTCCAATGCTTTTGTGATATATCAATGATAATTCGTTCGACTAGATGCATGGTAAATACAGAATACGTCGTTGAATTACGTTCTAATTTCACCGATACGAATGAGAGGCTTCTGCGTTTCGAAACAACGAAATGTTTCGACACGTTCGAACAATCTGATTTACAAATGTGCATTGGCGACATTTATCAGCATAGGTAGAAATGGGAGCAGCTTAATTCGTACTTTTCTGCTCGAGTATTCACGTGCTTAATCTACTTAGTCAATAGAATATAATTCACCGTGCTCGTTTAGCTACCGTCATTGTTATTATTCCCTCATGAGCTCCGAACAAAATCTCCGAGGGCCCGGATAACGTTGCGATCAAATTTACTATGTTTTCGTGCGATCAATTTCATTAGAGTCCTGGCAGATGCCGCATCAAGGATTCCCGTGCAAATCGAGCTTAAGTTTCTCCAACGTACCCGGACGTGCTCTCGTTTTTATTGGCCTATCCATTTTATCGTGTCGTCGGCTCGCGCCGGCGGAGGGGAACAAGGGATTTGAATAATGCTCGTTGAAACGAAACTCGGGATGTAAATAAAACGATAACTTCCAGGCTTCCAATTTTCAGCCGGGAGTATCTTTGGCAGCAGAAATCGGTCCCCTTTGGCCCGGTTCCAATGCATGCGGGCGTCGTATTAAGTTCCATGGAAATTCGAAAATATTGCGGCGACGAGTTTAGCGGCTCCCTTTATTCCGGTCGGGCCGCAAATAATCCGACAAATTATTTCCAAACGAAACAGTTTTACGACCGCTTTGCGTCGTTTGATCCACATCGTGAATGCGTGCCGTTAAATGTGCCCTCCGATTATTTCGGATCCGTACACGTTGATCCAAACACGCGCAACCTCGATCTCGAAGATATACGATTGTTGAATTGCATATTTGCCCAAAGAACCACTACATATTTACAGAATGAATCTCATTAATCGAGACCATCGAGATATTGCATTTTGCATTAGAACTCGAAGAGCCACCCATTGTTGCAAGGCTAAATCTGGCTGATTGAACTGCTCTTTTGACTAATTTAATTTTAATTTTGACTAATAATTCATGATTGAATTGTACCTGAACTAAGGACTACTGACATAAGTTTGAACTGCTACTACAACTCTCAAATTAGAGTGGAGTATAGTAAATTCTTTCCAATTGTTCCTCAGTTTGTACACAAAAATGGACCAAATGGACCTCTGCAACTCTAATTTCTTCCACCATCAATTTTCCTTAAAAATAGGTTGCTAATGTGACGCAAATTGATTGCAGAAGAAATTCCAACCGTTCAATGCGGAGGGAAACTAAAGGACTAACCACACAGATAACCGACTATATCACGATATCCCCTGTTTCTAACAATAAGTACTCTGCAACTGCCAACTAAACGCGATCTACCAGTTTCACATCAGTTTCCGGCGAAAACCGCGAAAAACGCTAGAAAATTCCGGAGCGCACCGGATGAAAACGAAAGCCGGCTGCTAGGAAACATTGCCAAACTCGTCGAACTATCGGCGGGATATCGACCGTTTGGCAGCCGCAGGCCGTGACAGCGGCAGGCAACAGGACTCTCTAAGGCGGCAACCGTTCGCATCGCCACCCTGCTCCCGAAACCGCCCGTTTTGCACTTCCATTCGCCACCAGCGGTCCACCAAGCCCCTCGCCTCGGCTGTTTCTCGACACCGTCGTCGCCTTGCACTTCGTTTTGCTCGTTGCCGCTGCTCCCTCTTCTTCCGACAGCGTTCCCACCCCCTTTCAAGGCGGCCGGAGAGAAACGTTAGCGGGGGTGTACCATGTTGGCAACTGTTTCGAGTACTTAAGACACCGTGGAAAAATTTTTGGCTCCCGCCTGGCGCTCAGCTGCGCTCAGCTACGCTCGACGCTGCCGATTAAATCGGCCCTCTTGGCTTCTCTCGCACCGCACCGTAAATCCGTCGAGCGACGCGCGAGAATCGACTCTTCCGGCCGCGTCCGCTCGCGTACGCCCACGCGCGAGGGCGTGGGTGTTTCGCGGGGGATTCCTCGCGACGGACGGGAGGTCACCGCACCACGCGGACAATAGTTACCCGGTCCAAGCAAGGAGGTGTGGTGGCCAACCGTATTTCAGAGTCAAACGCAGAACTACCGGGAACAAGTGAAATCGGTTGCTGTGAGTGCTCGCGCGCGAAGGGCGGGGTCCTTCGCGGCCCCGAAAAGAGCAAAAATCCATTAGTTTCCGGCGAAACGACCGCCGGAAATTTATCGAGTTATCGGGACTGGTTTTTCTTGGGCACAGCCGCGGAACCTTTCGGTTTTGCTACCGACACCGGCGCACAGCAGTTCGATTTGAAGAATTCAGTGACATTTAACGAAAAAGTCAACTTTTCCAAATTGATAATTATTCAATTTCTATTGTTTTACGAAGGTCTATGGACCTTAGAAATGGAGAAATTAATGAAACTGAATAAACATTTTAGTTTCTTCACTTTTTTATATGAGCCTGTGGCGAAAATTTAAAAAATGTGTTTCGCAGTCCTCTCATTTTTCAGATTTTAAAATAAAGTAAATAAATTTAAATTTTAGTTCAGAGTTAAAAATATATTTCAAAATAAATACGATGATAAATATGACTTACTTTTTACCATCTTTCTTTTAACGCTCTACATTCTTTAAATCGCATGAATATCTTTACACTAAAAAGTATTATCATTATTCTTATCAAATCCTACAACGCCAATAGTAAACCTTTACATCGTATACAGTCCACAGTTTAAACGGACTGAAATTGCAGATAAATTACACGGCAAAAATATACCGAACACGTAGATATCGCGTTGCAGCACCCGATTAGTCGAGTTGTGCTACTCGGGCGTGTCGGATCGTCGACGAAATTTCGTTGGTTCGTCGAAATACTGTAACCACATTTATTCTATAGCACGTTGATTGAACGTAACTCGACGTTTGACGATCCGCGGATTAAACTTTTGGCGCTCGAGCGTGTTCATTAAGTGGATAAAGTTCGCTACTTACATTTACCTGCGATTCGGTTGAGCTGCGCTACTTCGATGCTTCGGTTTTCCGTCGAATTCCGATATAATCGCGCGGCAGAGCTTCATCGTCCAGCATATCGTCGACGAACATTAGCAAGTTCAAAGTAGCGAGCAATTCGATTCAGCCACTTCGACGTGTCGGCGATCTAGCGAGCTCTGCTTCCCCGACGCAGCCAATTGTTCGAACTTACATCATCCATAGGCCATTGAGCTTCGTAGCCGTTCTAGGTCGGTGTAACGAAGTTCCTCTTATCGGTGTAACCATTCCAGCGTGTTAATACTCGGACTGAGTCCGCGTTGCTTCCTCTCAGTCGGGCGGACTTATGGTTGACTGTTACCACTTTAATCGGGAACCTCGTACGTATTCAACATTTTTCCCGTTCCCGGGACAAATATATCGTCGGTTTCCGTGAATATAAGAGAACGACGTGTTCGTCGAGATATGATTTCCTTCCTGGGGCGCGAATGCCATGAAATAAAAGGAATATTTGAGGAGTAAAGCGGTTATTTTCCGCCCGAACAGAGACGAAGCTGGTTCTCCGCGAATTCCCGGCGAACGCACCAATGGTAAGCCATTGATTTCGAGGATATTTCTCCTGCGGCGCAGACTTTCCAGTAATATTTCGAATACTGAGAAGCCGAAGAAAGTAGGAAGATCAAAAATAAGATCCGTTCAAATAAATTTGTATCGGAACGCTGGAAATCAGGGCAGAACGGTAATTGAATCGACTCGGAGGCAGGTAAGATTTATATTTAATCCGGCTAGAACGCTGGACCGCGCAGCATTATTGTCAGAGGCTGCTCCTTTAATTAAAATCTCCTTTAGTACACCAAAAGCAGAACGTTTACTTTGACTCAGGAAGTAAGTCTTTCAATTGCTGGACACGCTTGCGGGCATACCCAACGTTCAGATAAGTTTCATTTCGATGGCGAAGCTTTGCAGTGGGCTCCTATAATTTCAGCCGTGCAATATTTTCCTCAGAGTTGCTCGAACGTTTATTTATCCGTCAAAAATAATTAACGCGTGATTTTCTTTCAGAGGGCCTCTCAAGCAGTGGCTGCTGATCGATATGCTTGCAACGTCGATGCCTGTGATACTTTCAACAGCCACTTTATTGAACTATGGAAATCTTGTAAGATTTCATAGCCGACGTTATCGGCTCTTTTGACGTCGCAAGTATGTCTATCGACGTCTGCCGCTGTCGAGACCTTCGGCGGTAAAATCGTTCTGTACAGAAAGCTGTCAATGCCCGTCCAAGAATCCGAACCGGTGGTTTGCCGAGCAATCAACAACGCTGCAAAATTCCAAAGCCAACTCCAAGCTTGAACAGGGGACTGGTGTGTTGTTCTTCGAACGGCTGCAGCCGCGCTCGTTTGCATAACTTCCCCGATATTCTGAGACACAAACCCCGACCCGTATCGCAGGCTCGATTCCGACTTCGAGACAGTTTCGCCAAACACGATTCAAAACCAGGAATTCGTCATTTCCTTCGTTCCGCGTAACTCAATCCGCATAGTTTCCACCGAGTCTCAGTGAATTTGGACAACCATGGCACGGCACGACACGGGCGTGCATACCTGAATATTAATTCTTACCGTGCGCAAACATGCAAGCGGCTCACAGTAGTCCGGTTCGAAGAATTCAGTGACATTTAACGAAAAAGTCAACTTTTCAAAATCGATAATTATTCAATTTGCACTACTTTACAAAGGTGTATGAACTACAACTACCCTAATAAGAAATCATATATATTTTAGTCATTATTAAAAATAATATATGAGAAAAGCAACACTGATTGAAAGATTGTTTAATCTTTTTCTTCGAAAACAATTTGCCATCTTTTCAAGCTCGAAATATCCTAATTTCTGAAGTATCCCCTTTAGCTTTGCGAGACAATATCATTATTCCTTCAACGAACGACGTGGAAGGTCATTGGTAATAAAATAATGGTTACACTTTAGTGCAATAGAGTTCGGCACAGCTTATTGGCAGAATTTTAGCTTGGTTCAATTTGTTGACTTGGCTCAATTTCTCTCAGTCTGCCTTAGTTTTTCTCAGTGTGAGATCTCAGTCAGCCAGCCCTCACTCTCAATCCACCTTGGTTTTACTCTCTGTGAGCTCAGTCAATTGGCTCAATTTCTCTCAGTCTGTCTCAGCCTGTTCCACTCTCAGTCAGTTGGTTAGTCAGTTTGTCAGTCAGTTCTTAGTCAATGAAACCCAATCTTCAAGGATCGATCATAACATCCTTACCGCTTGAATCTTATATAATTCACTATAAATATTGTAAATATACTACCTATTTAACAAACAGCTGTTTTTCTTTAATTAGACAGACAACGGTACCCAATCAGTCCCGTCGTTGAGCATAATCAGCGTTACAAACCGAGAGGTTTAGAATCTCAGGATTTTGATACCGGGAACAAACGCTAGTTACCTACATAAACTTTTACTTCAATATACGCTTGATTTCAGAAATTTCTTTAATTATTTTCTACGAGAAAGCCTCTATTATTCCATCAATTTTAAATTAAAGAAATGTGAAACCAGTCATTTAGTAGGTTTACTAGATCCTGATCTGCGGTTTTCACCGCTGTTGCTAGCCTGCGTTTCCGCCCTCGCGATTGTTGTTTATTTTTCACGCTCTTTATCACGCCTCTCCGCTTCTCATCAGCAAGCTGCTAAAGCGGTCGCATATCAGCGCTACCGTGAACCCGGGATTCCAACGTAAGGGGTTGTAAACCTTCTCCGGAACGAGGCACGGGGTTAGCATCGAGGGAGTGCGATCGTATGTTTGTGGCTCGAGCCTACGCATGTCGCAGGCGTGCTCTTTGTGGCGAACATGAATGCGGCGACATAAAGTTCGTGATATTGCGAGCACCCTCACGAAATAAAATCGCTGCTGCCAAGGTTCCATCTGCCCTCTCTTTTCTTCCGATCGCGTAGTTCCTTGCGAATCATGCGATCTTCGATTCTGGATTTTTCTGTTGGAATTTATGTGCTATGGAACCAGGAATTTAACAACCTGCTCACCGTGTTGGTTGCATACTTAAAAATAAATTATACTCTTTGCACAATATGCTTTATTGTATAATAATGTGACATCTGTATAGTATGCAGAGTATTTACAGATCTAGTTAATATGACGATAAGTAAAAAGAATATATGAGCCGTTTATTTTGAAAGTGGCCTAAGTCCATTTACATTTAAATTGAAACATTTATTATTGATAATGTCCGAAGGCAGTGATGATGGTAATTTTAATTAATCAGTATTTAACAAGTTAAACTCAGTTTTGGACTTTGTTTCGCTTAATAAAAGAGAACAATGTATAACATTTGGAAGCGTTAATAAATGAAGACGTATCCTAATTTCTAAATAAATGATATGGACAGCAAGGAAACAATATTTTCATTGAAATTCTCCCGTGGAAATCGACGATTTCATATGCACCGACCCAATATATATTAAACTACAGTTTCCGTTCGCATATAACGATATGTATAATAAAAAACATATCGCAGAATGTTGAACCTCTTCGATTTTCTGTCCATTTAGCACTCAGATAGTAGTGCAGACATTTTTCAGGAAAGCACCGCAGAAAGAATGGTACCACAGGATGAAAATGGAACCAGCCACGGTTAACTCGATTTCCTCGCTGCGGTAACCGCATTATTCTAGTACATTTCTAGTCATTTCCCTACTCCGACTTGGGCGTTAATGCTTCATCTCCTCTTTTCCGCCCAGCTGACCACTTCCCCTCTTATAATTTCGAAAATCTTGGAACTTCTATTACCTCGCGAATCGCCAAGCGACGCTGTCCAGGATTGAACCCATGAAAAAACCTGTTAGGATGATAACTACTATATGAGTCACAAGACTCAATTTTATATGCATAAAATGCATTGAGTCATATAATATAGGAATATTGTAGGTCAAGAAACTAGTTTGTATTTAGGAAAAACACTTATTTGCCAGACTCGGGTCGTGATAGCAGCATGCTCCAAGGCCGTCCAAGGCTAAAACTTTTTTTTACTTCTCATTCTTCCTTCGTGGGATTAATTTGCCAATGCAATTGTGAATTTTTTCTGATTAAAATAAGACCAAAAACGATATAATTTTTGTAATATTACATTGATTTTTATGAAAGATTTAAATATACTTTTCATATTAATATTAACTCAAATATTTTAGGAAACCAGTGAGACATCGTCCTGAACGAAATTTTTATTTTTTTTAGTTTATACTTGTTCTATCATTATTTTAATTTATTGAGTATAACACAGCTGTACGAGTATAATAAGTATTTATTTAATTTTTATTTTACGTAATTAACCGGCGCATGTTATTTTGCTGTAAATTTATTAATCAGACAATCATTTCGATACGAAGGAAGTATAAACTAAAAAAATAAAACTTTCGTCTACGATGTCATTTCACTGGTTTCCTAACATATTTAAATTAATAATAATATGAAAAGTACATTTATATTTCTCACTTGACATTGTCAAGTGGCGAAGAGAACAACACAAAAGCGTTTTGAAATCTGACAGAGACGATAGAAACACAGTAAGCTGCAACTAGACGTAGTTGTTAGTTCGAGGACAACCCAGCACGAGACAAAACCCAAGTAATTCATAATCACATTGGGCAAGAATGGCGAAATCTGTGGGTAATGCAGTTAGAATCGTTAGAATGATTCTATTCGTCGGCTTCCTTTAATTCATTGTGTAACTAGAAAATGATCGCAGTTCGGTTTGTGGTTTCATCAATCTCTTTTTTATCCGGCAATTTAAACACGAGAACGGTTGCTCGTTGCGGCTGGCTGAAAACGGCGCTACGTTTTTTAGATCGTCATTCGGCCATTACTGTTTATTAACCGACCGTGTTGTTTTCATTACCGGGATACTGCGTGCGTTTTCAATTGCTCCCGCGCTTCAATAATTCTGCGGTTTGCAGAGCATCTGTTCGACGAAAAAAATGTGATCGGCGATCTTGAATAAATAATTATAATCTGTGTCGTCATGAAGGAAACAAAAAATATTTCTGTCCTGTTGATAATTCTTTCATGCGATCCACAGAGGTCCAAAAGCGTAGCTAGAATTTCTTTGATTTATTATTTTTACATTCTTCCTATAATTTTCCACATATATACACATTTATACTTAACTCAATTTTAATAAATTACTTCTAATATGTCGTTTATTATTATTATAATTATAATAGTTTGTTACTATCATAAATCGTTTGTAATTATTAATTTTGGTAAATAAATCATTTAAATTTTAATCTACATGGAGTCCTGTATATTTTCATACCCAAATATTGGTCATACAATTTCTATCACAGATAAGTTTCTCTTAGTTATTGTTAGTAGCAAAATAGCTGTTCCAGGTTTCGTTACTATTTTCACCTCTTTATCTTCGATTAATGCGGTCTTCTTCAAATTATGAATAATGCCAAATGAGTACGAATTACGAAAATACGGCACTAAAATATTTTAGTCTGCTAAAGTTGTCACAATAAGAATAAATAATGCATTTAACATTTCTAAAAAATGCTTTAAAAGGCGTTCGAACACTTTCATAAGCCGCTATACATATATAAAAATTGGCTGTATAGAGGAATGAAGAGTCAGTCTAGCTCTGTAATTAACTGTTCCATTATCTAAATAACTATACTTCTCTGTTTAATGCTTTGCCCGTCAAGAAAACAATCTCAAAAACTTCATAAAATTTAAGTATTCTATTGAATGAAATTAAAATGGAAAAATTAACCTTCATAACTTTGATTACTTTCTACTACAACATTCTCGAACAATTTTAAGAGATATAATAGATTATCATAAATTATTTTCAACTATTTTCAAATCTGAGTAAATAATTCCTTCACCCATATATTGTTTTGAAACTCCAAAGTGTTAAAACGTGTTCGAGCATTTTGTGAGACATTAATAACAACTCAGTTTATCTCTTTAATTAAGTAACTATTCTGTCGCCTCCCATTTAATTCGGATAACCGTGGCTTCGCAGTGCTCCATATTTACAATAACGCCGACTGCAATACCAAAGGACTCTTGGCCTTTATAAATCGAAAGGGAGTTTCGTGGCAACCATGAAAAAATTTTCGCCCACTAAAGGAAACGGGAATGGGATCCGATACCGGCTAATTTCGTAGCCGGCTACAGTTATCCGCGTTTATACGCAGGAACGTGCGCGGAATGCCGTCCCCGCGCCGACACCTTGCCGGCGACCTTTAATGGAAATAGAGGAAAAACGCCCAAGGGAGCATTCGGAATGAAACTTCACGCGGCCAGGATCCAGGGCGCGGCGGAGGTGTCGGTTGCCAGACATAACTGTCTCGAACAGATGGTCTGATTTTCCAGCGTGCTGGGCACGAATAAAAATATAGGGACCGGGGCACTCGCGCGCGGTTAAGCCGCAGGGATTAGTTTCCGGAGGAGAGCTCCGGTGTTCCTGAAGACGAATGTCCTTTGACGTTTCCCCTCTGCGAGACGACATAAGCAGCCCCGGGTGTTTAGGGGCTGAAGACGCAGGGCGAGGCAAACGTTCGCGGACGACAGGGTGTTTTGTGATTTCTTGCTCGCCAGTCGCATCCTCCGGGACTTTAACTGAGGACTTGGAAGATTGGAGAAGATGGCTGCTGCAAAATTTTGTGTCCTTCGAGGCGTGATACTCTGACACCGCTCATAACTGTATAATAGGATTTCTTCTCCTACGATGTATCCGAATTATGCATGTTGATGTCTTCCATTATTTCGAGGAAATTTACGTTGGAAGGGAAAAGTTTTGTGACGTAGAACTTCCATGGCCGATGACTGTAAGAGAGAATAGAGATTTTACTATTTTATTATTCTGTAGAGCGTTAAGATTGACTTTGGCGGTTGTCTTTAACACATTACCGACGGGAAACGAGAACACATATAAATCTTGAAAATTTCAATAAAATATATTCATTACAAAAATATTTATCAGATTCTTAGTATACACAGTTGAAAGAATTCTATAGCATTAAAATCACTATAAGAAAAATTCTCCGTCGTTAATGTATTAATATCGTGGATGTTCTTATTTTACCTCACTTCTTTCTTGGAGGTTTAATTTCTCGTTAAAATAAGGAAGCAGCACTTTTAGATATTTTCAATTCTTCTACTACCTTTAATGTCTCACAATTCATCTAACCTAAATCTAATTTGAAACCTAGGTCTTTTCCAGTAGAAAAAGCATTCAGTATTGTTATTGTTAGGTAACATGTACAGGCACTCATACAAATTGTATTTTGTTTCTATTGCTTACAATTTTTTAATTATTTTCTAATGCTTATAGAGTAGAGCCCTTTCTTAATGAAATTCTATTAAAAGTTATTAAAGAATATTATTACACTTCCTGATTCATTGAATGCATTATTCAGTGGTTATTATTTCTGTTACGTATACTGATATTCCTTAATGAATTTCGCGAAAGAATATTGTAATAGCTCTTTCATTATTGAACCAGTAATTGTTAAAATACTATTGTAGCGGCACCCGGTCGGCGACCGTAATAACCATCAGTTACATTCTGCAACAATGTAAATGTCTGACTACGATTGATACTTTGTATGCGCACGTAGTCCAGCTAAGGCAGCCCATCGCAGAGTACGTTAGCGCTAAACGCGCGCGCGTCCGTCATTTGTTTAACGGAGTTTTTCGACGTATATAACTTGCGGGTCTGCCGCGCTTTGGGGCATTCGTCAAGCAGTCGTCAAGGATTCGTAACTGAGAAGCTCTAGCGTACGCTTGCTCAGTCTTTTCCGGCATTTTCAATGGTAAATATCTAGACTACGCGCCTTTTCCGAATAAACTCTGTGTCCGAAAATCGAGTGTGGTAGAAGTGTGTGTTAATTCTCCTATACCCTCTACCTCCTCACTACCTCGCATGGTAGATATTTAATCAAAATTAGAAATATGATTGATCGAGTAATTAATTGGTGGCTAGTTTAGAATAGTTTATTATTTCAAAGCAAAAAATAATATTTATGTGATATGAAGCAAATGTAGTATTTTGCTAATTGCTATTAATAGAAATATAATCGTGAAAGTAGCTGATCGTTAACGATAGATTATAAAATGCGTTGTTCGCGACTGAGAATCCTAAAAAGAAAGTGAATCATTAGAAGTTCTCTTAATACTTTGAACCATGAATTATTAAACATGTCAATAGATAAAATAGATAAATAACGACAATAGCCACAGTGTGAATGAAACTAATGACAAGAGATAACGTAATATAAAAAATTTAATAAATTTGTTCCTATAGATCTCCAATAAATACGATAAATATGATACTCGTGCGGCAACTAACTTATTCATCTTTTGACTCTGCTATAATATTTGCATGACGATTGGTGCGACTCACTAAGATTATTTATGATCTAATGGCGGTAACAATTGAATTAGGACACGATTGTATTGCAATGAGCGAGAAAACATCGAAATAATTCTCGATATTCAGTTATGACATACAGTGGTCCATTTACATTTACGAACGCATACAATTTCAACGTTCTATTGTACTTCACGTAGCAATAAAAGTGACCAATTAATTTTTCTCAAAAATAGTACAACCAATTTTCTGCATATACTTAGTATATCATTAATTGAATGTTGGCGCCAACTATACCATTCGAAATTTATAACACTCCTCGTTCTAGTTTTTAGAAACACAATTTCGGAAACACAATTTTCGAGCAAGATTTTTTAGCAAAACGGTATGTTCAATCATTACTGGGGACGTTTTCAAAAATTAATATTTCGTTCCAATCAATCGTTGCGATTTGAACAGTCCAAGAATGTTCAAAAAACAAACACTGTAGTAAGTAGACGACAAATCTGCATGCATTTTTGGTATATAGAAATCTCTAATATGCAAGCAAACGTACATATTTTCAAGTACAACGTTATTATTCTACGTTCATGACAACAACCTTTCATTTTTATTAACTTCTGAATTTTAATTGAAAACACTGCATTACTTTAATCATCTGGAAGTGATTGATCGACATGCGATTGTTCGCCATGTTAACTGATGCTATATCTGCTTATACCAATTAAAAGGCAGTAAGAACAACATTCTGGGGAGAACTGAAGCTTCCACATTTGTCAAACCTCTCCCCGGACAGCGAATTAGCCGCATACTTTCACGATTCGCATTAAGTCGTACGTGTCGAAAGATCACGTACGACAAAGTTCACAACCCTCTCGAGCGGTGCACACTTCGCCGACCAAACATCCAAAGCTCGAATCTCGATCGACCTGGCGCGCCGTTCCGTCGAGCTTCAGCAACGAGTTGAATCGAAGGGAAGCTTGCGAGTAAGAGCGACCGAGCGAATGCACCGAAGGGGATGCAACGTAGAACGCGGCCATCCCTTGTCTGTAGTTGGAAGGGCTGGGAGAGGGCTCTGCGGGCGATGCAGCGGGCGAGTGCACGCTCGGCCGCAGTGGTGGAAGTATAACTGTAGAAACGTATGTATACGACGCTTGTAATCCGATCCCCTGAAGAATAACTTCGTTATCCGACGCGCGGAAGTCACTTCGTCGGATAGAAACTGTCTCCTTCCGGACGCGGACTTCCAATTCCATTTCTTGTCGGGCGTCGCCGCTCCGTTCTATCTACGTCTGGAACGACGCGAAAATGGATTTTTAAATCGTTCCTCGAAACAGTCGGGGAACGGATTTCTTATCGCACCGCGGGAAGAGCCGGGGCTCGCGCGGCTCCTCGAGCAATCGCGAATACGGGCCGGGTGAGTCGCTTCTTATCCGCGTCGAGGTAATTTTCGCGGCCCGATGAGATCGGAACCGTCCTCTCCAACAACTTGCCTGGGAAGTTTGGCAACTCGAAAATTAAAAAAAACGAAACTTTCCGCGAACGTAGTCCGTGCGATGCTAATCGCGGAATCATTTTTGTCCAGTTGAGAAACTGCCTTGTGTATTATGTATAACCTTGAAAATTACGTACCTTAGCAACAATTGGGTTATACATGTGTATAACGAAATTACAAATGTAATGGGATCATATGGTAACTTCTCAAATAATTTAGTTGCTTATCACTGTAATCAGCAAAGTAATATATTTTATTTTAAATATAGTGTAGATGATGTATTTTATTTTACTTTTAAGTCTTTCAAACGAGTCGCAGTTGCAGTAAATTGTGTGAAACACTTCATGTTTCCTTTTTTTTTAATATTGATAGAATGCGTTTGCTCGAGGAAATCTCTCTTCTCTGCATAACTTTTCGGTGAACTTTTATTTGTATTATATTGAATAATTCGTATTTCCTAATTCGTAATGCAATTATATTTTAATTAGGTTTAAGAATAACTTTATTGAATGAATTACGAATTACGGTATAATATGAAATGTGATGGAATTACTTTGTAACTATAATTCATTGTAACGGAAAATGGTTAAATTAAATTGTATAATATCCTTTGTGGTCTATTTCAGATATTCTTAAACAATGTTTCAATATTTCGTAATAAATGTGCCTTTCAAAGTTTTTAATTCCTATGAAAAGTTCGCGTTGTCGTCTGCAGTATCTCTACTTTATGTAGTGTTACAAAACGCTGTTCGTGACCATTGGTATTTTATCTTATAGCATGATATTAGGTGATTCGCTGTCTACAATGTCCGTCAAATTTTAGTTGCCGCGAAGTTCTATGATTTAAAATGCTTCAGTTTTTTAATGAAATTTCGTTTTACTGTTTCATGCATACCAGTTGAAGGACTGGCTCGCATGCGGACATAATCGATGTACGAAATGTTGTTTTTACCGAAGTCTGAAGCGATGTCACGAAACACAGACATCGCGGAAGAATGAAATAATCGGCTCGTAATTATACCGAAGTATACACAAATATCCCCGGTGACCATAAATAGATGTAAGTTTGTAATAGCGACTATTAAGCACTGCATTCCGGTTCAGGTGGACAGACTTCTCACGGAATTGCTATTTTGATTGCCATGGCTGGCTCCATTGCAGCAAAATGGCAGTGGTCACGCAACAATGTAGCCAGTGCTATGGGGAAGTTACAAAAGCAAACACTATGCAATACAGTGACTGTTTGACATATCTTCAGGCTATGAACTAGATGAAATGTTGAAAAACTAGTTATACCAAACATTGCTTTCACATCGAAATACGGTGTACAAAATTTAATATTTCATTCAAAATAAACAGTTTGGCCTCTAAATGATTTTTATGCTTTCATCTGTACGAGAAATATTGATTCGATGTAGCTTTTGCCCACTAGTAATAACATACGCGTATAAAGTAAACATTGCGATAACATAATGTTTCACTACGAA
This sequence comes from Augochlorella aurata, assembly GCA_028455555.1. Lineage (NCBI taxonomy): Eukaryota > Metazoa > Arthropoda > Insecta > Hymenoptera > Halictidae > Augochlorella > Augochlorella aurata. Next base: position 9,348,348 of record CM052162.1, on the reverse strand, counting down.
GTTTTTTGGGATGTAATTCCATTCTTCCATTTTGTTGTTCATGTTGCTGTTTCAATGGGAGATTTTAGAGGTTATATGTCAGTATTTCTTCATTACTATTTCTCTTGATAGCTGGATTTGAGACACTTACAAATTCAGAGACACTTGCGGCAATATTATGAACTATTTATTTTGATGAATATCAATTCTTTATTATTTTATTAATTTAACTAGATACATAATAATATTGTAATGCACTTTGTATATATCAACAAGAAAGTATTTATATTATTATAGTATTTATTATTATTATTATTATTAT
>CM052162.1:9320114-9347947 GCA_028455555.1 Augochlorella aurata | reverse complement strand
TTAAAACTTTTATCCGTACGCGAATATATAGTTTACTGGCCGCTTTGCCAAACGAAATATTTTAATTAATATTTGCTTGAAATTATATTCCCCGATACCGGGAACCAATAACTCACGGCTATCGATTTTGTGGCTGATCAATATGTATTATACTTAGAGCTATTCCGTAGATTTTGAGGAATTACTTCTGCAATTATTCTGAACAAATGTGTACCAAATATTTCGGGAAAATGTAAGTACGAAATCCTTCGTAGCGAATTTTTGTAATGCTGGTCACGATTGTTTTTGTCACTACAGATTAGCTGGCCCTTATTATATTTTAAAGTAATAGGAATATTAACCCTTTGTGGTCGTATGTCTACTCTCAGCAATCACAGTTATTTATTTCTTCTTATTTTTACACGAAATTAAAACATATTATTATTTTATTGTCTAAACTTTAAGGAAGAATTAATACATTTTGTTTTCCCTACTTAATCTTGCATATTATGCATTACTTTTCGTTCAACGAAAATTAATTCTGACCAGCATGACACCTACATATAAACTAAATACGACCGCAAAGTGTTAAACGGAACGTAGAATAAGTTGTATAAGTAAATGAATAAAGTAATTGAAGTTTTTGCCCTATTAATGAGAAACAAGAAAGTATACAAATTAACTTGTGGCCACTGCAATAAATAAATTTTACATCTTAAACTCAAATTAAACTCAAATCTTAAACTTAAAGTCAATCTTTTACTCATCATATTGGTAACGCCAAACATCAAAATAACTAAACTAAATTGAAACGGACTCTTTAGACTAAAGTAATTTACTCTGTTTCAAAGAAAGATGGAGTTATACTAGAAAACAATGTATAGTACTTGTAAAATAGATAAAACATTGTAGGATGTTTGTGAACATTCATAAATACGAAATGATTTAAAGGAATATAATAAGATAGGCAATCTTATAAGGTAGGCAAACAGTAACGATAATGTTCGTTGGTAAACGAATAACTTGTTGAAGAAACGATCGCAAATCGCTCTGAAAGTTTAACGTATACAAGATTTTAAACCGATGGGATATTTGCAATAATGATTCATGCACGGTTTGGAGAAGTTTCTGAAAACGGAACTCGACACGTTTCGATGGGATGAGATCATATATCACGGGTAGGAAAAGAAACGCTGCCACGGTATTTTTTAATAATCCCCCTGTCTAAAGTGCAATATTTCTTGAATATTTACCGCCGGTATTCTTGAATCGATCGCTTGACAAGTTTTATGAGTACATAAAATACATATTTTGGGGACAGGCGGTTTGAGTTATTGCTTACGGGAGAAATACGTCTCCGGAATTTTTTAATAACACTTTACGACGAGATATACCACAGGGATATCCGGGTTTCCTGGGAACGATGCAGAGAATCGATTGGGTATTTCTCGATTGTCCAGCGCCGAATCGTTCCATGAATATCTGTCCACCATGTTTTTGCTCCCTTTGAGCAGGATGTAACCGATCATGTTTGCCGCTACACAACAAATTCAAATGGAATTAGTAATCGTCGAGCAAACAGGCGGCATGCTACGAATTCCTCCCTTTGTTTACTGCATCAAATTGTTCGAAATAACGACAGGAAGGGCGGAAAAAAAGGGCACGCATATATGGCCGAACCTCGAATACGAAATAGGTCAAGTGAATCTAATAGTATGTACAGCAAATAGAACGTAATCAATGGGGAAAACGTTGCTTGTAAACGTCTGGATCGATGAAATATTGCATCTTTTATTATACGTCCGATAATTCCCTCTCTCTGTTCCTTCGCTCTGACGTCATTCTCAATGAAATGAAAAATCGTGCCTTTCAATTACCTTAATAGGGAAATCAGATTAAAGAATACGCTCACCGGGGACGATGAATCTCCTCTCGAAAATAGAATCCTCAGTGACCACTCTACGATCCGTAAAGCCCTTCCTGGTGCACCGTATTTGCAATATCCCCGCCGGTCGATTTCAACTATCGTATCGACGTTGTAATCCAGAGCACTATACCATCCTGTGCTCCGATACACCCAGTACTTTCTACCTGAACGATGCAGCTTGCCCTCGGCCAAGAGTTCTATCTGACATGGTCATCAGGAAGACCTTCGATCCGTTCGCCCTTTATTTTTCGGGAACTCGTTGTCGTTAGAATCTCTTGTTAACTTCACAGTGAGGTATTACCGACATGGTCTTTCATGTTTGAGCGGTTAGAAAATAAACGATTTTTTAAATCGAGAATAAAATAGCTCTTAAACAACAATGGGTTTATGCGAATATTTTTAATCGATTAGAAATCATCCATGCCATTGATGGCATTAGATATTTTCTAAATTAAAGAAATTACATACGATAACGATTTAGCAAGTATTTATTATAAACGTTACGATAGAAACGATATCTGCTTGCAGAAAATAGTGAAAAACTTGCTTAGAAAGTGCATAAACTATTTTATTTTATAACGTTCGAACAACTTTGGCAGTGAAATATTCTAATAAAATTCGAAATCATCGAAATGTTTACAAATTTACTTTTGAAAGAAGCTGTCTAGTATATAGACCATCCGGCGCTCGCCAGCAGATGTATACCTTTCTGCAACTATTTGATCTGTCACTGATTTTTATACACAGGGTGTGCCAAAAGTCACTCGCAATTGGGAAATTGGGGGTTCCTTGGGTCATTTGAAGTTACCTTTTCCTTAACGCAAATGCAATTCGCGGTTTTTTAATAGTTATTAATGAAAAACACTGACCAATGAGAAACGAGCTCGGCTAGCGCGAGGCGGCCGAACCAATGAATTAGGATTGGTCCGCTGAACTATATGATGCATGATGGAACCGTCTATTTGTGCATCAGATTGTAAAAGCACGGAAGATGGTAAAATATTATTTTATCTGAAACGAACTCAATCTAGTATTCTAAACATGATTGACGCAAAAGTATAATTATAATATGACTGGTCATAAAAATAGTGTGAGAAATCAATATGATTCGAGAATCAATGTGCGATCGTATTTTATCTGTGCACTCGGTGGGTTCGATCGTGTGCGATGTTCGTTTGTTGAGTCCGTTGGGTGTGCTCTGGGCTGTTACGGATATTCGGCCATGTGGTGCGGACGTGTGTCTTGATTGAGCTGTATTTCTCTTTAAACGTTTATATTAAATAGTTAAGTTATAGTTACGTGAGTGTTTCATTAATAGCTCACGTGATCGGAGCTCGCTGAATTTAAATTATAACTAATAGAAAGTATGTCTGAAGAGAAATTACTCCTTCTAATAATGCAAATATTGTAATAAAGAAATCTCTAATGGTGACTGTTTGTTCAAATTAATCTTCAACAACATTTGTTCATTTAGAGATACATAATTTTGAATCCATGAGTGAACACAGTTTGCCTACGTTTTTGCAGTATCAAACAATGTGATACCGTTTCCAAGGCACGTTATTAATCCTCATGGCGGAATTTAGGAGATGCATTCCATGTCAATCATTAAGGTGAATGGGGAATTCCTGTAGAACCGTATCGCGAATAGTTAATGTTTCGACTTTAATCATCGACGACTGGATATATGTAGAACACGATACACCACGAGATAGCAAATGTTGCGTTTCCGCTTTGCCATTGTCATACGTGCTTCAACACGCACGACTGTATCGTCCGCGTAACATACACCAGCATAATCGGCCGGCGAACACGTTAACCACTATCTCTAACCGAATTGTTATAGTGGTTCCGAACGGTGGCTCGCAACGACGCCCATGTATGCCAGCGATATTTTCCGAGAGATTTCGCGCTTTGATGCAAGCCCGCACCCGAGGAACGTACCGTCGAAATAATTTACTCTGTGATAATCTGCGGAAGCTCGAATTGTAAGGAATAACTAGAGAAAATGAGACACATTAGATATTTCGAGCGCGGAAAATTGGAAAATGAGGCACTGCGAACTTACGGAATACGGAATGTGAGGAATTTGCTGCTTCAGAAATTTACAGTGCGGAATTTTATGCATTTAGGAAATCGCGGACGCAGACATTTCTCGACGAAGAAACTGCGAATTTCAAATAATTGAAACGTGAAATATTCGAGGACAAGAAAACTTGGCAAAGTGGGATTACAACAAATTTAAATCTTATGAAAAGTGGAACGCAGGGAATTTGCAGAAAAGTCGAAATTGAGTCGAATGATTCACGAAATTACGTAAACACTAAATGCGAAAGAAAATAGATTAGTGAGGAACAACTTTAGATTCTTGTAGCATCTGCACTGTTCTTCTCGCAATTAGAAACTTAAAAATTGAAAAAGAAAACCACTATATAATTTCTGTAAAACATCCCTTCAATTCTAATTATCTAATCAATGATTTGCAAAACGAGTTATACAGGCCTCAAAATAGAATCCTCTGCGAAAGTAAATTCGATAATATTGAAATTTCAGGAAATAACAACGTGTTAAATGTAGAAATAAGGTACATGGAATCCCATTTGAAGATGCTCAGAACGTGTTAACAAAAAATATTTGGCATAAGTGGAACCAAGGATGGGTACATTCAAATTCCTCTCTCCTACATGAACTCAGAGAATGTATATTCTCTACCAACTCCGCAGTATATTTAACAAGAAGGAAACAAATTGTACAGTCACGAACAAGAATTGGACATACTAAAATAACCCATGAATACATACTTTCCAAAACAGATAAACCTATTTGTATCAACTGTAGCATTGAGCTTACAGTTAAACACATCCTAATGAAATGTCCATCGTACAACAATATCAGAAAAAAGTGAAAATGCCCAATACCATCAAAGAATGTTTGGATAACTATAACCAAATTGCTTAGCTAAATTATATGTATGGTAACTTAAGGAATCTAGATTAAGGAAATAATGTAATAATTTTATGCAAAAACTGTTGTATTATATAAATTAAAAAAAGAAACTTTAGAATCGCGTTAAGACCATCAAAATCAAAAGAAGACAAGGAAGTTAAAATTCGTTGATCTAATGGACTTTTGTGATATGCGTGAAGTATATATTATAATTGTTACGTATATAGTGACTGGCATTAATATCCGGACATTACTTAGAACGGTTATTTAGAACGGTAATGTTATAGACATTGCGTAGTAAATTGATTTCTCTAATATCTCAAAAAATACAGGTTACTTCGACCACTTTTGGAGTACATTGTCAAGTTCGTAATCTACATAGAGTCAGCCGCAATAATTCTCCATCATCTGATGTATTTGACGAATCGAAAATATGGAACAAAATTTAATCAAAATAAAACAATGTAACGGTGTCACGTGAGCGAGTACTTTTACGGCTGACTGTAGAGCAATCGTAGAAGTTTTTCAGAACTACTTTTCGCATACTTCTATAACCCACTGTAAGTAGAGACTCGAGAACTTTGGAAGTTTTAAACTAGGTGTTTCGCAAGTACGGAACCAAGCAATTAGGAAATCGGGAACCTTAAGGCTTAGAAAATTCAATACTACGAACTTGGTAATTGAGAGCTCGAAAAATACAAGAAATAGCAAACTGGGACTAGAAAATGAGGATTTTGGAGCATTCGGAACGTGGGAAAGTTATAACGCTAACGGAATTGATGAGCTTCAATGCTTAGAATCGAATGTCCATATCAGCTGAACTTTTAGGCAATCGAGATATCGAGATTCGAATGGAAACATTTTGAAATCAATTTCGAGCTGCGGTCCTTTAAAAACAACGTCGACGAATTCACCTCGAAGAATGAGAATGACAAACGTATCGCCGTCGGCGTATATTTCGTTCGCAGAAAACGGTCGCAATTCAGAGAGCGGACTGCGAGCGACAGCTTCTGCGAATGCGGATGAGACAGCTGCTCTGGTGATACACGTTAAACACGATCGAATTACGTCGGAGTAATTTTCGTCCGCCGCAATTAACGCACACAACACCGTTTCGCAAAAAGTGAGACAATAATTTCCGGCGGATACGCCATCTCGTTGCCGATAAAACGTAATTACGACAATTAACGCACGACACGCCGGGAATTTGGTCGAATTTGTTCACGATCGTACGCCAATATCGGTTTCCCGGAGACTGCGAATACAGTTCAACTCACTCGATTATATTTACCAGCGTCGACGTTGGCTGATTTCGCACCCGCTTATTGCTTTTCCATTTAATGCAAAGATTTAGATTATCGTGCGCGATCGATAGATTGGTTGATTCGATATTAAATGCTTGGAGAAACGGATAAATTTTCAGGCAGGAAACAGATATATTGGGGAGGAGCGAGATTGAAAGCAACTATTTGACTATGGACTACGATTACGCAAAAGTGATACATTAACAACAAAAAGTTTCATGCCGAAATGTTGCCTAGTTATTTAAAATTATATAATCATGGTATTTTCGATTTGTCTAAGTACTTTACCCCGTTACTGCCCCTTTACCCCGGGGCGATTGTAACATGGTATGGGGTAGATGGTAACACAATACTTTTTAAAAATTAAACTGCTTATTAAAGTGAACTACAAGAAAAAATCTTGGTAATTACAGGTTATTTGTATTTTTTCATTTCTTTAATGGCATTCTATTCACTGACTTCTTGATTTTTCTTTATATTCTGTTCCTATAGTATGTTCATAAAAAATGTCACTATAGATGGTACATTTTCTTACTGATTTAGAGCCAACAATATAATGATACTTTTATTATTAATTAAAAATGATTTTGTTATTATTAAAAAGAAGAAAGCTGTTACATGTGCATGAAACAAGTAATTACAATATTAAGCCTTTAAGAAAAAACTATTTCATGGTATAGACAAGTCTTTTTGGTTAGTATATGTATTAACTGCAATATATATTTGTTGGAGCAAATATCGTATATTTGTTTGTTTTATTCTGGCCAGGCCTCAAAATATTCTAGACATCTTGAAAGGAAACGTCCACGACGAGGATACTTGTCAAGCACAGCTAACTGGTTAACTACAGATTGCTTAGTGGTCGTCGAGCATTGACAATTGACATTCAATTTTCTTCTAATCGACAAGCAACGTATGTGCGCGAGTGTGTCGAATTTTAACACGGCACTCACAGCCGCCGCCACCGCTAGGTAGACACGATAAATCGATACCGTGGCATCGGCATCTTCGCAGCCTCTCGGTTTGTACCACTGAGAAAATGGAAATCAGCCGACCTAATTTCACGAGAACACGAAGCTCGATGGGGCGGACCTTATTGCTTACAGACGAAACTACATTTTAATGAGAGCTAAATTATCCCCCAGCCGACGACCTCCTTCCTAACCACCCCCTCGCGCCTCAACTCAGCGTTTCACGGCAGTGTGTCGCGTTGCTTCTTTAATGCGCGCTGAAAAGTAATTATGAAGCGTTCCGCCCCTCGAGCCCCGTGCTCCCTATGGTTCCTATTAAATTCTCCGCGAAGCTATTTTGCGGTACGCGAGACAATAATATTTTGCCGACACTGCACCTCAGAGCATTCGCGATATTGCGCGGCGGCAACGTCGCGTTGGATAAATATTCCTGTCCCCGTGTCGAACACGGAATCATATCATTTCGAAAACCTCCCCACGAAACTTGTTCCGTGGCCCAGCGCCTAGCGTTTTCTTCTAGGCGAGCATTATCAGCGACCTCGATCTTGATTTTCTTAGGACCCGAGTGGCCATCAAGCCGGACGGCCGGGGAAAACACTTTTCCCCTCGCGTGTATCAATTCCAGGCCAGCGTTTATTCCCGCAAGGGTACTCTCGGAACTCACGGCAAATATCCCGGCCGGGCGGGCAGGGTTTCGATTATGTCAGCCCTAGGTGGAAGACTAGACTTTGCGGCTGACACGATTATTGGCAACGAGGACACTTTTTCCGAGTTCGACGTGACATTGTCAAGTGTTGACACTGGGCCATCGAAACGGCCCGGTCATAACCGAAATCGAATTAACGCGTGACTTTCTCCTACGCGGAGATAAGTTTATTTGCAGTTGCCTGCGAAAATGGTCCAACGCTTGCCAGTAAAAACTAAAACAGGAAAGATATAGTGGCTCTGAAAAGTTGGTCGCACACTTTTGATACCGTACGACTTCTTTAAAACTGGTTTAATGACTTTTTTCGAATATGTTGGAGCGACTAGTTTACCATACAATGATTGAAATACAATTTGTTTTAACTTTGCTTCTACTTGAAATAACAGACAAAACAAAGTTCTCACGCTTTTTAACTTTTTCAACGGAGCTTATAACAACAGTTCAAACAGTGGTTTTAGTAGGTCACTGCTGAAAATTTTAAATTAATCGCAGCATTTTCACGATTTTTGACATTTTCAATTGATAAAATTCATTGATTCCGATGAAATTTACAACTTGTATGTAGGTTACCGAGATATAAAACACAAATTGTTTAAATTTTATTTATAGGCTCAACGTGGGTTTGAAATATTTTTCTTTTTGTTATTTCAAGTTATAGCAAAATTTAAGAAAAGTGTTTTCGTCATTGGACAATAAATCAGTAACCCTGACGTCTCCAAAATTTGAAGTCCAGTTTTTAGAGAGTTATACCGTTTCAAAAGTGTACCAATACTTTCTGGAGCCACAGTATGTATGTTAAACTGGAAATTTCAAACATATTATAATAATTATAATCAGACAGAAGAATCAGATTAGAACATAGAAAATTTCTATACTATAATATTGTTACGACGATTCGTCCGAACCAAGTCGCTGTAATGTGATATTGGTCTGTGGTGAACAACCCCTAAGGAAATAATAGAAGATAGAGGTTGCCACATATCTGTTGTGCCGACGGTCAGTCGGCAGTCGAGATCGGAGCATCAAGCGATCAACACATCTATACTGAATATCCGTAGAATAGCTGTTGTAATATAATTGAGTATTGTAATATTGTAAATAAAAAGCCGCGACGGTTGATGCGTAGATTTGACGAAATTCGCAGCAGTAAATTGAATAGTATATTGTAATTAGTGAAACAAATTAGATATCAATTCGATGGAGCACTTGTGGGTGGCAGTAATCAGAAGACTACACAATTATAACATTAGTTCAAAAGAACAATAAAAGCAAAACATTTTAGAAATATAGAATTCCATGGAACCCAAAATACCTGACAAATTCGTGCACTGTATGGAACGTTGCAGAAGTAATTAAAACATACGGTAATCCAAGTAAATATTAACATAGAGAAGGTATATATAATCTCTATACAGTGCCCCAGTTACAATACATACATCTCTGCAATTAACGCTTCATAATTTCTATATACATTATTCAATTGTCATGAAATTTTGTATATACTATCTTAACACTCGTGTCTAACTGTAATTGTCGTAATATTTATTATTCGAAATCTCACGTATACATAATTTTCTGATGTCCATTTTGACTAGTATTCGTTCGAAGACTTTCGTGAGCCACTGTACCTTGCCAGCATCGGGAAGGGTCAAGCACCTGGCCCCGAGGTGAAATATTATTTGCCGACTGTTGACACCACGGAGATCGAATAACACGAAGCAAGGGCCGATGTCAACCAGCAGAAGCGGCGGGAGTATTTTGGTAACCGAGACCCGGCTGCGTGATACAGGAAATCTTGATTTCAGTCAACCTTGAGGGTTTTCTTGTCCGTTCCGAGTTCTCCGGGATTAGTTGGCCCTCTCTCGACGAGCCTGAGGGGGTGAATATCTCGTTGAATCCCGTGTCCGAAATGATAAGACAGCTGGCCTTTGGTTCCCTGGCTCTGATTTGGTGTCCGAGATCAATGGACTACGGAATTGAATTCTGGTCTAGGAAACCGGACACTGCCTGGTCGATTATACGTGTTCGGAGTGCTACCATGTGGAATCGTGTACGCGACGAGTTTCTTCGGTCGCAGTTCCACTGGAGCGTCCTCTCGTCGGACGTCGACACCGTCGAGACAACGTAAATTGTAGTGGCATCACTTTTACGATCCTCGACACGTTCGTTATGGTCGGTAAGAAGTGCTACTCTCGGTACGCCGGGTGTGCTTAAAACCGTGTGCTCCTCTTCTTCCGTCTTTCTTCGGCCAGACCGAGGGGCTGGCAAGATGATACTGCGAGATGAAGAGAATTGAGGACATTCTCCAGCCAGGAAGTGTCGGCTTCGAGTCGAAGTGGCCGGCCCGGAAGAAACCTGGAAATTCCAACTAGAGCCGCGACGGCTGTCGGGTCAGTGAATATGGTCGATCTCTGGTCAGTCGAACCATCTTTTACAATATCACGTAATATAATCTTTCGTGGTATCACGTTGAAAAATGTTCGACTTGTGTCACGAACGCATTTGGATATATTTTAACTGTATGGCCCGAACGAATGAGAGGTAATTACAAATAAAAATATTTTATCTTGTTGAGGGAGGACGAATATCTTCTTTTATTGGTCACATTGTTGCGACTAATTCTAAATGCAACATTGTTAGCGTAAAAACAATTGTAAATTCCTGTTCGTCTTAATGAAGCATCCATGATAAATAAAATGTAGCATTCGCGTTTATAAACTAACTAAGAGAATATTTAATGCCAAAATGTTGAAATTTCTTTTAAAACGGCAAATTACTCTAATTGTCTTTCTTTTATTTAGCTTATGAAACCTCTTTTGAGGTTTATTACAGCTGTCGTACATTAGATAGACATTAGGTTACATTACATTGCATGGCCTCGGTTACTACCGAGGCGTACTCTATCCATAAAATTTTACGGTTACAGTCTTTTAAAAATGCATACACACAGCGGCATGTAGGTATGTTAGACAGGGCTATTATAATCTATACTTTTAGGTGTAGCTTGAGACGATCTAATTTTTGGATAAGTTCTGACTGAGTCGTGCTCTGCCACAATACGTGATTGAGGTCTTTGGTTTCGTAGCCATAGTTATACCATGGGTTATTGGCAATATTGATGGGAAATAGAATTCAATATTTCAAAATTTTTAAGAGAGTAATTCTTAAGATTTACAGAGACTCCTTGAAATTCAATATACACAATACAAATAATATACAGTGGAGAGCAAAATTGAGTCAACGCATTTAAAATGGTATAATTTTTTTAAACTGATCTAAATGACGAATTTTTCTGTAAATGTTAGGGGGACTAGTTCACTGTATAATGACTGAAATACTTTTTTTTAATTTTATTATTATATAGTCAAGCCACAATCACTGAAACGTGTAAAAATGACCTGTTTTTGGTTTAAATTCGTGAAAGACTATGATTTTCATGATCTTTAATTGTTTACAGCTCGTGTCCACGTCAACCGATTTCGAAGAAATTTTCAACATTCGTATAAGTTACATAAATTAGTATAAATGCATATATAAATTAGTTTTTTTTTACATTTGGTCACAAAAAATAATGATATTAATGCCTAATCTGATCAATAGAATTTGTGAAATAAGAACACATGAATTTCAACTTGCCTAAAAACTTTATAATTCATGCAACTTAGCCGACTGATTCTCTTGAAGATTTCTTCCGCAGCAGAGAATAAGGGTCCGCCTATTTCAATGCATAAAATGAGAATGAACGTTAACAATGAGAGTCAATAACTTGTCTCCCATAAAGGCATGGATCGACAAACGTATCGTAGCGAGCGATCCTGCAAGAATGCAACGTAAACGGGACACAATTTCAGTAACGAACACGGTATTAAAATGAACGATATGGGAGATCGAAGCTGAAATCCTGTCCACTTTCGTTTCCCCCATAAAACCTCCACCCTGTCGCAGGACCATCTAAGGAAACTTTGTAACCGTGACTGCGATTCTACATTCAAAGCCAGTCGATGCGTCATAAAACTTTTTTATCGTCGACATTTACTTCGTGCTTGCGGAATTTCCTACCCCCACCCCTATTGCTTCTCATCTGAGTCTTCGACAAACCGCCCTGCCCCTGTTCCCATCGGATCGCTGCTACCTGGTGACCGGAACATCGCAATGGTGAGATTATAGTCTTGTTCGCGACTGTATAATTTGCCAATAAACGGGCGAACGAGCGTTACGGGCGATTACTCACGACCACCGAATTCGCGAGTCTCGCGCGGATCTGCATGCGTATTTTGTCGACAAGTCGATAACGAACGGTAACGAAGCCGATAACAAAAGGAACCCGTCATCTTCATCGGTTCGACCATCGGTCGTTCTGAAACAGGTAATGAGGTCGTTAAAAATTGCAGTCTGCTGCGATCGAAGTACATTGATCAGCGCACGATGGTTTCAAATCCCGAAAACGTAGCCAGAACATGAATATAATTTAAATTAAAAGTGATCGAAGATTTTTGTGGTTGCAAATTTGATTTAAAATTTAGAAAATATCAAAAATTAAAATAAAAATATCAAAAAACAAACTTTCGAATCCAATATGACAGACTTTTAGGGACAAACAGTAGAGTACTTGGACGAATGATTTCAATTCCTCAAAAATTTAAGCGTTTCTTAGTAATGTACTCCACATTCTAATAAATGATAAAATAATGAAGATGCTTGCGTATTGTATTTTTTTCTTTTTCGTCTTTTCCGTCATAATAGACAGAAAATGCATGACACATATCAATCCACGAACTTCTTTTTTTTCGTTCTATCGTGAAATTTGTTAAGTTCACGTTTCATATTTTTCGAATTTTTTAATATAGCCAATAAAATATTCTACGTCTCGCCTGTCAATATTTGAATCAACCATTTTGCGTTAATGCATCGTCGAATATGCGTTCATCCAGGAAACGCGATCAATATTTGCACGCAACATACACGCGAAGGCGCCGCGGTAGTTTCTTAATAAATGCACATCGTCTAATGTAAACTAGGATACTTCGGATCGTAATCAGTAACTACGAACAAACGCAGCGACGCCACGGTTTGAAGAAACGCATGTGTACAGGGAGCATACTAACGACCATAACAACATCAACGAAGTATTCCAAAAAAACGGTTTAAAAAAACGAATTCTGTTAATTCACTACCAACGCGTTTGATTATCGACTTGTAGCATGTGAGGAGAGTATGTGTGTGGGGGGAGGGTTAATGGATAAATTGAATGTAACCCTATTCTTCATTTATTATTTCATACAATTTACGAAATTAATTTTGTGATGACTATAGCAAAAGTCAAAAAATGATTATATAGAAATTATAGACCATAAGAAATAATTTTCATTTAAAACGATTAAAAAGTGTCCGTTAAACCCTTTGGTAAACGTAGTGCTAAATAGAAACGATTGAAAGACGTGTTTTGATAAATCCGGTAGAAATACAGGTTAAAACAGTTTAGAGCAGTAATAGGTCTGGATTAAGTACTTAAATAGGAGATAGGCATTAATACATTCGCGACCAGCAAATTTTTTTCGTTTCTAATGCCGAGTACTGGCGAAAATAATGAAATTCTGAAACTGGTTACTGCAAACTTCGTTTTGATATATCAATGTTGCAATTATGTGTGCTTAATGTTGCCGCATTCATAAACAAAAATTGCAGGATGTGAAGTCCACGTAAGCCGCAACCAGGAATAGAATTTGAAAAGTCGTGAATTCACGTCAGCGATCACGAGTGTGTTAAGATAACTGTGAATTAACAGACAAGGTTTGAAAATTTCTTTTCTGTTATTCTGACCATATTTCCATTGCTTCGGATCACTGTGCGGCCGCGTTCGCTGTTGAAACGATCGGTGGTTTCGTTCCGCCCGCGAGAATGATTTTTCGGTGAACCATCAAGAGATTGACGGTTTCCTGGGAGAAGAGGGAGGGCTGAATTTACAATTTCGACTATGGTGGAATCATACGCTCTGAGCATTGGTTTACGGGTTTTACCGGCTTCCTTTTTCCCACTGGTACCGCTCTGAGAGTTTTCGAAGCGGATCCCGCGTTTGCGCCGGCAGGTTCTACGTCCAAACTTCTCCATTAACTCGAGCTGCCAAATTGTCAGGTGGCGGCGGGGTGAGCACCGCGGATCCTGGCTGAAAATATAACGGAATCGGAAAAAATCGGCCGAATGACGCGCGGCTCGAGCGTGGAAACGGTGAATTTCCACGGGGAAATGTAGAGCCGCGTGTCGTCTTCGCAGCCGCTCGCTCGAAACAGAATAGGTAATGGGCGGGAAGCGGAATAAAACGCGAAATTCGAAAATCTCCGGAACCGTCCGGCGAAATGGTGACCCGGACAGTCGCCGAACCAGAGGGTAAAAAACGATGAAGAGAGTAAGAGAGAGAGAGAGAGAGAGAGAGAGAGAGAGAGAGAGAGAGAAACAGCCGAACGTACGAAATCAATGCGAGGCATGGTTTTATCGGGTGCGACGGCCAATCGAGCGGATTTCATATCTCTTTTCGAGGTTCGACTTTCCCGACAGGTCGTATTGTCAGGACAGCTGCATTGTTGGTGACCTTTGTCCAATGCGAAAGTTTCCTGGCGTGCGGCTCGAAATTTCAGTAACGACTTCCTTTGGCATTACGAGCTCTTCTTTCGCGTTCGACGTCAATGAATTATCTCACTGGAGCTCTGTGATATCCAAAAGAGGGAGTTCAAATTGACGAACGGACGGGACTATGCACTAACGAGACGTGGTGACTGCGTTAGCATGTCTGAAAACTAGTCACTTGGAAATTTCGAGTGGCATACTGCAGAGTCTGATGTGTTACTCAACAAATGTGTAATTCAACAAATTCTGTTATCTATACAAATGAGTCTTCTCTCCTAAGTCGAAATGAAATTCTATGCTTCTCCTATCGATATGCGAAGGATATGGAGGATATGCGAAATAATGTGAAGGATAAGAAATGTTACTTTCCTTTGTCTTGTAAGGAATTCTTAGAGACACAGAAGTTCTAATCATTGTAACCATAAAGGGGTTAATTGCCATCCGTTCCATTGAAACAGATTTCATAAACAAAATTAAATAATCGCAAATGTATGTAATATAATCGCGTTTCTTAATTTGTTTATATGTTTTTGTATCATGCATAGCATTTCTGCGTAATATTGCACGCTTACCAAACGTATTAACTATATTGTAGTATTATCAAATTTCTAATCTCTAACAGAAAGAATTGATTCAAACATCATAGCAGTAACTACATTTATCAAAACAATTATCAAATAAAGTGCGAAAAAAACGTTATTACGTTAGACGTATCATAATACAAACAATGTTTTTGCTGGTTCTATAAGATAGTGTTTTGTGCAGGAGCGAATGTGTATACAAAGCATAAATAATCAATCATTTTGACAGCACTTCATGCTCCATTTTGCTGCAATGTACGTCTGCGATCTATATCTAAGTGGATATCTAAGTAAGTAGTATGACGTATAATTGATATTATACACATGATTAATAACGCGTGACAGTCTAACACATATAACTAACAATAATAATTATTACTTGCTACAATGTGCTTCTCGAAAATAAATGATCCAATCGCGAACTATATATAAATCATCTGATCAAAGCGAATCAATGAGTACACAAATACTGCAACATACAATTAATATAATTACTTGCTACAATGCACTTCTTGAAAACAGATGACCCGAGTAATAAAGTTTACATACATGTTTTGACATACAGTTTAAATTATTTCACAAAGAAGCGAATATTCAAATTGTCTGACACGTAGATAATTGATATTACTGCTTGTTCGATTTACTTTAATGCGTTCATTTGAAACAGGCGTGCATTTACATAAATAATCTGACATGATCAAGTGATCGTGGATATTACTAACAGTATTATTTTACTAATAACAATAAATTTCCAAGCACGCAATGGGTATCAGCATTGGTTCCATCGAAGCAGATAGATATCTCTCCAAATTTAATTAATATTGGGTTCAGCAGAAAATTCGTTCAATTTCGTACTACAATATAGCGCTTCCACTTTTAAACAACTATAACAAACTCGATTTTAATAAAATATTCTTCCTCAGCTTATTCCACAGAATATTCAAATTTATTATCAGCTCTATCCTCGACGTTGATCAATTTTTAATTTTTATCCAAACGGAACAAACTTTCTGTTTAACCAATACTTCCACATACAGTGTAAGACTTTATGCAAGACGCATTTAAAAACGAAATAACTTCTAAAGATTAGATTAAAAAACTTGAACTCGGTTAACATTGTTAGGAACTACGAACGAAGTAAAGATTGCAAAGTCAGAGTGTTTCACGACTTAGTCAATTTTTATTGATAAATGTAAGAAATCTGGAGATCTACGCCTGTAGTAAACAAATTTTTTAGACATTGTCTAGTACGCTAGCCCATTTTTCTAAAAATTTAAGCCGCTAGGTCCAATTTTCTGTTTTTCTGTTTTAAAAGTGCCCGAATACTTTCGTGAGCCAGTGGAATAAGTAATGCACTTATAAAAAGATAAAATCAAATAACTAAGCCAGCTACCGTCGCATAAAATTTCTGACTGCAGATTATTAGGAGATACCTCTCCTGAAACAGGCCTTGGATTTCAATATGCACAGTTCTCGGCGTTTTCATTCACCGTACTAACATCGTCAGTGAATAGTTCCGATATTCTTGGTATCGATCTCGCTGTCAGTGTCCCGTTGAAAGCACAACGTCGCGCATTGAAACGAGTATGACAATGATTCCTATCACACTCAACCTATCTGCGTCGGAATGTTTAATAGCTTTTCATTCAGCGCGGGCATATAATAGCGATCGATTTATCGAAACAGATCTACCATGAAACGAGTCTCTTCCCCCGATCATAAATTGAACGAATTCTCTCTGCGCCGGGATCTCACGCAAAGGGAAATATTAATCTCGCATTTTTGCGTAATCGAATCGTTTGAGTTTACACGCATACTTCCAGCTTTGTCATAAATATCAGAAAATGCACGCGCATAGAGAATAAATTTTATCGCGAACAAAAGAAATATAAGCGCGACGGCGCTCGAGCTGATGCCGTGCTTCTTTTAAGGTAAAATACGCACGGCCGGTCGTATTTGTGTATCATAAGACGTCACAGTCGCAGCTCGTGCCGCGCGTTCGTCTTCATTACTCGCCATTATGAGCTAAGAAGACTCCGCTCGGATTTTTCGCGGCGAACTTGCTGAGAAATCGAAATTTATGTGGCCGTGGCGAGGCGCACGGCTGCTGCAACTCTTCGCGAATTCTCACCCCGCCTGCACAGAACGAGCTTCGCTGTGACTTTGCACTTACACTCAAGCTCGCAATTTTCACCACGGAGGGACTCTCGAGACGCGGATGATTCGCTTACCTAAAAATTTTCACCGTGATTCTTAGTATCCGCTAAGTGTCGCGTTCCGCGGAATGAAAGCTATCGTGTTTCGAATAGTGACGATGAAGCACCTCGTCACGAATCATCCAGAGAGAAATGGATCTATTTGTCAACACTTGGGATCTGATATTTTCGAATCTCGAATAGAAAACTCGCTTCTGAAGGATATTTGAAATTACAAGATTGAAAATCGGTTTATAACGTGAACAACGGAAGGAGAAAATTTATATTTATTGTATATTTCGATTTTTTCCGATGGCTCAATTATATTCCAGATTAAGAAATATTAATGATATACTAGCTTTACAAATTGTGCTGAAAATCTTCATCGCGAAAACAAATTTGTTTCTACTGTCTCCACGGAAAAACGGAAGAGCTGAACTTTAAATTGACACATGGAATGAGAAAAATATAGCGGAACTGATTTTTAGCAATAACAATCTGAGATTAACATCAAAGATTTTATAATAGATACATTGACAGTCTAATTTTCCTGTGTGACCTTTTCAAGTGCGACCTTGTTTACCACCATTCGAAGATCGACATAATCAAAATAGATGAAATTAACGAAAGAGCGAATGCTACATTCAGAGCACAACGTCGCAACTCGCAACAACTGAACGTCTAGATTTCGTAGAAATAAGACAAATAAAACAACATTAATGTGATTTGAACAAGTTTTGTCTAAAGATTTGGGTATGGTTGGTAAATAACGTTTTTATTTTGATAGCGTAGCCCTTCGCTAACAATTCATGCATTACGCAGCCACATAAAACGAAGGCTAAATCCTTGCACTAGATCCTACGTGATCCGGTTAAGAAGTCGAACTACGGGAACAATACACGTCGTCTAATCTGCAACAACTTCCAAAATTACAGAATTGCCCTACGTCTATCCCTAACAAAAGACCAACCTTCACGAATCGCTTGAAGGAGACATTGTGCAACAGAACATCGAATTTGAACAAATGAAATTAAAACAGCAGATTGTATTAGAGTTTTCCAATATTTCCCACCTAACATAATTTCGAACTTTCTAAATATACACTTAGTTCAGTTGTTTCAACCAGCACTACGTTTCAATTTTCAATTTGTTCCCCGGTAAATACAATCATTTCCGTCGGCCATGAGCTGCACGTTTCAGAAAAAGGAACGACCAGTTTACAAGTAGTGGTAGAAACACGTAGCCATCCACTCGGTTCCTCGGTCATTGATTGCTGCTTCGATAAAATCGTATTACTGTGCCGTTCATCGTGAACATAATCGAATAAACGATCCCCTAATTGCGTCCGCCGGAAAAAGTGTCGAGCAGTGTTCGGTCGACTTATATCAGGTTGGCAGTAGCATCCTGGCAATATCGGTTTTCAATTACGATAACTAGACGATTAAGATGTCCCTGTATCTGACTTATAAAGACGTTGCGCCGTTTCGTCAGGAAACCCGCGTCTTTTCTTGCAATCCTGGAAGATGAAGTAGTTTCGACCAAAACGAAAATTAAAAACAATGCTCTTAGGCGACCGATGTTTTACTGTCGACGCTTATTCGAGCGTTCCGCGAGATCGACGAGGATGCGACACACATTGGTAAATTTTCCCAACAGTTGGCTGCAATGTTCGAAGTATATAACAACAAAAAGCTAGTGTTGTAAATATTCGGTTAACATGTGAAGTGGTGCTCGTCACTTCCCGCAAACAACATTAACACGTTCATCGCCACGTCACCCGAATATGGACGACGCTAGTTTTTAAAGAATTTTGAAAATTCATTTTCATTTTAATATATCCGAGCAAACTGAATTTGATTAGGATGTTTCGGATGCGAAAGAGTTATAATTCTAAACTCTTACTCTCTAATTTAAGATAGTCATATGAAAATTTATGTCCCAATTATACAATTATCGCAAAATACTGGGAAATTATTGGTACTCGCAACAAAAAGTTAAAAACTTTGATTTTCCATTTTGAAATTTGCATATCTATTACCGTATTCAAATTTAGCAACCTCGAAAACATAAAAGTGCCGCTTTTCATAAAAATCGTACGAAGTTATGAATAGTGGCCAATTTTTTGGGAAAAGATTCTTCTATGTAACACTCACCAGGACTCCATCAGAAAACCATTCAAGTCTGGATATTATCAAGTTCTTGATAATACCTTGGTAAGAAGAGCGCAGGAGATCGCATTGTTCTCGCTCGACCGCGGGAAGAGTACTCTCCGGGGGTGCCGGAACCAAGTCTCGTTGTTGTCTCGTAAATCGTAAGAAAATTTATAGCAGCCGGTGACGTTGCTCTCGGAGCGGCTGCAGGGTCAGGAGCTCCGACGACTGCAAATGCCTAACTTCGCGAGCGATTTACCGCCTTGTTGTTGAATGGCCAATAAACTGGCAGCCTGTTAACTGGCGTGTGCCGTAGCACTGGCGCGTTTCGCGCTTCATGATTGTTTCACAATTGGATATGTCCGCGGGACAGGGTAGCGATATATCTTAACCGATGAAGCCCGCTGTGCCAGAAACGTCTCAGAGGAAAGAATCAACTTGTCGAAGCTTCGTACGCAACGATAAAACATTCCGGCAGCATGCGCGAGACAGGCTGAGTGAATATAACAGTTGAATCGGTTCGCCTTGATATATTGTTGATATTACCGCTTGTTTCAATTGTTGTTTCTGCTTCTCACGCTGAAGAGCCGCGTCAGAGATCGCAGAGCTCATGACGAATGAAGCAGATTCCCTCGGTCTTGTTTTCGAGGGGAAACGTGAGACCGTAGAAACCTCGGGATTTTGATAGAGAGTGTCGTGAATATTGCTACTTCTTATACGGATTTTTCATGCAAAAATAGCACAAGATATCGTAAACGAAGGGATTCGAAGAAGGTTCTGCTTACGTTGGCGAAACGACGTAAGGAAATGAAATTACAGAAGCACTCAGAATTTAAATGAAGCATGTTCTTCGTTGCGAGCATATCATGCCAATTCAGCGAAATTGATAGTGAATTTAATTGTATTTAACGAATCATTCATGTGTCTACTTACGTCAATCTTTTTCACGTTTCTAAAAATAGTGATGAATACTGAAGTATGGAGATTCAGTCATGCAGAGAGACATAGTGCACGCAATGCAAACGAAATTAATATAATAGATATATTGTTAACATAACTACTTGTACTGTATACTAGCAGAGTTTAACAGTTTCAGTTTGCTGTTGAAGCATTTTCACTGGAGATGAATCAAAGACAATACGAATAACAGATAAAGCAACTATTATTTAAAGCTTCTTCTTAGTCTGAGAGTTTATAAGTATTGTCGTCAGTATTTCCTTAGATAACATATACATTTCTGTAATTTAACATATTGGAAACGTGGTCTCAGAACATGACAACTGAACTCGAAACAGTACTTGAAACTTCAAATGCATTTTCCTTTATAAGTAATTTCAAATATGTAAAAATTTCAATTTCTTTCCTGTCTTGCCGTAATTAATTAATTAATAATTATATGGATGGAATTTTAATTAGAAGACGGTTGAAAATCCCATTTATACGAATATTTCTAAAAATATCACATCGACTTTTGCTATAACTACTTGTTGTGGTTGTCTTTCGCGCCCTTGATTCCGACAACATTATAAACATCTCAGACGCTATTGGGATAATGACAAACGAAGTTTAAGGGATCCAGTCCGGCTAGTTTGCTAAGAAAATGTAGGATTACGCCGCCACGTCAAGAATTTCGACAAAGAAGGTCGCACAGTTTCTCCGGCGCGATGTTTGTCGAAGTTGTTTGCAGTTGTAAAGAGTTTGGGTACCCTGTCGTCGTGAAGTAATTACACCGTTGCATGATGCCTGAAGTTCCAACCGGCTGAAGTTTCTACCTTATCCGCGATAGATGAGAGTTTTACCCGGAGTTAACTTATTAGACGTGTCGTATATACACATCTACTATGTGTAGTGTTGTGATTCCTCGACATTATTTCTGACACGTAGTGTTTACGTGATGTCGTATGTGTTTATAAGGACTGGGACAGAATGTGTCGTCGGTTAGCAAAGATAGCCATAAAACTAAACTAAAAACATAAAATTTTCGTCTAGGATGACGTCTCACTGGTTTCCTAAAATATTTAAATTAATATTAATATGAAAAGTATGATTACATCTTTCATAAAAATCAATGTAATCTTACAAAAATTATATCGTGTTTGGCGTTGTTTTAATCAGAAAAACCTCACAATTACATTGGCAAAAGTCCCATTAACAAAAAATGAAAAATAAATAAGTTACAAACTGCGTTATCTACCCTTCATTTGCTGTTATTTCCTACGTTCGAAAAAGGTCTAAGATACCTGTCCGAGAAATTTCAGCTTTGGATGGCTTCGAGCATGTTGCTAGCGCGACCAGTGCTATGCACGTTCTAGCCTAGTTGGTTAAAGCAGTCGCCCAGCAAGCGGAAAGATTCGAGTTCGAATCTCGGTCCCGATGTATCCAATCGGTCGACTCATCTCTTGCTACTCATGTGGCATTTGTTCAAATACCTGTCATCGCTCTGTTGTGTGTTTTTACACGTCGCGCGAGCGGACCTATGGAAACACAGGATCCGAAATAGTGTTCCTTGAGAACGGTCATAATCCTCAATTTGCTTTGCCACTCGCAAAGAAATTGCTCGCATCGCTTTCGACAGACGTTAAACACCTGTCAACGGGTGGCCTAGATTCGAGCAACTTCCGCTTGGATCTTCTCAAAGGAAAACAAGCCAAGCAGTGTGTACCATCTTTGATAATTATCGTTTGACGTCCGATGTCCGGATATCGATTTATCGCGAAGGGTAAACTAGCTCGGCAGAGTTCGCGCACTGTCTGTCCCCGCAATGATATAAATTGCGATACCGTTTCTGATCGACGTACTTATCGCAACGAGATTCCGATAACACTTCCTGCGAGCCTGTACAATCACCGGCTGCTGGTATGCGTTGATTGCGCGATGGGAGGCGCAGAGCTATGAAGCAAATCCCGGAAGATCAAGAGATCCGTCGCGAGCGGACTGCATTACGGCTGAAACTAAGTTTATAGAGTTCTGCAGTCGCGAATTGTTCGCTTGAACAATGTGGGACAACGGCAAATGGTTGGCAAAATTAGTGAATTTAGAAGTTCAATTAATATAAGCTCTGGCGCCAACTGAAATTGTGGATAAATGCAGCGCGGAGTAAGTCTGATGTATCATTATACTTGTACGTATGTATATCCTGTGGTTTCCTGGGAATAAAATTTACAAGAATTTAATAGAAGATTCTTGTATAATGATAATAGAAACAAAAGATTTTTGCAAACTCTTTTCGAAGAACAATTGATTATATCTTTGCAATGTAAATAGATAGTCTTTTTTAAGTAGATTTTTAGATATTTTATTTTAAATGGATAGAAAGTTTATCATCAAAGTATTTTCTCCAGTTTTGTTGACGACAGAAATATTTTTTTGGGAGATTAAAAAGATACAGAAAATAGCTATTTTATTTTTCTGCATAAGTTAATAAATTTTCATTAAGAAATGAATTTTTTAATATTAGCCTGGGTACACAAGCTTCTGATTATTTTGTACAAAGTATTGATATTTGCAAATTGCAAATATATACATTTATGAACACTAAGTATATTTTTCGTACCATGGCTCTACTAGTTTGATTACCAACTATAAGTACACTTATTTTTCTTACACATTCTAATTGACCTTGAAATGCATTCGGAAATTCGTGTTGTTAATTACATGACAGTCAAGTGATCTTTGTCTTTCAGAATTGCAATAAAATGAGAAATTAATTTTAAAAAATTGCATATATTCTTTAAGTTTTACTTGTGCGTTTTCAACAGTTCCGAAACATATTTTTCAAAAACATAGTATCATAGAGTTATGCGAAAAATAGAATATTTGAATTTATTACACTGAAATTCCCTCTTGAACCGTATAGTCCATCGATTATTGATTTTGCTACTGTTCTCGGTTATTTTTCATACTTTCCATCAAAGAATTCAACAAACGCTGTGCTGAAGAATTTTTTCAAAGAAACATCAACTTACCAAGTAGCAACTATGTTTCAAAGCATGTCGGTTCATTTTATTACTTGTCAGATGTACAAGTGTGAGCAGTAGAAATAGCAGCTAAACACGAAAGTTTCGAAAAATTCTGAGAAGGCACGTAGTTGCAGGAAAAATATGGAAGGGAAAGACGGGAACGGAGTTTAAACCGTAGCTCTTTTTTAATGAAGCTGTTACAAGCTTAATCAACTTCTTTATCTTCCTTAGTGCGGTGCACAATAAACCATGAAAGCAGAAGTTCCCAAGTTATAGAATTAATGAAACCACAGTTGTCGGGGATTTTCTAGAACATCAAATATCTGTAGGACGGATTATATTCCATTTTAAACAGACAGTGCTCAATTAATTCACTACTTTGTGACAACATTAATTCTAGTCGATTAATCTATGCTTACTGTACAATTTTTCCTACCAACAATATAATTATACTTAACAATATAATATAATCGATCGGTTGGAACATTGTTGATCTTTCAAACATTATATATTTAGCAATATATGCTGTTTGTATGTGCGATCAATGTAAACGTGTGCTAGCAGTAATGAACAACGAATGTTACTATTAATTTGTCGAATACAGACAAATTTAATAACACGAATACTCTTTTGAAAACAGTGTAGCAATTTTTAGCGTCGCCTCAGAGTTGCCAGTCGAGTACAAATAGTTAATTTTCAATTTTAGATAAATTAAATAAAATACTCTAACATCATGAAATTTTTTAGATTGTTGGGCTGGCAGTTAATGAAAGTATATTATAGAGTTATCAAAAACGTAAATGGTTGCCTGCTGCGAATATTTCCTATCACGTTTTCCGTAGTGCTTTTTTTAAAATGCGTCCGAGGGAGAAAGCCACTAATCCGATTCGACATTCGTCGTCGCCCACTGAAAGCCTCCTAAAGAAACGTTCCTCACCCGATGAAAAGAGTAGTTTTTCGTGGAGACGATCACTGCGATAATAGCCAGCTTTTCTGCAACAATCGAGATCACATTGAATGAAACATTTTCGACGATAGTAGGACGAAGGCGGTGAGAGGCCGCATCGAATTAAACGTTTTCAATTTCTCCGAGGGAATCGGGGGACAAATAACAAGTCCAAGCCCCCCGGGGCGAATGACTCGACGAAAATTTCACCATCCGTATGCATGTCCAAGGAAACTGGCCCGTTTCGAGCGCGGGCCAAAAGGGAAATGCAAACACAATTTCACCCGGGCCGGCCGATCCCAGGCCTCCCACTCGCTGGCAGCCCGGTATTTGCGTGAAACTAAATTGAATGGCCGAACGAAACGGGCAGCTACGTCGCAGCCCTGAAATCGGGTTAATCCCGTCGAGCCATTGAATCCATTTTTATCATCCGCCTTGGATCCTTCGGCCCTACGACGGAATCAGCTTCCGGTCCTGACGAATCCTTGATTCCGCAGGCTTGCCTGACTCGGCGAACCGGCTCGGCCAATTAATCAACGAGCACCGTGATGGAGGAAAGCTGCCCGACTATTTTATTACCCGGAACAAACAAAGGACTCCCTGTATCGATCCATTTGGAGTAAAATTTTTCAAATGTCATAGGGAATCATTGTTTTCAATAAATACAAAGAGGTGATTTGAGGTGATTTCAAATAACTTTTTCCTTAGCAAAAATGCGATCCGCGGCTTTAATTACGAGTTATTAATGAAAAGCACTGATCAATGAGAGGCGAACTCGACTGGCTTAGCTCAGTCGCCTAGCGTCAAACAAGCTCGCCTCTCATTGTTCAGTTTTTCGTTAAATAACTCGTAAACAAAACCGCGGATCGCATTTTCGCTTAGGAAAAAGTTACTTCAAATCACCTCAGGAACCCCTCACTTCCCGGAAATACCATAATTTTGTGACATTCTGTATATTTCGAAGACATATTAATTAGTCAGTTTACGATTAGTCATGCAAAGTTAGAGACACTGACTTCATAATGACTTCATAAGAAGGCAACACCTTCTTGCAGCTTATATATTCTAATGAACTTTAATTTATTTAATAGGTCATAATAAAAATTATGTTTTAAATATGAGATCGTAGTATGAACACGTGTCATCTATGATTAGGATGACAAAATTATTTGTTTAGTTGTAAGGATTATGTTTTACGATGATATACTGAGTGTAACAAATGTTAAAAGACTTCTTACGATCGTAAATCTTGACTTTTCAATTTTTATTTATACGTCTATACTTCTAATAATATGAACTGTAATAAATGCAGAATCTCTGTGCACTCACCATTTGTTACTATAATCGATCATTTACAATGCGTTTGCTAAGGCATGATATTCACCTGAAACATTAGAAGATTATTTTCAACTTTTAAACGTGAACAACCAAACACGTAGAAAAGATTTCATACCAAGTTCTTGGAGCACTCTACATTACTAAAATTGCATCAAAATCGCTGCGTGTCACTTTTGCAACTTTCTTGGTAGAAGTATAAATTTCCCAAGGTGGAAAGTGCATCCGCGTTTTCTTGCCAAGAGGAAAGAGAAAGAAGCATCACATTGCACCAGATCTAGATCCATTCCAGCAGGATAAGTTTGCTGCAGGAGTTCAGAACCTTCATCTCCGCCCTAGCGAAAAAATGTTACGATCAAGTGGACCAAGAACACAAAAACTATCGATAGCGAAGAAAAAAAACGTAGGAAAATATGCTTGGGACCATAGTTATCTGCGATCGAGTCTCCTAGAAAAGTGTTGGTGTGAAATCAGCGATGTTGAAACGTACATAAATCTCTGGACGATATTGTCTCATTAATTCCTGATACTATGTTTTAAGTCGCGACGATGCGTACCGCGACCATTAACAAAATTCGAAAGAAGTGAAGAAATTTTTGTTTAACAAATGCTCAGCTTTAGCATGAAGATTTTGAAAGTTCACATAAAAGATGAACAAATCTCAATTTTCTTTTTGTCATAATTATGTTAATTATGTTAACTTTAATGATCCTGAAGTCCCGAAAGAAACTTTGTTTACTTCAATCAACATACTTTGTCCCTTTAAACGTTTTTCTCGCTCGGTATCTGTTCTAGTCATAAAAAATAAACGATATATTGAATGTGGCCAAGTTTGTTGGTGCTTCCTGTGTACACAATCTACAATAGAACTTCTAACGGAATTATTTTTCTAATTTTAAAAGTAGCATACTCAGTGCAAGTACACTAACATCACAATCAATCTGACATTTTTTGTGGAAACCAGAATATGTAAGGAATTTACTTTGTTGGCTAAATGGCTTTCTATGATCAAAAGAAATCAGTGTCTGAAACACGAAAACATTTTTACGTTTTAAAATATACTAATCAGAAGTGATTATACACATTATTATGAGCAAATTATTAATCTTCAAAATAATATAATAAAATCTTCAGAATTAACCCTTCCAAATACTTTTGACAGTATTAAATTCGTTTATATTTAATCAGCTGATAAAAGAGCAACTACTGTACGTGCCAATAGGTTGAAGTTCATATGTACACGTTGCAATAAATTGTGTAAAACAGCTTCGAGTGCAAAGGGTTAATAAACCAGCTTGGAAACCAGTCAACAGGAGGTGGCACTACGCGGCAACATTTCAAGAGATCATCTCTCTTAACAGTTGGGTTTCGATAACTCGGTGTTATCGCGGCGACAATCCCGTCAGAATCCAGATACCGGCGGAGGACTGGCCTGTGAGTTGTCACCCGTTACGACGCGCCGGAATTGGTCCAATAAAATAGTTACGGGTACACCTCTCCGCTATTATCGATACATAACAGTGAAATCCATTTCGGCCGCGCGGTCCCGTCGCATCGGCCGCGAAATGTTTGGACAAACGAGGCGACCCGAGCGTCGAGAACTGTCAGTCACGCGTTTCCATGCGCCTTTCTTTTTAATCGAATATTCGAGCCGCGCGGTTTGCCGGGTCCTAGGGCGCGAGATTGTGGTTATCCGCTGGTGAAACGTATCGACGTTTCTTTGACAGTTTTCGTGAACTCGCCGCCGAATCCTGACGCTTCTCCGAACCGCCTCGATCGTTTTTATATGCCAATCGCAAGCCACGTCCGTCCGCACGGTATATTATTTTGAGCCTTTATCTCAATAAAATAGGACTCAGTCTTGCTAATGTGATTCTAATGTCTGCGATTCGTAATACTCGCGTCTTAGCTTTTTCCTAATTCCAATCATTTTAGTACTAGCGGTGGATTCTTTATACGCTGTCATTTCGCTGTTTGCAAAATATTACACTCTCGAGCAAAAATATTTGCAAAATTCAACAGAAAATTTTGCAGTTCGCATTTGTCACGGATGTATTTGGTATACAAGTTAATTCGTGGTTTTACCTAAAAAGTTTTTTAAATTTCTCATTTTCTTCCTATTTATTTCGTTATACAAATATGTAACTGATTAATTCTACCAGAAAAGAAATACAGACGCTTTTATGTAATAAAGTCATCGATGTATATTTTAC
>CM052162.1:9283201-9317566 GCA_028455555.1 Augochlorella aurata | reverse complement strand
TACAGTACCATATCCCTGCGTCCATCTAGAGATGTTGATCGACATGTTGATATAATTATACTGTGTATAAACGCGACAACATTCTCCATCGAACTTTGTTAACATTCTGACAGTATTTACTTATAAGTAAGTAACCATGATATCGTGTATATCTCAACGATCTAAAGACAGTTTACAATCCGACGACCAGACTTTCGACGTTTTAGCTCAAAATATTCGTCAAGACCATTTATCTCTCACTTAACGACTAAATTCTCCATCTCCCAGGGTTCGTTTGTTGCATAAAACAGGGAAAAAATAAAAAAATTTTGAAATCAGTAGCTATATACTTACTTCATCTAGGATTAATCAACTATACTTTAAGATAAAAAGTCTTACATCAGATTTCGTTTCCAAATTTCTCTGATCACGACAGAAACCTAACCTCCTTTGGAAAATTGTCTTGTCGTTTTCTATGTTTTCTTAGTTTTAGGTTGTGTACAGTGCATTATATACAGGAACAAGGTCTGTATGAAAAATAGAACCATAAAGAAGGATAAAATTTTTTATTTAAGTTTTTGTATTCTTGAGAAACTGAAGTTTTAAGTTCTGTTTTATAGATACACGCTCAAAGTCTCAGCTCCGTCAAATTCAGTTTAAACTGTTTTATATAATGATCTTCTGTATCGTTCTTCCTTTAATAATACTTTCTAGCATACTAATGTGGATGGAGAAAGTTTTCAGTGGAGTCTGAATTTCGGGAGATAAAGACTATGAGAATTTTGGTGATAGAATGTAAATCTCCACATTTCTACGATTTGCAAAAATTGTACAAATAGTGATTTAGGTAGCACAAGTATTATCACGTATATATACACGCATACGTTGGCAAGGTTTACAAAACGCAATGTTCACATTTTCGTTAAAAACTCAGATACAAAGGTTGAAAAGCACGATTCCTCTCTTTTGCATCATCCCAACCATTTGCCCGTTTTTAAAGCAATTATTTAGCCACTGTCCAGTAAAAATTTAAGTTGCTCGGTCTAATTTTAAAAAAAGTTGTACCATTTTGTACAGTGTTCCAACATTCTCGCGTCCGACGGTATATCTACGCAATCATTGTGTTATCAAAATGTTTGTTTCACAGAGATGATAGTCATTCAATTTCCTTAAAAGATACGAGAAAATTGCTGAGCTATTGTAAAATACAACTGATCTAGATAATTGTGTCATGTCGCTGTCAAGTAGTAGTTCTTACGCTCGTTACATCGTAATCTAGATAACATAATGAAAACTGTCCGGTTTGTTTGGCAGTGCTGCAAATCGTGCAAAAGGACACTCTCGGATGCAGCAGCTGGCGCGCAACGAATGACAGATTTTTCTATAGAGAAATATTTGCGGGAATATTATTCAGGTGCATCGAACCATGTTGCTTTTAATTTAAATCCGCCGCGTCCCAGAATTCACGGCCGAGGAGCGCATAAATATGCCAAGTATAAATCAATCGGACGGCCTTCTTATTTTCCCCCGGCATCTGAATTCGAATTTCGAGGCAGCCGCGCGCCGAATCCGGCGAATACGAAATACAGCCAGGCAAGAAGAGTTTTCCGTGCGATGTAGATTCGCGAGAAATCGATACCGCGTATACAGGGCTTACCGAAAGTCGTGGAACAAATTTATTTGTAAAACATGTCGTAGTTTGTCACTTCGGCTTGCACCATTATTTTCGTTACACCCTGTGTACACTCGCGAGCTTCGAGGATAGCGCGACCAAGAAGTTTATACTAATTGGCGGCAGTATCTCACGCCGCGTTTAGTTAACCAGCATATCTCATGCGTACTATTTACTAATTTGGCATAAGTATATCGACCATGTTCTCTTGTACGTTTACCGTTATGATACATACAACTTTCGAAATAATGTGCTGTTCCGCAAATCGCGAATATAAACACGGAATATCGATATACAGCTTCATCAACGGCTGAACCCATGGGAGAAGAGATACTAACATATTGCTGGTATTACTAATTTTCTGTGTGCTGGTATTAATTACCCAATCCATCATCGAAATCTTCGAACAGGAATACGAGGGTGAGTCAATAATACATTGCACTGCAAATATAAGCTTCACGGCGGTGGAAATTGAAGACTAATAATAACGTTACTTTTTAAAATACTAATGCAATCATTCAATCGGATGAACAAACTTTTTTACGATTTTGGAGAGAAAAGTCTTTAGTTGGTTAACATATTACTATTTATTAATTTGTTCACTTATAGACACTTCCTAAGAACACCAGCAAAAGATTTTATCTATTTATGAGATTATTAGACTTAGAGTATAGATATTTGTTGATATTTTCATTTCACTCTTGTTCTTTCAGTTCGTGAAATAAATATTTCGTTTATATAGTTTTTATGCGAATTGTTATGAATTTTTTGATTGTGAGTACTGAAGAAAATTAAAATTTTATCAACATACAGTTAGTCAAAGTATTGATTTCTTTAGTAAAATAATTACTTCGTCAAATTATGAAACAACTTTTAAACAATTAACGATATACGCAAACACAGTGTACGAAACTTGTAGAATAATATGTGACAATGCGTTCCGTGAATATTAACATTGAATCTCATTGAACAAAATGTGTTCGTGCGTGCAAGATTTATTTCACATCCGTCACGTCTGGCGTATTTAATTAATATCTCGTCAGGCTACAAAAGTTATTAAGATAACGTTAATTTTAACTAATTAACACTCGCAGATCGAAAACCCAGAGCATCATCACGCATATCAACATACATGGACAAATATACGTGTTTACTCATTTTGTTCGTTATACATGATCCGACAAATTCGCTGTAAATTGTTGAACTAAGATCAAATGTAAGATGGTGTACAAAGTTCGGATATGTAATTAAAATAAATTATCGCTTACTGTTCTGGTTCATAATTCTTCGTATTAGTAGCGTTTCTTTCTTTTTATATCATTTTAGAGTCAAATTTTTTGGAATTGGTGACACGCAGTCACAGATGTAATTGCTGAGTAAACATCTAAAGAGTGTATGCTGCATCTTATTGCTGCTCAACATTCGAAACAAAGCAACTATGCCTTATTAGCTTACGAAAAGTGCCATTTATCCACTTGAACCTTGCGGATAAGATCGTAAGTGGTCAGACAAATCCTGGAACAGCTGTTGAGATGTTATCAACGTGAAATCCGATAAAAACATTCGCTGCTCAGGTTCCTTCAACGCGCCGAGTTTTTGTAACTTGGAACACTTTTTCTCGCCGCGCAACTTCAGTTGTTAAATTGTTCGTTAAGTTCCCAGCGTCGCGCGTCGGATCGTTAAGGGAGCAGGCTGCGCCGGTAGGACCGGGAAGGAATTAATATGGGAAGTGGTCGTATTTTTAACGGATTTCAATTACGAGCCGCCGAGATCCCAGAAAATTGTCAAACTTCCAGGAAACTCCAGGCCATCCCTCTATTTGCTGCCGTACTAAAATCTCAGCTAAGTTCCATCTATTGCTTCTCGGACCGTAGTCGGTTACAGCCGAGCTTACAAATTCCCGCACCCGTACAACCAATCGAATTCGAACCCAAAGGGGTAAACATACTCCTGATTACAAACATTCGGAGGCGATTGCTGCTCCAGATTCTCAAGATCATCACTGATTCCTGTTTCATGGTGCACCATCATAACATCGCAATGTTGACCCGTATGAAGCTGGCTCACTATATTAACCAATATTAATGAAACATTGCGAGAAAGTTGCTCTATAATTGCCCATAATTGCTCACCAATTAGTTTTAGTTGCTCACTTAACCTTTGCGAGAAATATATACGAAATATCGAAATATAGACGCCTAGAAGATATAAAAGAAAGACCTACAAAAGAATTTCTCTTTTTATTTATTTTATTTATTTTATTTTGCTCACTCTCCCATGGGCGACAAGTTTATCAATAAACAATGAAATCTAAATAAATAAAAATATGAGGAATTAGAGCTCGTATCGTCAAAGCTGCCAAACGATACTTAAAAAATTGCTCCAACTCCATGTGCGATGGCTTAAACTAGGGCTTGGAACAAGACTGCAAGCAACATTGATGCCACACAAGGGCTATGCTTCCGGTTCCACTTGCAACATCTCGCTTCATTTCACTCGACGGATCTCACGCGCGTACCGTAGTAACTAACCGTGGCGCATTAAAGCGACGTTCGCATCAATAGATTTCCACATCAAACATCGTTGCTTTAGTTTTGCAACGACAAAGCAACGTTGTCGTGAATTAGTTTAGCAGAAATATAAGGGACGTAATTAAATTCCTGTAAATTAACTATCAATGAATGTAGCATGCTAACATCATTTATGATTAGAAAAGAGTAAAACAAAAAAATATATCCTCATACTTCATTTAAAAGTCATACAATACATCTGTCGCAGCCTTATACTCTATTCCACAATATCAAAAAGAATTTCTAATTTGCAGCTATTAGCTCGGTATCATTCACGATTCGAAATACATTATAATTCGCAAAAGTTACTGATACCGATTACCCGGGTCTCACCACGAGGAGGTTGCTGGTTTAGAAACCCGAAACGGAATGAGAACGAAGTCGGTATTCGCTATGATTCCTTTTTTAACAACGACGATCGTAAACTAAGGCGCACGCAATTATTAAGTAAGACGCTCTCATGATTGCTACCTAGCACGCATATAACAAATAATTACTGCCGACCGAAAGTGGATTAAAGAAGAAGTCTCCGATCCACAAGGACCAAAATGAATCAGAGCAGAAGGCTCAGAGCCTTGCAGATCTCAATACCCGACGCTTTACCATAAGGGATGTTAAGTCAAAGTTACACCCTCCAAACGCTGGGTGACCACTTCTCGCCCCGCGCCGTGCCCCCAAGTAATCAGCGCTAGGCGCGGTTAAGAGGGCTTAGGACGTCTTACATGCCGAAGACAGCAATAAGCGAGAGCCTTCCCAGGAGAAGGTCCCTCCTTTGAGTCACCACGCCGCATGATAACTCGCTAAATATCGAGATATGTTCGGACTTACCCAAGGGAATGCGCAAGCAAGGCCGCCATAGCAGAAGACTGTGTCGGAGTCAAGAACAAGATGCGAACAACTAAAGCTAACGTAATAATACTCGACATATTTACAAAATCAGCGACTCGGGTACCTCGGGGACGTTACCACTTTTACTCCCCACGGGCACTCCCGTGAGTCGGAAGCCCCTGAGTGATCTTTAACACTTTCTAATTAAGGCGCACGCAATTACAAAATTAAGACGCTCGCAATTATTATTTAAGACGCTCACTCACGCAAATTACTGAAACTTAAATTGCGCATCCCTCGACGAATAACCTGACAAACTTAAATTAAGAACTCTAACTCGTGTACCTCGGGGACTATCTCCCGTACTCATTCATGAACCCCACCCATAAGCGAGCCCCTGCGGGACCTCCGATCGGAGGAATAACATTTCAACAATTTTCGTACGAAGTCTTGTTCCGGGTCCTCGCTTAAATTACTAAAATTACGTGTTCAAGCGATTATGATTATCCTGCAGTACACCACCACCCATCAGGAATACGAATACCAATGGTGTATCTTTCGAATATGTTCGGTATAAAACAATACGCAAATAACAACACCATTTGCAAATCGTGGACGTGTCCATCTGCGTTGATTATTCGGGCGGCGAAAGCCTGCAGTGCAATTAGGCGGAATAAAGTTATTCGATACATTGGTACGGTAAATGCACCAATACAGTTTTTCTAACAGTTGTATTATGATAATCACGTATTGTAAAAGATTAATTTTTCGATAGCTTCGAAATGAAATTATTAAAACTTGAAACAATCGTAGGAAATTGCGACTTGCAAAAAAACCATACCTAACTAGGAAACAGATTACCACTCGAAGAATTGCCGGGCAATCCTCTGATCACTGTATTTGTCAAATTGTTCTACAATTTTTACGTAATAAAAGAAGTTAATACTTTGAATATTTGCTCATTACTTGTTGGGAGGAGGGATCTTCGTTAAACTCCTGGAACAGAAAGGAAAGTACAGAGATATTAAAACACATCCAACATCATTCATGAAATTATTCATTTCTACAAACTACATATTATTTATAACATAACTAATGTAATAACATAATTCCATCGCTATTAAATGTGAAAATATATTATATGTTATGGTTTATAGAAGCTTCGTGTACTGGTAAATATTACACTTACATCGCCTCCTCCTCGGCGAAGCCCGATCATGTTGCTTCTGGATCTCTACCTCCCATGCGATTTCAGGATCTATAATATAGTAATACGGAATTCAATTAAATTCAATCGCAAGACAATCTGAAAATAGATTAGGTTGGATAATAAAAGGACTACAATGTATACGTATCGATCTTTGTTAACGTGACTGATTCTTTTCTTCTCAGATTTCGAGGATGCGGTAACCGAAGCCCACGATTAAATTCAGCGAAACATACGCGACGGATTCTCAAACAAAGTTAGTCTTGGTCGCTGCAACGAATTTGCGACAAGAATCGCGACATCTGCGACGCAGTTCGCAATAATGTCTGTTACGCAGCTCGTATGGGTATTAGCAACGAAACCCGCGACGAGATATGCGTCAGATTGGCGACGTTGTATATAACATTGTATACAATCTATATAATGCTTATAATTGTATATTTAGTAAGTACATTTGTACAATATTCATACAATCGTACATTAAGTTCATAAGTAAAATGCAGGGAGAATTCAAAATTCTAATCACTGCAATTCGGCCCTAAAAGTAGATCTAATGTGGCGATAGCTATACAAATTAAACATGAGCATTTTCGGAAATCAGAGAAATTTAGTCAGAGAGATAGAGATAAAGCATAAAACGCGAGAGGATTGAGGGGTCAGGTGCGAGGTACGTAAAACGGATGTTTCACCACAAGCTAAAAATCCCGACTCCCCCACGATGCCGTCGGAGCCGCAAAAAGTCAGCAGGAAGCGCGACAAAATCAGGATGCCAGTGCGAGGGTACGACAGCCAATAAGAAGAACGAAGAGGCTGACGATAGAAGACGAAGCGAGTGGAAAGAATAAAAGGAAAAAGGGTAGAACTGGGCCGCGGGGTGGGTGGAGGGCACGCAAGATCTGATGGCAGTGGGATAAACGGGCGGAGGTAATTTTCTACGGTAGCTCAATTGCTGTCATTTTCGTTTTTTTCTTGGCCCTCTCTTTCTCTCTGTTTCCCTATCTCGTTCCACGCTGCCATTCCCCTCGGCTTGGTCAGAGGGGGTGAGCAACGAGGAACCCTGAGTGTCGCGAGCGGAGTTTCCGCAGCATCGCCGTCCGCCACCCCCGCCGGGATGCGAGGGCGGCTGTTGCTTAACGTCGTTGGCTTCCTCTTGTCTTTCTCTTGCTCGTGGATATCTTATATCGGCCGTGTAACGCCGGCGTCCGCGCGACTTCGTGTACGCGTCCTCTCACACCCGTGGAACGACGTAATGGCGTATAATAGTCCGCGCGAGAGGCGTGGCCAGTAGTTGCCTGCGGATTTCTGTTTTCCTTCTAGCTCCTTTTGTTTCCGGCACGGTATAACCAACGGATCGCTAGCTGGCGACCGAGAAAGCGCACCCCGAGGAACGCCGTTTCTACGTGTACGATCGAGGGTAACGGTGAAATGTAATTGATCACGCCCGCCACACCACGACGATGCTCGGCCGAGCACCGGATCGTTAAGGATTTTATTTCGGTACAACGAATTGCTGACCGAGTCCCCGCCATTGTCCCATAACTCCAGCGCTTCCTTTACTTTTTCAGAAGGTTACTGTTACAGAAAATTGCTTCCCCTGGCTCGTTCATCTCGCTTCGCTTTACATCCCCCGTGGTTGCTGCGGATATTCACCGTGATCCTAACTCAGACCTAATTTAGGGGGTTGCTTGATCACGAAGTGCAACGAAGACTGATGTTTGGGAATGTTTTCCTCGGGGATTAACATTTTATTCATGACGTGATTTTGTATCGCTATTGATTTGGTTTAGAGAGTGCCTTAATATCTTTTTATACAGAAATGTATAAAATGGGCACGATGTCTCGGAGGTTCTGTTAAGCAAGACAGTTTGCGGTATTTTATTAAAAACTGTACTAAGATTTGTATAATATACTACGTTCTCCATTCCTTAAACATTAATTGGCAACAGAATAGGAAACATTTTGTGAAAGAATTACGATTTTCAAAATCAACATTGAAAAAAGGTCAATAAAAACCAGTGTGCAACGAAAAGAAAATCCTTCGTTCAAGGATTAGATAATATAATAATTTCTTTTTCCATATCGAATCAGTATCTAGCAATAATGTTCGCATTGGTAACTGACGAACATTTTTTAAAAAGGTACTGTCTATAATAAACCAACTGTATTGTCCATAATAAACAATCTCGAATACAGAAGACTTCTAAAATTACATTTTTTAGCCTTCTCATGAAGCATGACCTCTGTACATAACGCGGAGGTAAAACATTAATCCGAGCAGCTGTACGAATTGATATATATTTTCCTTAATCTACTTTGCCAGGTCCTTTGAGGAACGTAGCCCACTCAGTCAAGATTAATCATCTTCTCCCTTAGCCTCTTAGTTCGGTGATTCTTCAACATCGATAATGAAAAATTAGCAGAAAATAAACTTTTCCATTTTTGTACACTGATGAAAGATGTTTCAAACCTTCTGCATCGTAGTATTAAAATTTCAGAAAGCAGACTTCTGGTTTTAAACAGAAATGCTAATTTTAAATACTTTTTAATAAATCCTTTAATAAAATCTGTCTTCTGCTATAAAGATCCAATCTATTCAAAGTTTAAAAAAATTAATACTTAATATATTAATTTGAGCAACAGTAACTTGTGACTTGTCCAGAATGTTATTTATTTATTTGTGGTCATTAATTTTTCACCTTTATGTTTCTCCTTCAGTGATGTTTTATAATTGTTCATCTGAAATGTTTTATTTTCTAAACTACAAAATTGGATTATTTATTAAAACGTAACTTCGCCAAGTTATTAATACCATAGGTCAAGCCTTTTATAATTTACTCTCTAGGTTCTTACCAGCAAATTGTAATCGCTCATTCAAGTTTAATCGCATTTTTTCTTAACCAGAAATTCGAACAATTCCTCATCGTTGGTAATGAAAAGTTACCACAAATTTACTTCCAATTTTCTTTACTCACTAAATTATTTCTCATGAATTTTCTTCTTAAGACTGGCATTTCAAGAAAGACAATACTTTTCATTGCAGAGAAGATTTTGAAACATCATCTTGATTGAAGAAGCACGTCATGTACTCGTTCACAGTTCAACCAGACCTTTCATATCCATATCAATTATTTGGCGACTATAAACAAATTCTTTATTCACATTAATCGCTGTTCCTTCTCTAACTTTAAGTCATCATTCAGGCTAGCCGTGAGTTCCATTTCGAAAAAATTTCGTTTCTTTGGACATAAACAACTCATCCAGTCATTTTTGTATTTTATTCGCTGATTCGAAGTGCTTACTAGAGAAAGCGTGATGCATCGACCGATGCAGATACAGATTAGAAAGAACGATATCCCATGAATATGCCGGGTGCTGCATGATACCTAACCTCTCCCTTTCGTGTCGGAAGCAACGTACGATTTGCCGTTGTCATGCAGTAATTTCACATGTAGCAGTCTCATTTAACAACATACGGTCATTTTCGTCCCATTTCTTGGTTTAAGCGAATTAGTGAACGATTCGAAATGGTTTGTTACGTTACGCTTAATTGCACTGCGAGCAGTTTTTGCGTTTCCGATTCTGAGCTAGTAGTTTCTCTTAATTAGCACTATCGCACTTCTGTGGGCCTCCGAAGTCTTGTTCGTCAATCAGTTTGAAATCGCCATTTTTAAACCAAAATGCACTCATATCGTATGAAACAAGAAATGATAAAACGACTCACATGTCTTCCTAGCATTTCTTCTTTGCTAAAATTCGTAAAGTATATACAGTCGAATATTTCATGAGGCCAAATAAAATGCCGTCTCTAATTGATACCAGTGAAGAATACATGATCGCAAAATAGCGGGAAAATCATTTGGTGCTCTTGTAAAATTTTTAACGACCTAAGAAAAATTGGATTATTTATTTGTATAGTTAATACGTAATTTCCATGCAATCTCTTCTATGAATTCTTTATTCAGTAATCCGAGATTAAAGCGCGGCAAAGTTCTTGGTGCTGAAAGTGGTGCGTTTTAGGGATTAGAATACTTTTCATTCAGAGCACTGCGCTGGTATTTAAAAGCGACTACCAAAGACAAAAGTTCCTCCTCATTTGCAGCTGTGAGAAAGCGGGATAAACGGCGAATACTCGTATATTTTTAAATAATTAAAAGAACGGATTGCGGGAATGCGTTCTACCGCACCACGCCGCGACGGCGAAGAGGGAATTTTAATTTTCATTTGGAATCCAACTGCGTGACTGAAAACTTACACCGACGCCAACCAGGACCACAGCGAAAAATTATGAACCCGACCCTGGTGACCGGCAGTAAATTCATTTACGAATTATATTTGTTTAAGCTGTCCGCGGAGATCTACGCTGTAACGTTCGAGGAAAATCCGTGGCCGCGTTTTTTCTTCTTAAAAGTTTTAGCAGCAGCCCAGGTGTCACGTAACGGTGTAACGCGTTTTGTTCATCTTGATATTTACGATTCGGCGTCCCGTTCGAATAGCACTCTGGGTCTTTTTGAAACATTTTCGGGTCACAGCCGTCTAGTACGTCACACGAATATAGTATACAATAACTTTCACTTAGCGAATCAGACTTGATTTACGATATCTAATGTAATTTAATGACAAAATTTCTGTTTCCTATTTCTGATTACACTGTTTATTGTACTCATGAGGTAGCGTATACAGTGATTGACCGTTTAAGCACAAGTGTTACACAATCGATAAAAAAGAACAATTTATTGTTAAAATCGAATAACACAAATTGTTGTTAATGGCATAAAAATAATAAAAAAATGCAGAATTTGTATTATATAAAACACAAAAGAACGTAAAAATCATTAATTATTAGTAGGTACCTAAAATTACAGTTATTGACTGTATATTGTACAGTGATCCACAGGTTGTGTGACAATGACTGATTCTTCTATTAGAACAGATAGAAACACTCCGTAATCATTTATGACATAGAAAATAATTTATTTATCGATTAAAACTTAAATCTATAGCGAGTAACAATATGTGTGAACATAACAGTACTTACAGTTAACAATAGTCTAAAGACATAATAATCTAAATAATAATGTTGATTTAGGAACTCCTTATAAAATAGAAGCGTTAAATATGGACATTCCTTTAGTTGCAACATCGATAGCTTTTTTCATACTTTCTTGAAAGTATTTCTTAATATATTTATCACCTTTTCTTTTTTTACTTTTGACATCTTTGACTAGAATAATGCAGCTGATCTAAAAATTCGTATAATTTATGTATTTAACAAAATTTTATCTATTTAAGAATAGTATCTATATATTTTGTAATAACTGTCATATGACGTTAACACATTACACAATTATACTAATATACATTAGGAATAGTTTTAAATACTTATCAACAGTAAATTACTATGAAGAAGGAAGATTGTGATGACAATTCTTGACCCCCCCCCCTTATATTTTCGAAAATATCGACATTTTTTAGTCAAATAACTTCGTTTTGTAAACTTTGGAGCATACATTACAAATATGTAATAATTATATGAATTGTTACAGTTCTTATTAAGTTAATATATGCAAAAATTATTGGCTACTATAATTATGATTGTTAGATCAAGTTACGTTAATTCCATGAAACCGAAAACCTACAAGTAGTTTTCAATTTACTTACAAAATGTAAATTTGAATAAGATATGATCTATTCTGGACAAAAATATATTTTACTGCATGGAAAATAGAAACCATTCAATTCGAAACTATTCGCTTTGACATTTGTAAACTCTCTACTGAAACAGATTTCACAAAACGCGAGTTACAAGAATTACTTTTACTGCGTTCATTCTCCCGTGTATTCAAGTTTGCATTAATCAAGCTTTGAAAGTGTAATTGAGTGTCGCAAAAATAACGATTGCACAAAGCTTTTCGGAAGAGCGCGCAACAAGACATACCCGAAGCAAGCACTCGCTTTGTTATCGTCCCGCGATTGTTGCGGGAAACAGATGAACTGTTCTAGAGTCGCGACGCAGTTTCCAGGGAGAAATGAAACATTTTATTGCCTCGATCCGCACAAGATAAACACGGGAACTTAATCAATGATGCAAACGGAGGGAATCTTCGAACGCGTAATGGAAAGAGGTCGGGCGCGGAATACAGCGGAATGCTTTTGGTATTAGTTGCGGCCGGATTTACATGCGCTGCGGTAACGCGAGGCCACGGGAAGACGATTTTTGAATTAGTATCAAGGAAAAACAGGATCTGGAGAAGCGAAAGGGATGCCGGATATTTGCAAAGACAGCGTTTGTGAAACGATAATCGAGTCAGCACGCGGGAAAGAAGCCGCGCGGTTCTTCGCGGGCGTTGTCTTTTGCTGCTCGTTTCCCGCGGCAAGTCGGAACAACGATAATAAAAGACACCAAGGGGCGGAAGAGGCTGCCGGGAAATTGCTTTCAGCTCTTTTCTTCCGTTGATCGCGAGAGCCCGGTCGTTCTCATCGATTGTTTGCTTCAGCGAATAACGCAAACACTGAATTCCTATTTAACGACAGACGCACTCCAGGCAACTTCTTCCCACCGCTAGGCGTATCGCGAGAATGTTTACTGGTAAACAAGCAGGAGTGCGAATCGAGTAGCAGCTCGCGTTGCAACGTGTGAAAAACACCGGTGTTTTGACAGCTGAGTGTGTTCGGCGTAATTAACTTTCAACGCGAAGTGGATTCCTCCATTCAAGTGACGACTTGACGCGCACCAGTGTGGGGCTAGTTTCTGTGGGGTTATCATTGCTGTGCGTTTCCTTTGTTTCTGGGTATAATTGACTCTATGTTCATATTTATTTTCCGACAGGCCGAGTTAGGAACTGTATGTAAAGAAACAGTGATTAAGATGTTCATGATTAAGGAACATTCATTTTTCTAACCGTTAAAAATGTACTCTAAGCACGGCATTCAACGAAATTTGTAGACGTCAGCATCGATTACGCGAATATTACACAACTGTTTTGTTTACGTTTATTGACTCGTTTTGTTGGACAGATTTTTTTTGTATTTTGACCGCGATATGTTCCGCTTATTATTTTTTTCACGTCTATATCGACTAGGCTTCTTTGTTTTCAGCAGTTTTAGCAGCAGATGGATACACTTTCTATTTCAAGTACCTCTGCAACTGCGTTCATTTCGATAACAGATTTCAATAACAGAAGATTTAAATCTTATTTCGATTTGAGAGAAGAGAATAATATTCATATTTAGTACATTCTGTACATTCTGAAATCTTAATTACGAGTCTGAGTCGTCATTACACGCAAGGAGATTTATAGGTTCAGTTGGTATGAAAATGGTGTTATAGATGTGGTGTTTTATAATGGTGTTCAAATGTTTGCTGAATATTATTGCGGAGTAAATTATACTTTGAGGTGTGATTCAATTTGATACTCTAACGATAACAGAAATAGTCTAATATGCAACACAGTATTCTCTGTGTTATATATTTATTTTATATTTATTTTTATATTTATATTACATTTATTTTTTTTAAAAAGGTATTTCTATTATACAGAGTGACCACTGAAAAACTGGTGAGCTTAGAAAAGTCACCACTTGTTCATTTTCAATCATTTATTATTTTCTTGTTTGTAGGTTATAGAGTATCCCTTGGAGATTAAAATGGCTATAAAAGAAGTCAAGCAAATCAATTATTAATTTAAATTATTGCTAATATAAATTGTTAATCCATTTGCATCATTCGGAAAAATGGAAAATTGGTCTACATTGCTAAAATCCGCGCATATATAAGCTTATGATACTGTCACGTATAATACTGAAAACTACTCATATTTTCAGATAAAGTAAAAAAGATTCAAAAACATGTGATTGTGCAAGTAATTTTCGTTTTATATTATTCAGTCATTCAGTTCAAGTATTTCTTATACAGAGCTACTTGAATTGGT
Organism: Augochlorella aurata; assembly: GCA_028455555.1. Taxonomy (NCBI): domain Eukaryota; kingdom Metazoa; phylum Arthropoda; class Insecta; order Hymenoptera; family Halictidae; genus Augochlorella; species Augochlorella aurata. The sequence goes on along the minus strand of CM052162.1, from coordinate 9,303,382 downwards.
CGATGCAATTAAAATAGAGGACATCCGTTCCTCTTCGAAGAACTCATAAAAATAACAATAGTAATAATGATGACGGTAACGGTAAAAGATACGTCAACGAATAGTAGAACGATCTCGCAGAGTTATCTATTATAGAATCGTCGAGTATTTGTATTAGGAACGTGGAAGCATGAACAGGATAAATATGAAAAGTCGGTGCTGCGAGTAACGCGGGGGAGGCTCGATAGCAGGCACCGTGGAAAAATGGCACGTTGCCACCGCGTTCAAGATAATCGTTACTCGTGTAAGAGTCCGCGGACCGACGATCCCCTATCGGCAAAACGGGAGCACGGTGGTCCACGGCACGCCCCGGATATTTGTATATCGCCGAACGCGGAACAGTTTCCGCCGAAATAATATCGGGGCTGCTGAAACTCCTAGCGCGGCACGGCGACATCGGCCGCGTTCCACCCGCACGATATTCCGCGAATATTTCCCGTTAAAAGAGCGCACGCCCCTCGCAGGCCATACGCACGGAAATTTAATGCTCCGCAGGGTGCAATACCATCGGAATAGGTACAGGCCGACAAACTTCGAGCGTGTTCGATTTTCCTTCGAGTCCCCATCTGATGCCGATGCCACGCCGGTGATACGATAAATTAGACGGCGACAAACGTAGACGATCATCTGGCTTTTAATAAATATTTTGCTAGCGAAACCGTCCTCCAAGAATAAACGGCTTGGGTTCTTTGGCGGAACGATGTGCGCTGCGACCATTAACTGTTTCGTTCTGACACATGTGTTCCAACAATTTTCAAAGGTTAGGAATTGAAGCAGTATGTCTTGCATGACGAATGCGTTTTAGTGGAACCCGAACGAATTCCGTCGGATAATCTAACATCTTTTATGTTATTCGACTTGCAAGTGGTTCGATTTTCTTGATGTCTTAAACGTTTGTCTAGTTAAATCGGATAGTAATTAACACTTGGCCAACCGAATGGGGAAATATCCCCATTTTAAATTAAGTCGTTTGATGACCGAATGGAAACATTTTTACGCTAATCAGCATTATAATTTCTTAATTTTATTGAGATTTCCACGGGTGAGAATGTTGAAGAAGTAATTGATACCACATAAGTTCGCTCTGGAATTTTCATTTCATTGAATAAAGTACTTTAATTTCATGAAATTTTGTAGGTTCTTGGCGCGGTCGTGACAGCATCAACTAAGTTAATGTCGTTAGTCGGGTGTAATATTAAGTAAGTTTTCATCTAAGTGTGCATATCATTTTTAATTGATACGATGCGTGTATGTACAATTAGTAACGAAAAGAATCATTACATGGCTCAGCTAATTTCTAAAAAAACGAATATGGCAAAAATTACATACTATGAAAATTATGTTTCTAGAGACGAGTGTAAAGAATGCATGTATAGCTGCTAGAATAGATATTTTAATTGTCTCTTGGAGACCATTTCCTGGGCGGCTGCAATTTAATATCTATTAATTCATGAGATTTTTGAGTAAACAATTTAGGTATGCCAACTGTATGAACTATTGTAAAACGTATTAATAAAAAATCAGTATTCAGTGGAAGGTTTTTATCCCCACTCTTCAGCTAATTAGAAAGATCTAATATTTATTATTAAGAGGTGACAGCACATAGTGAGAAGATGGGACACTGTAACGTTATCAGGGTTTATTACATGTATGATGGCAGTATGATATTTCCGTTGACTGATTCACGTGTAATCCGAATTTCAGCCCACGCATATTGAATCATGATAAAATAGGGATGCATTCAAGGCACGTACAGTTAATTTAGAAATTGAAATACCGTCAGTTGAAATGCGCTCGAATCTATAGTCCATTATGAGACACTGACGCGAACAGTTGATGTATAATATTATTAACGTTACCGCTTGTACCACTTGCTTTCTATTCCTGACGTCAAAAAGGACTATCAATCAATCAGTTCTATTGAAATATTAATACATTTGATGTCATTGCTTTGTGACCACCGTACAGGATGTTTAGAAAGAAATTTGTTCCACGCATTATTCTACATAACATGATAGATAGCCGTTTTCGAGACAAATGACCTGCAAAATTTATATTAAGTTTTTGTATTTCACCTATTAAATTCGTCGAAAAGTTATCCACAAGTTTCGAAGGTTCGTTTACAGAAGGAATCCAGATCCGAAATGTTGAAGTGCCTTAACAGACCCGTTGGTGAAGGAACTACATTAGCAAGAGACTTAGTGAATCAACACTTAAGTCGCATGTCTGTTCAAATTAGTATTCAGAAGCCATCGCTGAACCCCCTAAATGCTACCGTCAGATGCTAACTATTTCATAACTAAGATCATATATCTCGAAACATGATTCTAGGTATGTTTGATGGTTATTACCTTCATGGAAGATCAACTATAAGATTAAATAGAAAGTGGGCTAAACAAGGATTGAATTAACATGATAATATTCTTGAAGAAAACATGATTTTCAATGTTACCAATTTTCTCAATTACTTGGAGCAACCGTTCTTTAGTTAAAAAAGCAAAAAAGCAACGTCAAGTAACAAGAGCTACCTCCAACGTGATATATCCGATGAGAGCAACAGAAAACACCCCCTGCTAGTTATACGTGATAACGAAAACTGATATTATACTGTCTTATAATTCTCAACTCAAAAAGCATCTGATAAGACGTTTGGATAACAGAGGTGCAGTTAGGCATTCAAATAACTGAAAGAGAACATAAACGTCTTTATAGAAACGAGACACAGAGGAACGAAATTTCAGTACGCTATTCACTTCAAACTAGTGGCTACTTTTTTTCCAAGCTGCGTACCTCTTGCACCGGGTATAAAATAGATGAGGAACAAGGGTCCCACGAGTTTAATTCCTCCGAGGATTTTTAGCATAAACTCGGACTTCCATAGCTATTACTCTAGACTTTGCAGCTGTGCGAAGACCGATTAGCAACAGACAGCAACTAGGAAGCGGAAAGCCGGAAAGCGCAGCTTTTCAACGCATCTACCTTGCAGAGGTATTTCGCTTCTAGAAAACTCAATTGTGCTTGGAAAATAGGCGACGCGAGGGAACAAATGGTTAAGTCGTCCTGCATGTCGCTTAACAAATCGCTCGCGTTTTTCCCTCTGTCTCTGCTCGGCTGAACGCTTCCGCGATTCGTACTGCTCGAACTCGTCGTCGGCCGCGCATATTACGTGTCGATACTTTCGATCACGTTCCACGGAAAACAAAAATTCCTTCTCTATATGTTATCTGGGATATCGACAACGGGGCTGCGAGCACCCGGCAAGATCACCGCTGATTTTCATTTCGCGTAGTGTCGAACACAATGAACACCGTGCGCTGTGATCTCTTTCACAACTAATTGATTAGCACTTTTCCGTCTTCACTAATTTCTCTGACACGACGAGATAATTTCCTCTGTCTTCATTTACTTCCGTAACTAGGTAACAGAAGAATCAAAGTTTATTTCGATTTAGAAGAAACGAACAACATTCGTATTTACCAGATTACCTACAGTGACTTCTGACAATTTTAATACTTTTTAGATGATAGCGGGACTAGTAAACTAGACAATGACTAAACTACTTTGTTACTTTGCTATTACTTGGAGTGACGAAACATAATAAAGAACTTCTTTTTTTTAATTTTATTATCTGAGCCAGTAGCGAAAATTTGAACAATTAACGGGAGTCATTATATATATATATATATATATATATATATATATATATATATATATATATATAAATCTTCATTATTCTTACTTTATTGTATTGAGCCAAACTTGTGACGATGACATTAAAATATGTATTAGAAACCTACTGTAATTTTAATTTCTGTTAAAATTATATTACAATTTAAGTACTTACTACAAATCAATTATTATTAAATTTAACCCTTAAATCCAGAAAAATAGATTGTATAGACATTTATTTCTTTTTTTAATAATTTTAGTGACTTAGAAATGATATAATCAAGAAATCCTTCTTACATTTTCATTGTTTTATGTTTCAACTATTCATTTTTATCATGAGTACATAAAATCCGCAAATTATTCATTACATCGGGACTACACATCTCATTGTAGAGCTCGCAACCATATATTTTCGTGCTGTCGTCCTATATTAATATCGCGTGAAGGATTTGGTGTTTTAATAATAACGTTACTGCGTTTCAGATGGAATTTTAACATACGCTTCGTTTTTTAATAAAGTTTCCTAATATTACTTAATTTTCGGCCATCTCAGTTACCAATAAAGAAAAGATCAATAGAAACAATGAAATGATACATGACAAAGACCGGCTTCTCTTTATTCTCCTTCCCAAAGTTGGTCTTCATTTTTCAAGCTGACCCATGTACGGCGGTTCAAAATTATACGCCTTCTACATAGGTGATACGCGGCATAGAACAGTCGCGTAAAGCTGCTCCACGACCACTGGCAAAACATCGTTCTCGGTCCACGTTTTGTCGTGACTATCGAAGAGAACACGCCGGTGTTTTGTATAAGTCGCGTAACGATATATGACGCGGCAACGAAGTACGATTTCCGGCCACCGTTCTACGTCGAGTCCTCTAAACCGATCGTTTTGTATCCCGACATCCACCGTAATCTCGCGGGGTTTCATACAAACGAGATTGCTGCTGCACCGGCTACACTTGTCCGGCATTTCCTCCACGGGGCCACCGCAGAATAAACTGATCTAATTATTGCGAATTTCTGATCAAACGAGCTGCCTGCCCAAGCCGATCAATTCGAACACAGAGCTACAAAATGTTTACCAGTTTCTGAACAGAACGTATCCGTATGCTGAGGCGTATGCATCGGCTGTCAATTGATCGGTATGGTTTTAATTATTCAGCAGCCACGTGTTATTTATTGCGCCGATCAAATTACTTTAAATTAATCCGGAATCGATCGAGCCATGATCGAGCTGGTTGGTCGCAACGTGAACGTGTACCAACTATTCCCAAGGTTGGCCAGGTCGTAACTCGGCCACTGCTGGAGTCCAGCGGGGAGTTAACGAAGACCTGACCAAGACATTGGTCCTTGTGGAACAAAGAGCAGCTGGCTGTAGCTAACGCGGGCACGCTTATGAAGCAACGGGGACCAGAACATGGTTAATTAAACAGTAATTGTTGGTGAACTTCGGGAACTGTTCTTGATTATGATTAATATGTTATGCAGCATGCTGACCACTATCGACCAGTTGAAATTTTTGTGCGAACGTCCGTTTGCTTCCGTTGTCTTTGCGATTAGAAAGTGAAGTGACATGTATTACGTATCTTAACACTAGTACTATGAATGGTGTGAAACGTAGAAAGCAGAATGATAATTGCTATTTGCGAGGAAACGGATATAATTATGTTTACATAATTTACATATGAATGTTATTAATTTTTAACTAGGTTTCGAAGTTCGTGTTTATTGTAATACCTTGTTGCAGTTGAAATAATTTTAACTTATTAGTTGATGATTAGTTCATGAATAAATGAGCCATTTATTTTGAGAGTGATCTACTTCCAAAATCATAATTTGAGTGACAAAGTGACAATTTTCCAAAATTATCTAGCTATTTTAGTATTTATATTTCTACATTATATATACATAATTTCATTTGAGCAAAGCCTCTAGAATAACTCTTAGGAACGCAAAAACATTATACCACTCTGTTATCAGGTATCAATATTTTTAAATTTATTAAAACGCAAAATTCGTAAATATCTAGATTTTAAAATGAATGGACATAAGCTACTTTCAAAATAAAAGGCTCAAATATATTTGATATCGTGGGAAGTTTTGGAGTTGATGCTCTAACATGCTAATATTAGAAACTATTATAGGAATATATTATCTTTGTTTTATTGTCGTGAATGAATCGAAAAGCAAAACAATAAATCTTAACCCTTTGCATTCGTATTTTTATACATAGGTGTCAGGCTGGTCGAAATTAACTTTCGTTTTATGTAATAGTACGTAATAATTACTAATTCTTCTTTAAAGTTTAAAATTTTAAAGTTATGTGTACATATTTACTTCGCATAATTTTACAAAAACAATAAGTAAGACATTTCAGAAGACAGAAATATGTAAGTTTGATTCCAGGGAGTATAAACTAAAAAAATAGAAATCTCGTCTAGGATGACGTTTCATTGATTTCTTAATATATTTAAGTTAATATTAATACGAAAAGTATGTTTATATTTTTTACAAAAAGCAATGTAATCTTACAAAAATTATATCGTGTTTGGTGTTATTTTAATCAGAAAAACCTCACAATTGTATTGGCAAAAGTACCGTTAAGAAACAATGAGAAATAGAAAAGTTACACATCCCGTTATTTGTCCTTCATTTGCTGTCCTATTCTACTTTTTTATGTTTATTACGCTGCTAAAATCTCGCATTGGTGAACAGCGAAAAAGTAGGTATATACATTATATAAGTGCAGTAGATTTTAACATTAACTTAACATATTATAAATTACAAAATGACTCATGATATTCGTGCGATAGTGACCTTTTTACACAAAGTCTTTGTAGAGAGCTTCTCTACTATTATCAATCTTTGGACATTGCCAAATAATATGATCAAGATTTTAATCTGAGTATCCGGTCTAAGACACTCGTTTCTCGGGAAATTTTGGCCTTGGACGGCCTTAAAACTTATAGGAAAATATGTATGTATGTACATATCTGACCGCGTAAAAAGGAGATCACATAAATCAATTCCGCGTATAAAAGATTCCGCGTAGCTTGAGGTAAATGCTGGGTATAGCAAATACTCGCATAGTGCCGCGTAAATTGAGACACGTAAATTGTACGTACTGTACCTGGCGGGAAAGATGACGCAGAGAAAAGTGTTGGACCGATTTCCACCAACCCACCCATGTAAACGCTCTCGCAAAAGTAGGGTAAACACGTTTCCCTTATTGGCAGAAATGATCCCTTCCTATTATACATCGTGCGAGAGACAACTGTCGACTTTTGTTTCGTGAAATGTGCCTGTGGATGCGATGCATAAGCCCACTGCAGTGTAGTAGTAATATAATCTCAGTACTGTTTCACAACGTGGTGCTACGAATTAGTTCATTGTCCTATTTACCAATATAAGCAGGTTTCCGTGGGTTATAGGACAAGTGGGACTACTGATCAGCCGGAGCGAAACGGGTAACCCCCTTGCTCCGCGACAGAAATTGTGCCAACTTTCCAGCTAGGGATAGTACGTCGAGGAGGCACAAGTAAACAAGGGAGCGAGCAATTATCCAAACGAGCGAAATAGGTAAACAATCATAGCAAAGGAACTCAGGTAAACAAAAGAGAAAAAAATCGGTCCGCCATTGAACGGGCTGATGGGCAAAACGGCGATACAGTCGCGCGTCGCTTCCACGGAATTGAGGAAGCGCGTTTTAACAAGGACTATTGAATAATTCAGCGAGCGCGGGAGTACGATGCTCCGCGATTGAAAGCGCGGGCGTATCGGTGGCTCGGAAGTACCGCGAGACACGGTGAACATGATAAAACGTTAACGCTCTCTTAACGACGCTCGTATCGAAACGGACCGGTGCGGCGTGGGCCGATAAACTCCGCGGACGCCGGCTGTGTTCTTGCGCCGAGATAGAATTTGACGGGGAAGTTTCGCGCACTTAACAGCGAAAAGCACGGGAAAAAGTTCGCCGGCGTACTTGCCCCGGTCCCCGTTTCCTGTTTTCATCGCGAAACTTGGGTAATTCCGAACTTTGTACTTTGTAACTGTCCATCATAACACCTCAACACCTTTATAATATCCGGCAGGCAGCTTCGAACACAGTAAGAAAGTACGCTGTTGCTGATGCTACTTTTGATGCCGCTGCGCTGAGTGTTCTTTCGTGTAATTTGCAATTAAAATCAGCTGGAAAAATTAAACAAATGCGAACATTTTTTAAAGGAAACATATCTGGACTTTTCTTTTGTGGGAAAAACAACTCCAGTTGTCTCATGGATACCATCCAGTCCAGAGTTAGACAAGATTCTAGTAGGATGACGGACAACAGACAAAGAATAACAAATAAAATTTTATTCGATACTAGCGAATAAATATCCAAACGAAGAGAAATATATCTAGATAATAATTTAAACGAATAAGAATTCGTTCGACTAAGATTTTGTTAAACCAAAAAGTTGTTTGTTATCGAAAGAAGAATATATTCGTACAGGAATACATTATATTTAAAAGAATTTGTTGTAGTGTTGTTGAAGAGTTGCTTTTATTGATGATTATTGCATAAGCTATTACTTGCTTGTTACTGTCATTCAACCTGTGAGTGTTTTATTTTATCGCGGTGACATTTGGGATTTATAACAAGTAATCCCTATAGTACTACTCCGTAGGCAGCAAAACATGAGAGCTTATTTTCGATAATTCTCGTATAGCTGCTGGAAAGCAGCCGAATTAAGCTGGAATTGAATGGAATTCATTGACTCGGAGAGAAACGGAGACGTTTTTGTTCCATTGATCGCTTGCTTTGGCGATATCTTGTCTGACTTATCAAAAGGATGATCTGCTGATATCATTTTTAATAGAGCCCACCAGCCGCGGTGGAGGACAGAGAAACAGTGTATGTTGAAATTTTCGCGCGGTTAAGAACCTTATACGAGCGCAGCCATGAAACCGGAATGTCCTTTTTATGGACGCCTCTATGCCGAGACGAGTCGCAGCTCGTAAAGACTGCGATCTGAATTTCGTGACATTGTCGATTACGTCGCGAGAGACTGTATTCTGTGTATTCGCGATGAAACGCGAGCTTCATCTCGCGTGACACTATTCAGTCGTTCATGGCCGTTCTTTCCATGAATATTCGTGGCCGAGGAAACTTCCGGCGAATTAAACGGTTTTAAAGCGGATTACCGTGTCGCCGGCATTTCGAGGCTAATGAGAGGCGCGTGGATTTCTTAATAAAACAACACCTAATGGGTGCTACCGAAGAATTATGTTTCCTGGTCAAGGAAATTGCACACCTTAGAGATGCAGCCGTGGACAAATATACAAATTGTTCATTCAAGAACTTTAAATTTAATACTTTAAATTGACCGGTAGTCTAAAAATCGCGTTTTTCTTCCGATCGGTAGCCTGTGAATCGATTTGATGTGAATGATTTGTTATCTATTATTGAGATGAAATTGTTAAATTGTACTACTGTAAGCTCAAATATTATTATATAATTTTTTAAATATTAGATTACCTCTCACGATTAATAAAATAGATGAAATAAAAACGAAATAAATAGAATAGATAAAATAAATATTATTTAATGCTACTGTTATCTAAATATAAACATGTTAGTAGATTTAATTATTTTGTAATAAGAGTAGTTTTTACGGTCGAATGACCGGTCGGTAAAGTGTTAAGTATATTGAAAATAACACATTTTTGGGAATAATATTAGATACAAAAGTTACTTGATTTCAAGGATATACAACAATGTTATTAAGAGTCAGAAGTGACTCACGACCGTTGAGGGTTAATTCTTTTCTTTGATCACTTGTTGGTTATTTGGAGGGTAATTTGGAGGAAATATGATTTCAGTGTTTCCATTACATCCGATTATTTGAGCTAGCATTGACAATTCAAAAAATATCTTTCAGTAGATTCGTATCAACTGCACACATTGCGAATAGAAAAATGAAATTACTATGAAACGTATTCGTGATTTTCTGAAAAACCTCGCCGCTAATAAAAAAAATCCTACACCTCCTCTTTTTACAATACAGAGTCGCATGGCATCCATTTGTGCATGTTATTCAACCAGATCCTGTATAAGCTCTGTATACCTTTGACTAGAGCAGGAAAAAATCGTTTTTTCGAAGTTGGTAAACCGAGCTCCCCATTTAACCTTGAAAGTTTCATTTCCTGGAAGTGAATGCGCCAAAAGTCGATAACAAATGCCGCCCGGTCGCCGATCCACAGAGGACGAGCGCGTTTCGTTATGCGTCACACAATATCGCGGGAAGAGAAGCAGAAAGATCGTTTGAGTGAATCCGCGGGCAAAGGGTCCTGCGGTCCGGCTTCATTGCGGAAATTGGCCAAAAATCAAAGCGAACGTCGCTGTATCTGCGAATCGACGTGGAATCCAATGAATCCGCGGTCGAACGTCGATTCCTCGCCACGGTACAATGGTCAAGGGAAGACGAGAAGGCACACAACCAAGAGATACAGTTCGAAGCGATCGAGGAAACGTTTCCTCGATGTCATACCTCGTATAAACAACGGCTCGATACCTGTGCTCGAAATTCTATGGTATAGAATCGAGGGAATCGGCAGGAACGGGCTCGAATTCGGCTGGTAGTCTTCATGCAGGACGTTGGAAAAGGATTAAATATTTTAAGGGTAGGTAGAGTGGTGTACAAACATTTCCGGTTAAATCGTTTTTGTAACTTTTTTGCCAGAAGATTGGCTTTACAGAATTTTTTCAATTTTTTGCGGTTGAAAGCATGAATACTCTCATTGGCGCCGCTACAGAAAGAAATACTTCACTTATCATGTAGGAGAACAATGTCTCTACTAATTGCTCCAATATACGTCCTATATTGAAGGAGAAAAAGTGATTATAAGTAACAAAAAGCAGACGCCCTGAAATAATTCTGGTTCCAAGGAGTTAATATGATGTATAAGAGCATATTATTCATTACGTAGGAATTATTTACGCTATTGCAGCTCTGTAGAAAGTCAGTCATTGTCCCCAATCAAATAATATCACGTAGAGTAAGTTCTAAAGCTAAAATCAGCTCGGTTCTATTTTGCTTCTGATGACAACGGCCGCTGGCCTCATCGTCCAACTCTATGCTCTAACTTTTCAGGAAGCTTTCCATGCATCCATCCACGGTTTCTATGAGGAACACTTCGGGTACTTCCACACGATAGAGGTTTATCAAGAAAGTTTTGATACATGGCTGTCGTCCCGTTCAAAGTAACGATGAGACTTTCCCCGGTGTAATCTTAAACCTCTACAGTCGTAGTAAATTATCATGTAGCACAATCATCAATTCTGTAAAGTGAAATTCTCACGCGTCTCATAGAACTAAAGATTCAATTTCATTTAGACGATACATTAAAATAAGAAAAAAGGAGCTGGCGCTAAATGAAATTTGATATAAATTCAAAAAGTTCGGTTTTGTAGAAAAGTTATAAATATTTTATTTATAATTAAGTATCAATTATTTTTCGCATAGTTTTGTATTTACTACTGTAACGTTAACGTTGATTTTCTGATCGTAAATGAAATAAACGCCTAATGATTTGGACTGACTACTTAATCTTTCGTGCGTGTTAAATTTTGATAACGCTTTGATAGGAGTGTTAACTTACTCCCCGAGGCGACTGTAATAAAACTGAAATATGGTGAAGGGGAGTTCAACGGTTCAGGTGTACATTATCCTCTTCTATTAAAAAGCTTGAACTACGTAGGTACTTACGTTGCCATGTAATCATTTTAAATTTTTCGGAGAGTTAGGAAGCATACGTCGAAAATGCGATACAGACTTCTTCATCCATCTTTTGATTCGTTTTCGAGTGAGAGATTTCTCGAATTATATTCGGCCACAGAGTTACGGATAGTTTTGGACGGATAGCGAAAAGTTCGTCTAACTTTGAGTGAACATTCGGCACCGGAGCCTCGTCGAATCGGCGAAACAAGCTCCGCTATCGATCACGAGTGTCCACCAATAAATGAAACGAATGCTATCTGCGCGTTTGCACTTGGACACGAAATCGACGGGATAGATCAATTAATCTACAACGCAGCCGGACCTGTCGGTTAATAAAATACATAAATCCGGCTTATCGTGCTACCTTCTCGCCACAGATCCTCGCCGAGCCACCGCTGATGCGTTACGTTACGAAAGTCGCAGACAGGCCATAAAGCTCACTGATGGGTAAAACGCAGTCAGATTCTCGCTCCGAATAATACCGAAGACTGCGAACTACTTTGCCTCGAACTTCACGTTTTTAGTTGAAACTACAACGAGATTCTTCTTACTCTCGCAGGAAGTGTCACCAAATTAACCCTTTGAAGACGTATTAAATTTATACATAGGTGTCACGCTAGTCGGAATTAATTTTCGTTGAACGAACAGTAATGCATAATATACAAGATTTAGTAGGAAAAACAAAATTTATAACCTCTTTTTTCAAGTTTCGTTATATGTAACACAATAATATATTTTACATTTATGTAAAAATAAAAAGATAAATAAATAACTTTGATGGCTGAGAGTAGATATACAACTGCAAAGGGTTAATTCCTTAGAATCTAAAGAATTTATCGGGCGATACTGAACTCGAGTTGATAGATCTGCGATCAAACGTTTGCAGAAATCTAATATTTGAGAGAATAATAAATGACAGAATATTTACAGATAGAGAGAGTGATTAATGAAAACCTAAAGAACTATCTTTATTAGAATTGAATAGAAAATAAAATATCGAAGGGGCAATTATAAAATCATTTGATTGTTCATTAAAGTGTTTTAAAAATCAAATGATGCAGGATGTCATTCGAAATACATATTCAATTATTTCTGATAATTGTCCTTGCAAATTCTCCAACAGTCGAGTGATGTTCAATTGGATGAGCGATCTGTTTATAATACCAGTTCGTTACGTTCAATCCAATGATTTCCTATGAAACAATACCAACTGTTGTAAATGACACCGAATGGTCTAGGAAACCGCATTTCGAACAGCAGTTTTTCCGTTAATATAACAGAATAATTAAATTCCTATTATGAAGTAGAACATACGTATTGTCAATAACCCTGTAACTGCTGGTCAGTTTTTGATTGTTCGGTATAAAATCGCGGGCTAATTTAAACGAATGACAAATAAAAGGAGTAACAGAGAAAAGTAAACAAATTTTAAATTTGTTAAATTTAGTTTCTCATATTTTATAAAATAGTTAGAATGCGACTTTCATGTTGCCCGCGGTTGAAGGATCAACAAGTCCAGTGATAACCTCCAGGCAACCTTATAGGGAATATAAATCAGAATGTTTACCCTGCGGTGTAATAACACTCTCGCTAGATCTTCAATCCTCAAATGTTAGACAAGTAAAAATCATTCTTGCCAGAATTTCCATTCAATAATATCTGTAAAGGATTATTTATTCGTATATGCTATAACCACTCAAAAAAAAAGAAAGAAATAGAAATAATATTCGTGTCCTTATGTAGCACTAAAGTATAAGATTAAAAGAAAATTGATGGCACAATTGGACGGGACTCGGCATCGCTTTGAAACCGAGCCTGAACAATTTTTTGTCGAGAATTATGGCCGGCAAGATCTTATAAATAAGAAGATAATCTTCGAGTATCTTCCTCGAGGACTTCCTTTAAAATTATTACTTTAATATCTCAGACGGTGGAATTCTAATTTCACAGCGATAAAAGTTGACTGAATTCCCTCGCGACTTGGTATCTCGGTCTCCTAACAGATCCCCGAGGAATATAAGCCACGAGATACGGAATAATTCATGGACCACGCCCGAACGGTAAGCAAAACAATTCATTCGCGAGACCCACGCGACCGTGGCTGGGGGTCGAGTCTGGCTAAAATTCTTCGGCCATGCCACCTGTCAACGTTCCACCCGCAAATCTACTATTTGCCCGGTCCGGTAATGGTTGTTTCCTTAAAGGGCGTCGTGACGCATTCCTTTGCCGTCGCCGAGGCGATGTAAATTAAGTTTTCTCCGAAAGCAACGGGCCCCGTCGCGGCGATCCCCCGGTATTAAGGTTCTGAATAAGCCAGTTGTGTTTAAGGGAGGGAACGAGGAGCAAGATAACCTTCCTCTGTTCGGGCACCGACCATTCTGGATTCTAGATTCCCTCGAATATTTCGCCGCCGTCGCGGCGCGCCAGGTGAATGCCAGCAGAAAGTGGAAGGTGCCGGATAAAAGGGGTTGACGATCTTTACTGAAAAGCCAGGCAACTCGCTCTCCGCTTCCGACCTACCCGCGAGATAAGCTCCTCCACCTTAATTCCTCTGGTTTGTCTAAGACTGGCATCCACGCTGCTCGGATTATTTGAATCTTTTTCCATTTCGCCGTGCCGTCGCACCCTGCACGCTACGGCCTCGTTCAGTTTCCCGCGGAGCCAATTGGGGCGAAATGGAACTTTTAGTTCGCGGTTGGTCCCCTCATCCCCGAGAATAGATTATCTCCTTTCGTTTGTTGTACCCGATTAGCAGTCGTATGTAGTAGATTAAGAGGGATTCAGAATTTAGGTGCAGTAGCGTACAAAAGATTAAGACGAAATGAAAGAAAGAAATTGGAATAATGCTTCAATCTTCTCCAGAACGACGTCTCTCTCGCATCGCAATCCACCGGAAGAAATACGATACAACTGCGATTCGTCCGAGTATACAGGGTGGAACTCCCTATAACTACTCTCACGGACAAGTTGCAGGGTTGAAATTTGGCACAGGTGAGTTTTTCTTGCTCAGCTATCGAACGGTATAAGTTATTGAAAAACCTCTAAGGATAATTTTGGTCATCTTAATCGGCTTGGCTCTTTGTGGCGTTAGATTTGGATTAGGTCATCAATTTAAAACATTCCTCTTAGGATGTCATAGTCTCTAATGTATTAAATTCGCATTACATTAAATTTCTAATCTGATTGAAACCCTACTGCTTTATCTCTTCATTATAAAATCTCATAAATTAGAAGAAATATATGTAAAAGTTCTTGACATTGATCATTGTAATTTAACGTGGCTCCCTTAAACTGCACAGTGTTGTAACACTTTATTCTATCATCTGCAGTTTATTAACTTCGTTCGGTATACGAAACCTCACATATCGCGATACACCTCATATTTTCTCTGCAAATCTTCATCGAAATGATAGAGGAATTTATCCGGGTGTTCAGCGCGCTTCCTCAAGTAACGAGTTTCGCAAAGGCAGCAGCTCGCTTATGTCATTGGCAAGTAAATAAAGGCAGCGTTCGGTCAGACGTCAATGGAATTGTAAACGCAGGACGACGTAACTCAAACGACCGTGTTGATTTAACGGTCCGGAATAACCCGAAACTGTTCACAAATATTTTTCCAACCCCCTATGCATCGATCGGTGTTATACGAAATCAATTGCTATCGAAACGTCCTTCCGTTTGTGCAACGTCGTACGATCGTTGTGTCGAAGCCAGAGTCGACGGGTGGCCTGGTAAAGGGGAGACCGATGTTCTGTATTTCCAAACATTTTCAAGATATCAGCCCTTCTAGATTCGGCAAGCACGTTGTTCAAGCCAGAGGAACGAAAACGTACGTTTACAAAGGGCGAATGGAACGCTCGGAATGTAAACAGGATTCCGGCATCCGATCGAGCATGTCCGTATTCGTTTCGAAAATGCGCTGATGTTACACGCGAGCCCGTGCTCATTCTCTGATGCCATTGCTAGATTTCCCATTGGTAAGTGCGCGATTCTGATGGTAACCTGTGTTCCATTTAACGTACTCAAATTACAGGTTCGTTTGAGAATTTATCGACACCCTTCACGCTCTTTAATTAACAGTATTTTTCCCTAACATACAATCCAAAATATTCCACTCACGCGGAATTACACGTGCAACGGGACCGTACAATTCGAATGGAATTTCGTGGCTGTGAACTCAGGCTTTACGATCCCGACGAATTTTAGGTTAAAAGCGCTCCCGATGCTTAACCTATTCGTATTTTTACAGCATGAACCTTTACAGCCTTTACCTTCACCATCTAGAGGTATTATTTTCGATAATGTTTCTACATTAGGACATGTACGATTCCAAAGTAAAAATGTTTTTGCTGTTGTCAATTTTACAGATTCAAAGCTGACTACGGAAATTGGCAAACTTTTTAAGATAGACGTTCTCTTGTTACAGCAACTGCGTAAAATTTGATGTACGTATTTTTACTACCGTTTTATTGTTTCTTTAAACGAAGACCGTGTCCCTACGTGTACTCTATGTACATATGTTCAGTTCATGGTATATTTACGACACGACAATTTCAATAAAACTTCAGTGATACGAATATACATCTCTCACAGAATGTAGCAATGAACCGAAGCGAACCTAAGATATGTAAATACCGATGACGCACCTTCGATAAAAATTCTTACGTTCAATTTTATCCTACGAAGTTTTTCGAAATGTTTGAATCTTCCAAAACTTCCGTGGAAGAAGTTATTATCACTTTCCCTTCGGTTCACGTCGTTAAGAAAAGAACTTAAAGAAGGGAAAGTAGACGCTCTACTCTGTAAAAGAGTTCATTGTTCTCCGATCTTGTTTTTCGAAGTTACAACCGGTTAAATATTGATCACTTTCGCTGAAAATTTAATGTTCTTTAATTTCGATATTCGATGTAATTTACTGACAGCGAAACCGATTTTATGTGATAAATCATATTCGGTTCCAACTTAATCAATAAAATTCATAGTTCTTGAATTTACAAACACAACGCTCAATTTTACTTCACTAACAAGTTAACTAATTGATTTATCTTGAGTTTGGACACATTGTCGCAGTTGCTTGGCCTGCAGGCACAATCTTAGCGTGTTTGAACGTTACAAATTAAACGTGACGGATCTAGATTGAACTATTCTTTTGAGTTCGAAAGAATGTTACTTCGAAAGGTTATTGACTAGCCTTTCGATAACCGAGTAGCAGGTAAAAGAAACTGAATAACCAATAAGCCTTTGTACTCGAAAATATATTCACTTAAATAAGAAAATATTTCTTCCAACTTATAGTATTTTGATTTCGTATTACTTTGTATTTTTAACAGCTCTTCAAATATAAACTAATTTAATAACGCAGTCACCATTCGATTGTAAAATGATAGTTTCACTATTTGTTTGCATAAAATTAATCCGAATAATTTCTTAAATGACAATTGAATTTTCAATCGCTTTGAAAAGTTTTGTAATGAATTATCAACTGTTGATCTCGAATTTTAAAAAACTATTGAAGCATCTAATATTGTCACTTAGAAGCTTATAAACTAGTTTTTAATAGTTTATTAACATTAGAAGTATTCGGAAATTCATTGATGGGACACGCATGACCACTCGAAAAGGCGAAACGAAACTGAAAACTAGCTCGCATATGTTCGCAGAATTCCCGAAAAGCGACGACGTGTACTTTCGCAAAGCAGCGACGACGCGACGGAATCTAGGTGAGAAAATACGCCTCCGGCATCCAACGCTTTCCCTGCCGATAGTCCTACCGGAGTTATGTACCCACGACTCCAACCTGTGAAAACGTCTCTGTATTCCCATCTCTTGATCTGCAAGCAATATCTGATGCTTGTTTGAATGGGAGAGGCCGTTAGCTGTGCCTTGACACAGTTGCCTATCTACTACAGCGAACGAACTCCCATCATTTTTGGACACGTCCTCGAAACGTGATCGATGTGTCTCTATTTCGGAAGCGGGATCCACTTTGAACCCCTCGCGATCCTGGGAAGCAGGCCTAATAGGTCTTGCTTTGATAGTCCATCAGAACTTCGGACATTAATCATTCCATGGTCCATTTTCTGAGAACGAAAAAGTACGTTTGATGCTGAAAGTACTTTGTCTGGAGAGTTCAGATTTGATCTGAAAGTGTGGTTTTTTGTGTATTTTTGAAAAGTATAGAATTTTTAGCAACATTCGGTATTTTTTTATATTGTGTAAACTTTGGATATGGCACTAAATTACATGTAATCGCTCAAAGAATCACCTAATTTGAAAGCATTAATAAACTCAGTGTAAATTAATTCTTTACACTTTATACTTTGAAAATTTCATTGAAATCGATTGACGCATAGTAAAGTTACAGTATTCATGTAAGCTATCAAGAAGTACAAATGCATTTTTTAAATTGTCATTATAGGCTCTGATAAAAAAATGAAAAAACGACAGTCTTTTTACATTTTTGTTATTCCAAGTAATAGTACAATTGTAAAAAAAGTATCTCAGTCATTGTACAATGAGCAGTCTCTCTAACATTTACAGAAAAATTACACTTTTAAAGAAGTTATACCATTTTAAAAGTGTTGACTCAATTTTGCTCTCCACTGTATCTCTCGCCTTACCACTGCACAGACTACGCGTTGAAATACTGAATATCACTTATACACGATCAATAAGCTCCCTTCACAATACATTCAATATTGGTTAAAACAAGCTGGAAGGTTTGCATAACACGTGAACCGAAGATTAAGCTATCAAGAATCGTCGACGTATATTCAAGTATCATCACGTTCACCAACACTCGAGTGTCCATTTCTCAAGTTCTCCACTTGGAATCACTTAAAAGGTTATACATACGAATCAGAAGCATTACGTCGCGTCATGGAATGATGATGCAGAGCCACAGTCCCCTTCGGATTCTTGAAGAAAGGGGCTGCGCTAGTGTGTACTACAGATGATGGAGGTTTTCACGGAATAGTTTCGAAACGAATAGAGCTGCCTTGCGCTAAGTCCTTGTTAATTTGACAGGGGCATGACGTTCCGATAGAGGATGAGGGTTCGCTGGGAATCACGTTGGCCCGTCCTCAGAGGCTTTTTTCGAGGGACTGGTATCGGTCTCGTTTCGACTTTCGGGCCACGTAGAGCCAGGAAATTAAGACCAATCGGCGATGATGCGTGATTTACGGGGCCCGGTCAGTGTACCGTCGAGCCTGGCATCCGAGGATTACCGAGGCTGTGCCGTAGCCGTTCTTCGGCTTTCGTCCGCCGACGAGCCTGCCCGGCTTCATTCTATCAGCGTGCAGGCTCTTTGTCCACATTATCGGACGTGTCCCATAAATCTGTAGCTCGGCCGTTTCTCTCTGTACACCTGTCCGAACGCTTTTTGAATCGGCCGCTAGAAGGGTTTACGGTTTGAGGAATGTTCCTCCTTCCAGCGGAGCTCAGAGGATTCCCTTGGTGATTGCCGGCGAATCGAGGAATCTTTCGGTGGAATAGTCTAGACGCAATAATAGAACCACGTATGTACGATCTAGCATCGCTGGCTTGTTCGCCCCTCCCCCTCCGCCCCTACACTTCCGTCCCGAGAATCGAAAGCTCGATGCTCGATGCTCGGGCAGCCGGAAGCTCGACGATCGAAACAATTTGTAACTCCTGGCCGGCTAATCGAAATTCTGCGCCGCGTGTTTCGTCCGATCTGCGAGTCGTCCGTGCGCGAAATAAATTTCCGGCCGCTTGGACCCGAGCCGGAGGGAGCCGAGTCGCACAGAGCAGTGCGGAGCAGAGCGAAGCAGAACGAAGTAGAGCGACTGTGGAGAATGTAAATATCTGTAGGACGCGTCGAAATTCTTCTAGAGTGTATCGGGTAGCGACTTGAGTGGCCAGTCAACGCGTCCGTACTTATTTCCCCGATCAGTTCCCACGATTTCGTGGCGATCAATCTAGCAAACTGATGATCCTATTATTCGCCGTGTACACCAGCCACGAATGTGTAGACATCAGACGCATATATCACCGCAATAACGTCGCAAATATTCGCGATTCCTTTTATCTCGGCGAGTAGGAATCGATCGACCGTACGTGTAGTTGGCACTACGCAGGTGTGCCGCGGGTTTCTGATACGGCCTGTTAAGTCCTATCGAATTCACCCGCTGTGAAGACCAAGGATCACTGTCTGCTTTCCGCTATGAAGGAATCGTTGACTCTCCTTTATTTGGCTGATTGTAGGGACGGTTCGCCTAAAGCTACCCTACCGGGTAGTATGTTGGATTTCGAACATGAAGCCGACACTCGAAGCGATGATATAGGTTACACCTTTATTCCTTTCACTACGACGGTTGACTATATGTACAAATACATACAAACGGATAACTATAGTGTATAGTGACTATATACAGGGTGTACCAAAATTATTGTAACTTCGTGAAATGAGGGGTTCCTGAGAACATTCAAAGTAACTTTTTCCTTAGCGAAAATGCAATCCGCAGCTTTGTTTACGAATTATTAACGAAAAATAGTGGCCAATGAGATCCGAGTGAGGGAACTTCTAATGTGCTGCAGCGAAGTCGAGCCAGCGAGCGGAACCCTGCTTCGCTCCGTGCGCAACGGAAGGAGAGGGCTACGCTCATGCCCGAGCCGCGTTCGAAGGAATGAACAAGTCCTGGAGCGTGAATTTTCCGATTTTCCTTTTACTACATGAGAGTGATAATTTTAAGA
>CM052162.1:9180696-9283101 GCA_028455555.1 Augochlorella aurata | reverse complement strand
AGGTTTGCCGCGTCATTGCGACGCGCGACACTGCGGCCTTCCGAGCGCATGCAGCACGCGGCATGTATACGTGTGACGCATATTACTGTCGAATTTATTATTCTGGCCCGCTCTCGGTGTATCGGGTTACGATTAAACGCGTGGAAACGAAAGATGGAAAAGCGAATACATGAATAACGAATTAGACTGCGCGACGGCGGCGTCGACGGCGATGTAACCAGGTTAACGAACGAATTTAATTATCGTCCGGCTGATCGATGGAGCCTCGAAAGCATTCCGAGATCGTGGATCACATCGAGTGCTGCGATGAGTCAATTTTTTAGACTATCGATCAGTACCGTGAGTTTTCCACGTTTTCGGTTCAGTCCTGCCTTTATCACGTTCTTCGCTCCCTTGATACCGGTTTGCCTTAATTTCGTTTCGCGAAACCTAGTTCTCTCCACTGACTGCCCTGCGAATCTATCGACAAGTCCGAGAAATTCAGTTGTTTTACAGCGTGATTCCGTAATGAGAACTCTTCTAAGCTAGCAGCTGTTCAACGAAACCTAGGAAAACCCGAAAATCTGGTATGCCTAATGAAATGGAGTGAATCTAAATTTTGTTTCATATATGAAGGCACTGTAAAATAAAAAGATTTTTATAGGGAACGTTAAGCGACGTTATAGATTTATTTAAACATGTTTGTTATTGTCTTAAGATTAAATATATGTAGAAAGTAACTGAAAAATAACAAGTAAAAAAAATTGCATCAATTCAACCAAGAATTCATTCTCTTTGGTATATCAATTTTTTGTGGTTTCTTAATAATCGTTTTTAAGTCAAAGGTATAGAATTGGGAATTTCTTAGAAAGTTGTTCGAAAGTGGCGACTTCATCCAGAATAGGACTGCACAGAAATAATGTAGGAATTTTTTCTGAAGTTACCATTCGAAAGAAAATTATTGTGCCTTTTTCATGTGCAGCTCAGTTAGTGAAAAGTTTATTAACAGGTTCTAAGTAAAAAGAATGATGGATAGAATTGCTATGCCAGATACTTGAGTAATAAAAAATATTTATTTCGTTACAAAAGGATGTGTATCTCAGTGATACCACCTCGCGCGAAATTTTTGATCTCTTATAATTAATATTGATTAATTGCAAATCTTAACAATGCAATCAAACGCCTAATTACTTTGTGAAAGAAAATGGAGTCGATCAGATTGATCGTGACCGGGATTCGAACCCGAATGTTTCGCTTGCCGAACGACTGCTTTAACTAATTAACGTTATAAGTTATGTTTTCTTGTTAAGGTTATTTATTATTATAAGTTATTTATATTACTATTATTATTATGTTTATATTATAAACATGAATGAACGTAAACACGATGTACGATGAAGAGTGACACCCTGACAATTCGGTCGAACGCTTATCGATCTATAAGCTAAACAATGGGGCCGGTGATTCCCGAACGCGTTTCATCTCCTCGTGACGAAGACTGTCGCATAATTAACTCGCTGAAATTGTGAGAGTGATACATTTGTATTAATTTAGCACGCTTCAGTCGAATCGTCGGCGAGAACCGTCAACTAAAGTGTAAGGGTATATGAAAGTAGCAAACAATAAGTAAATTCCATGGTTATAAGCGTGCTAAAACAACAAATGTAAAAAAAAACAACTGATAATCAAAAAACAAAAATAAGAAATACGTGATTAAATAGGTGCATAAAATTATAAATGATTAAATTGTAAATACACTGAAAAATGACGGTTTCGTGACAGTATAGTTGCAGCATCCTCTAACACATATTATATCGTACTGTAGGTTATCCAGAGTTCACGAGGGATTTACAGTCACTGTGGTTGCAAGTGCGGTATCTTAAAACGGATTTGCAGAATTTTACGGCACATCCAAATAGTAAGGTTCAGAGGATTACGTCGATTAATGCCAGTAGAACGCTCAGCTTCCTGTTTAATGTACTCGCAAGTAGTATTAGTCGACGATTATGCAGGCGCATTAGTGTCCGACTACCTGTTGGATGATTCCATTTCGAAACGAAACAATAACTACCTATCCAGAATTCAAGACTTAATCCGATATTCTAACAGCTGTCTATTACAGAATTCTATGGCGTACTTGTGAAAGTGTTCAAATGGAAAACATTTTAATTACGTATGAAAAAAACGCAGATTCCTATATCTTCAACACCTACAGAATTTTTAATAGAATAACGTAAATAGAAAGTGTGATACTTTTGCACCAAATTATAAACACAAATAAAATGCACATTAAAATAATAATAAATTTTACATAACAGACGAACGTTTCTAGCAAACTTTATCGATGTTTTCATATTTCACTAAATTTTTTACAGCTGAGGCTGAATTTATGTGTAAGATTCGACATTAAACGCGGGCTTATAAAGATACGCATCAGCATAAAACTTTTCATCTCGGTTAACTCGAATTTGGTTAGAAATGGGGAATTCTGTTGGTTCTCGTACAAAGGGTGCGACTATCGCAGCGTTAAACACTGGTCGGACAGATGATGCCGGCGGATCAAAGAATACCTCGATGGGGTGCTGTTATCGAAGCGTCTATCATGTTACTAATGCACATTATAAGTCCCATCGATCCGCCGGCGGCACACAATTTCAACGAAGTCCGGAGAACGAAAGCACTAATCACGCGGAGCGTCGAGTGACAATAAACGAGCGACATTTGAGACACAGCGACGAGGAAGAAGACCGCTAACAACGTAATTAGCGAGCGAAAATTCGACGACCAAACTCTGATAAGACAAAGGGGGTATTGGGAATCGACCGCCTATAATTGAGAATACGTTCCGATAATCGTGACGGCATTCTTCGAGTAGTTAAACGTCGAACAAAAATAAAAGCAGCCAACTTCGAAACACCTGCTATTCCCTTATTACCAATTTCCCTCGATAATTTTCATACTTCCAATGATCGAGGGGCACGCTTTAATCGAGCGCGGAACGATACGAGGCTTTGTTCGGCTTACGAAAAGCTATTCTTCTTCATTGGAAACGGGACAATTTTTTCATTCGGCGGTGTCCAATTTAAGAAGAAACGTTTAAAAATTAAACGTCTCAAAAGGGCATATTAATAATTTGCGAAAGGAAAATGTTTACTGTACGAGATTCAGATATTGTTCAATTTCTTTTTAGGAAACCTAACCTATTATTAACTTATTAACTTAACTTATTACAATAAACCAATTAACCCATTTTATTTCACCTATTTCTTCACTTTTCAGTACATAAAAAGAAAACTATGTTATATAGCGAACGATTTAATAACAGAAAAACGATAGGCAATTTTTAGGTGATATTCTTAAATATCGCGAAACACTTAAGCAGTTAATAGATGATTACTGTGTAGTGTTGTTTTCATATTACTAAGTAGCTATTAACCAGTTAAGTGTGTTTGACGACTATATCCGTCATGGAGATGTGGCAGAATTTTGTGTCATGACGACTATATCCGTCATGCGTAAAATTTTGTTACAATTTGATATTTAAATTGTAATTCTGGCGAAAACTAAATTGTATTCGTAAATTTTAATATGTTTAAAATATTTAAAAGTCAAGACGAAATGAAACAAACAAATGAAAATTATAAATAATTTGAGTTGGATTTATTTTAACACTGGATCTTTGATTATCCCGATTTCGTATTGTCCTTCAATTATGTAATGAACTTTTAGAACGTGGATATAGACTTTATTTAGGTAATTGGTACACTAGTGTTCCACTCATAGAGAAACTGTGTGCACATAAAAGTGCAAATAAAAAGAATTGGCATTTGTAAAGAAGTTGGAGAAACGCGTATCAAAAAGGCGAATATGTTGCAAAATTTAAAAATAAAATTACGTTATTGAAATGGCAAGATAATAGGGAAGTTTATCTTGTAAGTAGCGTTCATAACGACAACATCGTAAAGATAGAAAAAAGAAATGTAATAAAAAGTACCCGAAGTAGTTGTCGATTATAATAATAAAATGGGTGGAGTAGATATAAGTGATGGCATAATTATTGCCTACTCAGTAGCAAGAAAAAGGTTAAAGAAATATTATAAAAAAATTTTTCTCCACCTTTGAGATGTTATATGTTTAAATTCATATTTAATGTATAAAAAGAATGGTGGGAAATTAACCAGAATAAACTTTTTATTAGAATATATTGAGGATACGGTTGCATCGTATCCCATCGAATCGCAAAAATTATCACAATCTCGCCCAATGGCATCTAATGTTTCACGCTTGATCGAGAAACATTTCCCGGATTACATACCAGACACTTCAACAAAATATCCTTCGCGAAGATGTTCTGTTTGTTATACAAAAAAGATTAGAAAAGAATCTCGGTATTGGTGTCCGACGTGCAAAGTGTCACTATGCGCTGTTCCTTGTTTTCGCGAATATCACACGACAGCAGCAGTTTAAATTTTGAATTTCTATAAATATTTGATTTTTTTTCTAAGTTTTTCGTTCATTATGTGTAAATATATGTTCATGTTGAGCGACTGTGTAAATATTATTAATGAAATGGTTCATTTTCTAAAATAAAGTCGTCTTTTTGACCTAATATTTCAACAGCGCCACTTACTCTGTATTTGACGACTATATCCGTCATCGCTTGATTATCGCGACACACTTTGGTGGGCGCTTTGGAAAGAGATCGTCACAGTTAACTGGTTAAGAACATGAAATACATTTATAAGACATAAAAGTCTTGAAGAAATTAAAAGATTACTAAAGATTTATCTGTTATTTATCAAAACTATTGCAACTGAAATTCAATTTTAACGTAATCCTATTTTCTTTAAATTTTACTGTATAGATCAGAAATTACAGAAACCTATTAATAACGTTTAATTGATCTCCTCTTTTCACACATAACAGTTCACCTAACGATTGCAACTACAAACTGTAAGACACATTTTACCTAAATAAAAAACATATTTCGTGAGTTCATCAATATTTGAGTGTTCATCGCACGAATCAGTGAAGCTGCGACTAACTCGTAGATTTCCTCGAGTTCACATCCCGGGATGATTACAATTCGCATAACGAATATTACTACCGTCGAGGTAAGAAGCTCCAGAGAAATATCCACCGGCATATCCACGCGATCCCTTTACGAGGAAAGGAGAATTCCACCAACAAGGAAGCTTACCGCAAGCATCTTGGCCAGCAGAATACAGTTTTCGCAACTATTTAAGGAATTACCAGCTCGTCTACAGCATAAACCGAGCTGTCTTTTCGCACAGGACAGGCAAAGAGAAGTCGCTCGTAATGCGAATTCCGTATTAAAAATTAATTCCCTGTATCATTTTAGAATGCACATAATAATTTCTCTACCATTCTCTCAGAAAAATTATGCAACTGATCAAAAAGCAATAGAGTTCGCTTCAGCTTCAGTGCCCGCAGCGAAGCATAAAATATAATTCGCAAAATAGTTTTTATTATTACAGAAATCGCGATCAGGATGTTCGTCTTAAAGATGTCTCAAAACAGACATCCCATTCCAAACGTCTTGAAGACGGTTTAAAGACGTCTTGAATTGAACATCGTTTTAACGTAAATTATTGATTTGTTATATTATTATTTCCACTCAACCATTAATATTATGATTAGTTTATTAAACATCTGTTGTTGTTAAAGCAGATGTTATTTATTTTTCCATATCGTAGATTTAACGTAATAAAGTGTTGTGTGGGTTACAAGTGATTTGATATATGACTTTTAATGTTTGAATATACAATATGTTCTAATGTTTTGAGTATACGAGGTCGTTAGTGTGAAGAATATTTACATTTCTATTTCTTCCTAATTTGAAGAATTGTATTTCTTTAGGTTTTTTGGCCGTGTTTGAAGCGATTCGCCTCGAGGCACTTGCGGTCGCGTTGCTGGAGTCTTCTTGCGCACAAGAAAATTTATTAAGAAGTTCATTATGCTTCGACACCTGTGCACCTGTGTCGTTCTTTTTCCCATAAAATCCACGATCGATAAGGCTTGGCTCGGAATTTACGAACCCTTCCCACGCTGCGCGACAGGAAAATCGCATAAATTATTGCTCCAGCCGAAAATAAATAAACGGCTCGAGGCGGGCATAATCATCGTGTAATTGGAAAATTATAATTTCAGATTGGTTTTCTCGTGGTGGTTGCTAGAGACAGCTCAAAAAATGTTAAGCTTCCCCCGTCTAATAAAGATTCAGAATATCGATGCAGCTTTGAGGAAAGCAATATGCGTGTAGCTTGGATGAGTCTGATCAACAAAAAAAAGGCTCGCTTGGAAAGCTTGCATCGTCCTTTGAAAGTAGTTAGAGACGGTAATATCGTGTCCGATCTGCTAAAGATGAAACCGTTGACCAGAAAGCTCGTCGTTTCATCTTTGAAACGTTAGTGGAACGTTTCCACGAAATAGATTGAAGAAAATTAAAACGGTTCGAGACTCGTTTAATAAATATTTCATAACGTAGTAAATATTTAAATTTAATTTGATCAAATAAACCACGCTACACGAGCAATGCTGTGATTTTATTCAATCGTCGATAAATTTCGCTGATGTAGTAGCAATAGTATAATAATGTTAAACGATTCATTAAACGTAAATACAAGTCATTATGTAATTTCATTTGATGCATGCAATTCACGTACAATAACCTATTCAATAAGCAGGGCAGTTTGTTCCTGCTAATTTCCACAACGAACCAGAAGTTGTCTCGACGGTACTTTTATCGTGATAATATATTTATGTGACGGCTGTTTGAAGATATCAAGTAGAAAAATTGTGGTTGTTCAGAGAAATTTATTATTTCATATCTGAGCAATCAAATAAGTTACAGTGCTGCTGCTTTGCTGTATAAAATACAATCTGAAAATGCAACATTCCAATGCTAACAATTTTCCTTTCTTGCAGAAACCGAAATTGACATTTTTCTAAAAACGTCACTATTATTCCAAGTATCGCCATTAATTTAAAAAGTTTTATTACAAACTGGCGGTCAACTGATTGCAATCGTAAATAAATGCTTTTAATAAATAAAATAAAATGAAGCTTAAACAAATAAATTAAATTAACTAAATAATAACAAAATAGTAATAAATATAATATAATAATAATAAATAAATTAAATAAAGCTTTCGATAAATAAAAAGGATGGCAATATTGGATGTAAACATTTGTGTAACAATATTGGAAAGATCGGTTCAAGGAAAGAGACAAAAAATTTTACAAGTTTTCTTAAATAAGAACGAAGTCTTTCAATAATATTGAACAAGTAGTAACTACTTCGGAGCAACGTCGTCTCGCGCAAGTGGGACAAATATTTCCATGGCGTAAATGACCGTCCGCCTACCCAGCGGGCGTTGAAACAATTTGTCGCGGACCGGTCTGCCTATTATGAGCAGGTCGAATTGCTCGGAATACCGTGTTGCCAGATAGGCGAAATCACGGCGGAATTATTCATGAACGTAACTTATTCACGGTCGTGCATTGGCCGCAATTAATATGATTTTTCGTGTGCACGGTGATTCCTGTTTGTCTAGCTTTCAACTCCGTGAATTGCGTGAAATCGCTTGGAAACCGTAGACGCCCTACGCTCTCACGGCTGACCGACGCGGTTAGTAATTATTAATTAATTCGTAGCCAATAAAATTCATGACTCTACTCGCCGCGGCTCAAAATCGTCTGACGTATTTTATGGTTCGTGTCGATTATATCATTACTCTTTGAATAATTCATCTGTCACGGTTCTTTGATACCTCTGGTTTTGTCTCGTAATAAACTCATAGTCAAGATATTACTATACTAGTATTTCTTCATAATTGTAGTAGATTTATAAAATCATAGTATGATTCGCAATATGTGAGTCAATACTTGGAACGTATTGCATATTTATAGGAAAAAAGGAAGGACAACCTAAAAAATAACATTTTAATAAATTAATACTAAATATTAATTTTTCTATATACACCACCATCTGAAAGTATCCATATAGATACATGATTGCCGATATCGCTGGAACGTCACAGAGTCAATGTTTTTCGTTTGATAAATTTCTGGGAAGTTACGTCATCGTTATACGATATATTTTATGCATTTATTGCAAATATTGATCAAACAAATATTAAATAGTCAAAATATTTCACGAATTTACGAACGCTATTACATTATTTTCAATTAATTGAAACTATTAAAAGAACAGATACATTTTTATTTTACATACAATTGACAAATAAAATTTTGATTTTGCAAGAAGACCGTCGTCTAATCATCATAGAACAACATGAGCAATATCCATGTAGTTCACAACACAATACAATACAAACGAACAGAAATTTAGATAGTCTAATTGCGAATTAGCTAACCGGATACGTACATACGGTAATACGCCTCGAAAACTGAGACCACGAAGTGGTAGCTCATGAAAGAAGAAGGTAGAAACGATGGCCTTGACAATATGTTTCAGGGTCATTAATACCTGAAACATGTGCTCTTTTCCATGTAATTCAGTCTCGACGATACTCGTGCTGAAATTCAAAGGAGTTTTAAAGCAGCCGGTCGTCGTGTCAGTTGATTCATACATCCCGTAAGCAAGTCGAGTGGTCCTGGAAATGCTAATTGAGACTGAGAAAGCTCCAGGAATCCTAGCCTAAGTCGCGACCGGTCCAGCAATTAGGCGTCTACTACGCTGTCGGCGCTTTCTGCTTCTTCTTCGCGTGCTCCCTACTCTCGGTATAAGTTCAGCATGTAAATCAGAGTAGCCGAGGGGCTTCGATGTCGATTAAGAGGGCCTGTTTCGTCTCCGCTCGTCGAGACAACTTTCTGAAACTGTGCGTCGCCTCTTCTCCCCTTCGCTACCCGGGGCAAAATCGAAAATCATCGCGAGCTTTAAACAAGTTTTGCGCCCAATGGAGAATCAGTTTCCGGTGTTCAGGAGGAACATCTTTCGAACTTTCGCCTAAATAGAACCGGGGGCTGCCGAGTTTCACGGAGAACTACTTGCGATCGGCTGCCGCTCGGAAGTACCCCTCCTCTTCAGTTAGCCAAGAGGAACACGACATGCTCGCGACTTATCGGTAGCCGATTACGCGATCGTATCGCCGGATAAGCTTCGCGGAACTACTATCGATCGTTTTGCATAACGCTCGGCCTTGCGGACAGACTTGTCGGCGGTTTACATCAAGATGCCATCTCGAATTTTCGCCGAACATTACCGGTTCCAGAAAATTTCATGTCAAGCTATGTCTTCATCCTATATAGAACCAGTGGGAATACCTCATTTTAATGGATTATTCCCGAGAACGCGAGAGCTTATGACGTTATATTATCGTCCGTGACAATTCAAATACTCTGGCTGCCATAGTTTATGTACACGAGGACCTTCGAAGTTTAAATTCCTTGTTATCTTAATACGTTCAACATGTAAATAAGGTGATCAACGTACAAGACTGTAAAGATTTGATCGAGCACTGTAGCTAACTAGAAATTATTTCATTCTAAAATATTTTTTTGGTGAACTTGGAGAACTCAGATTTTACTGTAATAATGCCTTCGTATCATTTATTACTTTTACTGCATTATTTATTCGAAAGACTTTGGTGATGGTCAAGAGGAAAATTGGTACGAATAAGAAGAACATATATATATATATATAATTAATAAGCACAAATTCTCAAATCCAGAAATCGAATATTGTTGAACAAAAACCGCTTTCCATATACGAAAAATTTTCAAAAAATTATTACATATACATGTTTCTGTTTAATATTCATAACGAAAGGGATTGTAAAAGTATTTTTACCATTCAAATAGAACAGAACAGTGCAACGTAAACATTCAGTTTATTATAAAAATGGCAATGGTAGGCAGTTATATTCGGAATTATTTTTGTGAAAACTCTTTACATTCAACATGTACACTCATGAAGTAAATTGCATTGAAGAACGAGAAATGGCATAAGAGAAAGTATCTTAAAAAATAATCAAAGACACAGTGAAAAAATGAAGAGGCTGTACTGTACACTAAAGACAAAAAGTAAATATAGTACTTAAGTTGACTAAACCCAAAGTTGTTTGATATGTAAAACTCATACGTGTGTATATGTAAAATATATTCACTGAATATTTCACTTTGCTATTCAAATTCCGACTTTTCATGTTCGTTCACTATTTTATCATACTATTTTACAAATATATACAAATAAAAATAAATTCGTAGTTAAAGACACGCGGCTATCTCGTGTACGATATGTAATGTGCTTCAATGTTATAATATTTTCAATAAACAGCAGTTCATTTTAAGATTATGTAGCAAAATGTGGGCTGCAGTTGATTCAAAAGATAACATTGATAAGAGGTTTCCAGGATTGACACTCACTTTTTGATGAGTTTTGATACAGTGATATAGCTTGTAAAGATGAATCCAAGGATATCCTAGTTTTTGAGACGACTTATAGTTTCTAAGATAATGTTAAAATTGTTAATAAATGATCAAACAGACGCCCTGGATCAATAGTCTGTAATATTTCTACTACTGTGCCAGTGTGGTAGGCTTTCGCTCGCATTACTGGAAACGGTTTGGCTCCGACTGATGATGCCCGAACCGTGCACCGATTCACAATGAGCGTACGCTCACTCATTCGATCGGAGTCGAACATGATAGTTACGTGTAGTTAATGTATCCATGAATTACCCCGAGTACCTATTAACACACGAGTTCCGAAATACATGTAATTAATGTAATTAATTACATGTGTGTAATTAATGTATCCGTGTTTTAATTCGTCCAGAAAGTGACCATATTAATAAATAAATAGATTATTAATTCATTAAGAATATTTCCAAATAATTGACAGTCCTTTCTTTTGATTTATTTCCTCGTCCATATTTACACTTTTGTCACAACAAACAATATCATTCGTTTTTGTTATGTGCCTTCGTGAAATTAAGAAACTCTGTACTTTCTAAACGAATTAAAACATATATACATTAATCACACGTGCACTCATGTAGCCGTGTATTAATGAGTAGGATTAATACGCGGATATATTAACTACACGTGTGTAGTGTTCTGAATGTACACATTCAGAAGCAATATCTCTATGCGGACGGTTCGGCTCCGACAGAATAAGGCGAACTGTTTCCAGTAATACGCGAGTGAAATAGTACGACACCAGCACAGTACTAGAAATATTAGGGAGTGAGGAAAGGTAGGAGGTTCGATCCGGTCTATCTGAACCTTCCAGTCAACCAACGGGCGACGCAGGGACCCTCCCCCTGGAGAAGACCCTGCCTCCTCCGTAGCAAGAAAAGCATAAATACAAGAAAAACAATTTATTCAAAAGGCTACAATAGGTTCATACACAAACAGTAGCGTGGATTAACAAATACAGGCTGAAAGAAATTAATGAAACTGGATGGAAATAGTATAAAATTGCACAAAATAGAAAAATTGTATAAGCGTAACTAAATAGAAGAGAACAGTGTGATAGACGAACTAATGTATCCTGGCACTATAAATAAATATAACTGCAACTGCAACTGCAACTATATGAACCCTCACGCCGTAATCCAGCGCGTCTTTCTGACCTTTTATTAACAACTTTAACATTAATTATCTCAAAAATTGTAAGCAGTCTGCTCGAAAACTGGATGTCATTGGATTCAGTTTTATTATATAAAACTGTCGTCACTATTTTAATAAAAACAGCAGCATTCTAAATGTAGTAACTCCTTCAGTTATGGGATTTTTCTTATAAAGTTTTGACCAAGCATTGCTGAAACTGCGAATTATTTTCAAAGCAAAGTGACAATGTAACTTTTTAAACTGCCACCAAGCTATCTTTTATTTAGATGCCCCGTGCGTTCTTAGACTATTGGCCAACGAAGGCTCGGTGGGATCAGATTTATTTAAAAGCAGCTTCGCAACGTGATGAGCCGCGTTCTGGACAAATGAATGCGATCAACAAGTTGCTCATTAAGGAAGTTTGTGGCAGCCATCAATCGCCGCGCTGTTTAACCTACCGACGACGTGACGTAATGAACTTATCGAGCTCTGATGTCGTTGTCTGGGAATCTAACTCAGTTTCATAAAATCCGGATTTATCAGGAACTTTCGATTGATTTGGCAGGCACGTTCAACGTCAGCCGCCGTGGTTCAAGTCAAAGTTGAAATTAATTGTGTGAGAACAATAATGGCTCCGTCGGTGGCAGCGAGCGGGAGCATAATTTTTGATGAAGTTCGCAGTCAGTTAAAGTAATCTAGTTAGTCCCGCGGTTGTTCCTCCGACAGAGCGGTTAAAGGATCCTGTGGTCAGACGCGCACAGAAAATATGGAAACTTGGTAACGTTATTAGCTCTGTTCGCGCATTATGCGGTCCATTGTAATCCTCCAGGTGAAGTTAATCATATTACGTACTATTATGGAAATTCCTCGCTCGGCTATGTTCACTCCCGAATGTATAAGACTCCTGGGATAAGACGTGAACGGTTTAACAGATGAATAAAATGTCTCGGTGGTCATTGAACCTTCCTACTTTGATTGGAGGAAGCAATCCTGGCCGGCGTCCCTCGGTGGTGGAAATAAAACAACGCTCGTGAAATTTGTTATGGGTGTCAGGACGACGGTGGAAGCCGGGTCTGGGTGAAACGATAAACGACATCCGGAAGCAACCATCAGTACCAGGCGGAGCCGGTTTTCAGAATCAAACGGGCTTGACACATGCGACGAGTCCTACTGGACTTTCATGGCCGCCGGGAACGACAGCCACGCTCACGAGATTAAGTACTCGATGAGCCGTTGATGAGCATCCATTTGTATTCTGTTGGTGATTGGACACCGCCATCGGTCTCTGCCAATCACTCGTAATGGCTCCAGAGCAGACCCCAACGCCCGTCGATTGTCTACACAATATCCCGTGACCTATTGTTTTATATATAACACAAACGGTACTTCCGGAGTCGGCGTGCCAGTCGAAACGATCTGTCCATAGTCAGACGTGACATCACCCCTTCTGACCTTGCGACACGCTTCCAAACCTCAGACAAAGTCGGTATTTTCCGAATTCGTTAATTATTCGTAGCGATCTTCGCTTCAAACTATAACTCAATGACTAGAGGCAGTACTACGTTATATGAAACACATACAGTCAGTCCCATAAGTATTCGTACTCTCATTTCTTTGTTACGTACGGAGCTTCCTCCCGACGTTTTTTTTTGCTCCTCCTTGAGAGCGTACGCTAGCTAACGCCGGTCGGGGGTTACACCCCCCACGATTCGAATATGTATAGTCAGGCTGGCGCCAACTTAAGGGTTGACGACCACATGTCCCTGAGTCGCGGGACCATCCGCAGGGTGACCTCCCACAATCTGGTCACGTAGGCCCAGCCCCCGCTACCACAATTTCCGATCCATCTGGGTATAAAGGGGCTGGGATTTTCCTCAGAATAGGGGGCAGTTTCAAATTAGTTACCGACGACGAAACCTAGCGAGATCGAGTTTAACTACAAGGTAGTTAACCCCTGCCGACTCGGTGCGTAAACCAGGGAGCGTGTCCTAGGACAATCGCATCACACTAAACTACACTGTTACACTTGTAATAGATTTCTTTTACTTGTAAATTATACTAATTTTTTACCAGTGAATTCTGTGTACAAGTTCATCATACCATTTCCTAGTTCGAGTCAGTTGTTGGTACGATTCCGCAAAAATACACCTTTGCCGCTCGAGGTGTATCTTCCTTTTCTTTTTTAAAGTTACGAGACCAATTAGAGTCATACCATAAACCATTACCGAGGAAGTTTATAGAGGAATTGATTATATAATATCATTATAGAGGAAGTTTTCCGCGCGAGTGGTTGCACTGTACAACAACGTAAGCCGCGAAAACACGTTTTGCGGTATTCATAGAAATCTCGAGTGTGATTGACACTAAACTTCTTTTCATTCAGACCGCAATAGTCATCGGTGGATCAACTTTCCGTGGATGCCGCCAATTGGCGGTGGTAGGACTCAGAGAACGTTTAGTGGATGCCGCCAATTGGCGGCGGTAGGATCCAGAGAATGTTTAGTGGATGCCGCCAATAGGCGGCGATAGTACCGAAAGGGTTAAATTACACCAAGAAGACAAAAGTTATGTTGAGATAGCAAAAATAATAGATAGAAGTAAATCGACTATCCAATTCGTCATTAAAAGGATCAAAACAAGTGGTAGTTTGTTAAATAACGTACGTACTGGAAGACCAAA
The DNA here is from genome assembly GCA_028455555.1 of Augochlorella aurata. NCBI lineage: Eukaryota > Metazoa > Arthropoda > Insecta > Hymenoptera > Halictidae > Augochlorella > Augochlorella aurata. The sequence continues at coordinate 9,268,845 of CM052162.1, read as the reverse complement.
GATTTTAACCGTTCGAGAAAGAAATACTATTATACGTGAAGTGCAACAAAATCCTCGAATTAGTGTGCCTGAGTTAGCTATAATGTGTAACGACATGTTCTATAAGAAGGTTTCTGCTGAAACTTGTCGAAAAATATTGAGAAGTGAAAATTTTCATGGTCGAACACCGAGGCAGAAGCCCTTCGTTAGTAAAATTAACAGAACAAAGAGATTAGCATTTGCGAAGGAGCACAGAATTCAAAGTAATACCTGTTGGAAGAAAGTTATTTTCTCAGATGAGTCGAAATTTAATATTTTTGGATGTGACGGAAGAGTAAAAGTTTTGAGAAAGCCTGATAAAGAACTATAGAATTTAAAAATGTACAACCGATTGTAAAGCATAGCGGAAGCTCCGTGATGGTGAGGGGCTGCATGGCAACATCCAGAGTGGGAAAGCTTGTCTTTATCGATGGAATTATGGATAAGATAAAGTATAAAAATATGCTCGAAGAAAATCTGCACTCAAGTGCGATTAAGCTGGGTCTGCAAGATTACTATTATACTATTTCTAACACGATAACGACTCGAAGCATACTGCTCAGATTGTTCGTGAGTGGATACTTTACCACGTTCTCCATTTTTTACGTACACCTCCTCGGAGTCCAGATACAAATCCTATAGAAAATTTGTGAGCGGAAATAGATAAAAGACTACACGAGCATGAAATTTTCAATATATGAACGCTAAAAGAAAAACTTTTGGAAGTTTGGAATAGTATTGAACCAAATATCACTTTAAAACTGGTGGAAAGTATGCCAAATCGATTAAACGATGTAATAAGGCATAAAGGTGGACCCATCAAATACTAGAAAATTAATAGAAAGTAAAACAGTTATTACGTAGTATGAGGAAAAAAACAATATAGTTTTGTTATTAGTTGATTAATTTTGTTATAATTTGGTATAAATAAACTTTATACATGTGTTCATTTATAATAAAAAGTTTATTGCAAAATCTTACATGCGTCCCTTGATTTCAACAGATTTCTCTTATAAGCAATGAGGGTGCGAATACTTATGGGACTGATTGTAATTATGTTGGGAAAAATATTTATGTCCCTCGGCAGTTGAAGAATGTTCTCAGGTTACCTATCAGCGAATCGAAGCAATGGAGAACGCTTCAAATAAAATATAAAGCGACATTTTAACGACAAACGTAACGTCGCAAATCATTTATTCACGATTACAGATAAGTGGAAATATCAATGTGAATCAATAATTGAAATCGTTGAAATTCTGCCGCATTAAATATTCATGGGAAGGAACGTGTGACAGAATAATTGCCGATATCCAAACCGCGGCATCGAAACAGGGACTAGTGATTCGCATGATCGCGTCGCAAAGAGACATGAGGGGTATCCACGAACATCGATGACACTTGGCGCTACGATTACAGTTACTTTTTCAACCCAAAATGGCACCTGGATGAATCCAATTTCCCGCAGAGGTGCTCTTTGAAATCGATTCACCCCCCCCCCTCGTGTGTATGTGCTTCTGGTGAAAATTACGAGCACGTGAACAGTGACGGATCGCCGGGCTGCGGTGCGCAGCGTACGTTTCAAGGATTAAGCGAGACAAAGCGATCGCCTCGCTCGTTAATTATGCGATAATTCTGGCTGGGTCGCGGCCATCGTTCCGTTCCGCGGAACAGAAAGCGTGGGCATCAAATTGAATCGCGGCAAATACGCTCGTCTCTGCACCGCGGCGATATACGTACGTACTGTCATATTGATTATTAATTTTTCACGAGCTTCAAAGGAATTTTTCTAGCGGCTTACCGTGATTGCGTTACAAACGGAGATCGTTTCAGAGAAAACGAAATATTTGTTACAATATCAGGTAGAATAATCGTTCTCCGAAGGTAATATGTACATACTTTGTAGGCACCGATCGAGTTGAAATTATGAAGACTTCGTCACAGGAATTGATTGAAAAATGGGTTTTCATTCGAGCATAAATTATAATAAAACTGACACCGATTCCAGTTAAATTCAGTGTTATCACTCTCATAATGCAACACGTGTCAATTGTTTTTAGTACTAGATGGGTTAATAAATATGTAGTAAATAAATATATAGTAATATAGTATATAGGTAAATAAACATATAGTATCTATAATTATTATATGCATCATTTTATAGATACTACAAACAATAATTTCAACAAAAGCTGCTAATTTAATTCTAAATAGTCATTATTTTGCAAAGAATTAATTTCTCCAGCGATAATCGACAATCCATTTCTTTTCTAATATATTAATTTAATTTCTCTCAACATATCATTTTCGACGAACCATGATGAAATTACAATGGTCAAAATTTAGTACTACTAAATTACTTAAAACTACCTATTAACATAAAACTGCTGATTAAAAATTTTTAGAAAATATCTTAAAACTTCTGAGAATACTTACTTTCGTTATCTCGGTAGATACATCCTTCAAATTCCTTAATTCGATATTTCTTAAAACTACAGCATCGCGGTGAATAAAAATTCACCGCCATTCGGTTCACCGAGCACCATCTCCCAGTTGCGCTTAGGTTGCTTTTATAACATGTCTGACCAGTGGAGATCCTCTTCCACTGATTATCTTACATTTTTACTGGCTTTCCAACGCGTGAGAAGTTATCGCAGGGGTTCTGTTATTTTCATATCTCGCCCAGGGTGCTTCACAAAAGCCGGGGGAGAATTCTTTTCGCTCTTTAGCAACGTTTCTGTCTGGCGAAAAAAGAAATTCGAGGGCGGATGCTCCGAACGTGGCGGCCTTTCAGCCGGGCGTCAGAACAAAGCGCACGAGCTATGAAACACGCGGGGACACCGTGGACAAAGACAACGGGAGGGAACGGTTTTCTCGGGAACAGTATAAATTTCCGAAGGGGTCGAAACGAATGTCTCCCCGAGGCGCGATCGTGCGTCGTCTATTTGCTCGAACAGGAAAAAAAACGTTATTGTTTCATTCCCTTCCGACGATTCTTCTATCGGGCTCGGACACGTCCCTGACGGTTCGGCCGCGTTCCCCCGATGTTCTCGATCACGATCGCGCGATTTACTTGATCGCCGGCCACAACGCGAGGATCTCCGCGGTGGGAAAACAAGATCGACGGATAATTTGCGTCGAAGCGGCGATTTCTCAGCGACGACGTCGGCAACCGTCGAAACTGACGGGAACGGGGACAAGATTTTTCTTCTTTATTGGCAGCGGAGGCTCCCGGGAGTTATTTATTACGACCACCGGGTACGCGCGACTGCTTCGGCTCCCGGAAAATGCGCTGTGCTACCCGCTGATCAATTATTTTCGATTCACGCCGTTGCCGCACAACGAGCTCTAATCTTTGTCCTGTGGAGAGTATTTATTAACTTTGGAAACGACCGAACTAACTTGATTTTAATCTTCCGTGGAAATGATCAATTTATTGGGCGGTACCAATCTATTCTTGGCTTTGCTAGTTTTATACCTGCAGTATTCATTGCAGTTGTTCTAGTTTTGCACGCTTAACGCTATTTCTACTGCAATTTTGTGTACCCAAATTTCGTTTTGTTACTATTTTTATATGATACAGTTTTGCGACTTACAGGTTACAGTGGGCTATTATGGTAGATTTCGGTATTTTTAGGATAATGTAGGCTTATAATATTTATAATATTTAGGCTTTCTTGTACTTTCAGATTTATATATCATATACTCAAAATAGATATATAAAATCACATAAAAATAGAAGAAGAATTAGAATTAAACGCATTAGCGGTATTAGGTCCGAAGATTCTTTATTGGATTCTGAACTTTTATGTACGGAAGTGCAAACATTGTAAGCCGTTGTTACTTTAAAGTTACAAAACGAATTAATTAAAATAAAGGTGTTTGAACTGTTAATTTTTTATTTTGTATTATATATATATATATATATATATATATATATATATATATATATATATATACATACACACACATATATATCTAAGAAACTCGTTGGTCGTCTCGGGAAACAATCGTTTCGAAATCATTCCACCGAGATCACCTAAAGTACAGGCGATCAACGCAAGCGTGACCAATTTTTCTCCGCCGATCGATTCATCGTTTCCTTCCGCGCAGACCGCAAAATAGTGGTGATCAGGCTGGTTCCAATCCTCATCCCGTTCGTTTTTGCTAATTATACCCAGGTCGCGCGTGACTAGGAGGCCGAGTTCAGTGAAGGAGCGGGCTTTTGCTCGCGGAATGGCTAGAAGTATGCGAACAACGACGCCAGGCATCCCGGATGTTCCTATAATTCATCGTCGCGTCAGAATCGACTGTGCCGATCGGTTTTTACACAACGTTTCCGACAGCGACTGTGCGCCGCCGCCCGGAATCGGAAATTTGTTGGAAAACGGCGAGATGCTCGCGTATCCGCTTGCTCGAACTTCTGTAATTAGTTAGTGTGGCGCGGGGTTGCCGGATAGCGACGATGGTTCGATTCGGAAATGATCGTGGAATGGAAGCTGTCCGCATGTCAACGATTCGACGTGAAATCCGCGATTGTTCCTGCCGGCGCTGCGAAAAATCATTATTTCCGCGAGCTCCGAGGGAAATTCGACGCAGGGGTTCGGCAACACGACTGTGGGCCGAGGAATTTCAACGAAAATTAGAGGAAGGAAAGCTCTGACCGCGCACGAATCGCTCCGGTATTGTCCAGGAAAATGAACGCATGAATGATTATTTTGCAGCGTTGTTCCTCCTCCTCTGTTTCGCTCGACGCTCGTATAATTGTGCGTCAAGCCGACACTCGCTCGCGCCGGTAATGACCCGCGCACTGCGCCGCTCGAATTGATATTTTAATGTTAACACTCGTTGAGAACCAGAAAAGTTTACCGGCTGCGAACTCGTTGCGACGAGCGAGACGCAACAACACGAGCAAATTGTGTGTTTGACTGTTGCGCGCCGAACGGGCGATTCTTTTAATACCCCTCGCGCGATATTAATTTCTCGAACGAATTTAATTGAACGGAACGGACTCTGAATGCTTCCAGTGCGATATTTATTTGTCTTTGCACTTGGAGTGGGATTGCTCCCTCTGAATATAACAGCAATAGCGACATTCCGTGTTGCTGTTCGAATGGAAACGCAGTTATATGACGCACAGTTTGTTCAATCACCGTATAAGATTTTAGAAGAATCGTAATACTTCACTGTAATTGCCTTTAGCACTAGAACCATAGTGTAAGAAGGAGAGATGGTCCGATTAATGTTACGAGAGCACTTTCTGTGACCCGAAGAGTTTACTTTCTTGAGTTTCCACGAGAGGTGTACATCGAAACGTTGCTTTTGAAAATTATATTTGAATAAAGGTGGTATGCATGAACGCACAATTAATAGAAACTCTCACCGATAGTACGAAAATTTTACTAGAGCACCTAGCGGATTATATCAGAAATAAACCTTGAAGTTGGTCTAACTCTACATTGTTTTGCGATAATGGCATAACTGAAGTTACTTAAGCTTGATAAAATTTTTTAATTTTATACGTCTTTGACAAAAATAAAGAGGTAAAATGTTAAACTGTATGAACAGTCAAAGAATTTATCTTATTTTAACCTTATTAGAATTATAGGTACTGGAAAGACATATTCATCTAAATTGTGTCTTTCACAATTAAATAAAATTAATTGTATTGTATGATTGATTTTCATACTTTCAGTAACTATGAAACAAAACATCAGAAACTAATTATTTTGGTAGCTGAATATTTGCCAAGTTGTTGTCCTTTCACTTTATTGTGCAGTTGAAATGATAATCTCTCGATCGAGTTTAATCTTCAGTCTGTAGGAAAGCATGACAATTATTTAAATGCATATAAAACATAACGGTGGCAAAGAAATTTGTTCGGTGGGATCCAGACATGTGTCTGTACGTTGCCAATCGAGTAATGTACGATATTAATCCCTTCTTTTATAATATCAAGGCAGACGGATTGTGAAAGTTCTAAAATTAACTCTGTCCGTGTGAGTTCAGCTAGCGACAATTGAATAATGACACTAAGCCGGCTGTAGGATTTATATACTATTGGGTTGGGGAATAAGTTCGTAGCGTTTTTATCAAAGACTTGTATTTAAACAAAAATCAATAGTTATAAGAATGAATTTATCAATTATGTATTCGCCGTTGCTGTTTACGGTCTCCTCCCACCTCTCGACCAATTTGTCGATGCCGGTTTGGTATTGAAGAAGTTGTTGAGCCAGTTTTTAAGGTCCTCTTCGTTGTTGAAGGTAACACCCCTCATATGGTTCGAGAGGGAGCGGAAAAGATGATAATCCGCGGGTGCAAGGTCCGGAAAAGACGGAGGATGCTGAAGGACCTCTCTGTTGAGAAGCAATTTGAAGGCGACTTTCTTTGTTTCGTTAAGCTCGTAAGGCACCCAGGATCCCAATTTTTTGGCAAATCCCATTGAATGAAGATGATTGAGAATCGTTTTATGATCGCAGTTCATTTTTTCGGCCAATTCACGACTTGTTTGGTGACCGTCCTCCTTCAAAAGTGCTTTGAGATGCTCTTCGTCGAATTCAGAAGGTCTTCCGCTGCGGGGCGTATCGTCGACGTCAAAATCCCCATTTTTTAACTTCGCAAACCATTTCCGTGCCGTAGACTCGCCTATGACACCTTCTCCATATACGTTGCAAGCGTTCCGGGCTGCTTCAGCAGCTTTTTGGTCTCAATGAAAAGAGCAGGTGTCGAAAATGTTGCTTTTTACCTCCTGGATATTCCATTTCTAAGTCTCAAAAGTAATAAAAAACTAAATTACTCAAAAAGACGATTAGCACAGTTTTGTAGAGCAGAAAGACCTCTATCGAATGAATATTATACACTTTGTCAAACAGCAAAAAATCGTTGTAAAGTAAAAGAAAATATAAAAACGCTACGATCTTATTATCGAACCCAATACATAGAATTAAAAATTTTCTAAAAACTTGATATCTTAGCTTCCATTAGAATAAAATGGCGCTCATAGACTTTAGACATTTGTAAATATTTTAAAGTTTATGAATGGTTTTGTGAACTTATAACAGAAATGAAGTGTCAGGTCAATACAGTGAATAGTGGATCCAGGTATTGTGGGGTGACCAATTGCTATGTTTTTGGTTTCTCTTCGGAAACAATTAACTTTGTATTCATCGAATAACATATTACATTTTTCTATTAAAAAATCAATAAAGTAGAAGCACACAGAAATATTGAGCAACCCAAAGTCACAGTAATTGTTCAGCCCGCTGTAAGTGGCTCCATTATCCTATGAAGCTTAAGTTGAAATTAGAATGTTGAAAAAATACAGAGTACTATTACACGTCAACTTTTCAATTTCTATTGCATTTCGTTAAGTTACTCTAACTTTTGTTGAATTTTTAATGTTGATAGATTTCTAGTGAAAGTATTAACGATTGATAAAGTAGTTCGCTGACTTATTCGAGCGTTGAAACCGTCGCATCGACCTGATCGCGGATTCCGGTGCGATACTATTTCACGCGCTTTAAATACGAATGATATTTAAGCGGAACTAAAAAGCAGCGCCGGTGGAACGGACGCGAACAAGCGTCGGGTCTGAAGAACCCGTCGTTTCAGGGAAGATGAGTGTTGAACAGTAAAATAAAATAACCAGTCTCCGGCGTTACTATATCATTCAGTCGCACTTTTGTTCCGCGCGGAATTTACATGTGAAAAGGGAATGGTGTGCGCACGCGTCCGATTTATGATATCTCTTTTCCTCCTTGTTCCTCTTCCCCTTTCTTTTTGTTTTGGTTTTCTTGTTCTCCACGGTTCCATCTCGGTGTGTTCGCCGGCGGGTCCGAAGGATGAAGAATTTACAACGGCGGCGACAACCAACGTCGCGGCACGCTTTTCCGCGCAAATAACGCGATCCCGTTCCCCGGTTACATCTCCCCCATCTTCTATCTTTGTCGCGTCGCATCCCCCTTCTGGCCGAGTTCACCCGCCAGCCATGCATAGAAAACGTCCTCCGTGAAACGTTAATACGACCGAGAAACGGCCACCAGTGCCGAAATAAGTCTGTTTCTTCTGCGAAACCGGCAGGCTGTCGGTAGAATAAATCTGAAAGGAGTTACGAAGCGTCGCGGCGCCGATATTCGAATAAAGGCGTCACCAAAACTGTGTTATTGGTGTAACTGTGTGGTAATAAGCCGCGACAACAATGCTACTGGGGTTTTAAACTTGATTTGATAAATTCTTTAATTTAAACTTTATAAAAATATTGAACTTTATGGCGAATATAATGTATATTCATTTTATATTGTCGACACGGTTAGAACCGCGACTTGTTGTTACTAAGATGAGAAGACAAAACTATACTGTAATACAACACGGTGTTCAATTTGACGTTAACCCTTAGGCTACTGTGGGCGCTTATAGGCGCTTAGAAATTTTGCGTTTGTGGCAGTGAAAGCGCTTATAGAGGCGCTCATCACATTGTGGTCACCTGAGACTCAGAGCGCCTAAAGCAGCTCGGCGCTGTTTGATTTTCTGAGACGGAAGGCGCCTATAGGCGTCTGTATCGTCTATACTATTTTATCTCAGTTAGACGAATGGCACAAGTCTGTAACGTAACGAAAACATAACAAAAGAAGTGAGACACATTGGGAATGTAAGAAATGTGATGTAGGATTATCCATTTATCCATGTTTCGAATTATATTACACTTTACTAGATTATTAGATATATTGTGAAAAAAAGTTTTATATTAATGATAAATTCTTAATATGTGTAGTAGAAATTCGGTTCAGAATACAAAGAATATTATTTATTACTTTAAAATGTATTTTTAAATAATATTGTTTTAACGTAGTGAAATTCAGTGTTTTGATTATGGAAATATGTTTTCACAAAAATGCATCCCTACCCTAAATTTCACCGTTCTCAATATGTTACTGCAAAGCATCGTCCATGGATGAGAGGCATTAGAAGGTGTTAATAATGAGCCGCAAACCCAATGAAATTACAGAAACCACAATGGAAGCGAAATTTATATTAGAGCTTCAGCCTCTCTGTATTCTTGAATCCTAACAAACTTTAACTATCTTCACTGCATGAAGTGTTTGAAGTGTTAAAAATTGTAATCAATACTTCTTTAAAAATTACATGATTATTCATCGTTGATATAGCAGATCAACGCAGCAGACAAAAAAGTTCACCAGCTTCCAGTAAAATTTTATATGAAAATATTCATTCCCGCGCTGCTCGTACTATGAGCCTTGGAAACTAAAATTGTTCCTTTCCCCTTCTGCAGCTTACCGTTGTTTTGGTTTGTCGAACTTAACGATAATATTCTCGAAAACTAAGTCGCGGGCCCAAGTGTAAGCGGCAACGCTCAAAACCACGGCCAAACGCAAACTTCAGACTGCAAATAATAACTTTGACCCGGGTATGAAGTACAATTGGAACTCGCCAAGTGTAACTCAAACACCAGATGAAACGTTGATGCACCCACGACACCCTTTGTGGACTCCTTTGTCGCACGAGATTGACGGGATACCGCTCGACATGTATTCGCTTCTGAAATTGCAGAAAATGTTCACGCAAACGTATATTCCTTATCCGCTGATTCTTCTTCTACCAAACCGAGGGAGGATCAAGTGTCGATATTGACTATGAGGGTACTACCGTGTAATGGTAATGCAAGAGTTTGTTGCTTTCTAGTGTTCACAAACGTTAAGGTATGACGCGTTATAGAACTGTGAAAGTGGATTAATACTAGATTTATTGTAGTGGTCAAAATGACTGATTTTATAATTGTTATATTCAAATTGCTGAAATTATAACGATTCTTTCATAAGAAAGAAATTTTTTGATTCAATCATACTGATGCAGCTTGCCGAAAATTCCGGCAATTTCCGGCGATTTCCGTCGCAAGAATCAAGCGATGACGAGTATACTCGTCAACCACGGAGCAAGTGTCGCTGTTAAAATATTGGATCAAAAAGACAGTTTTATCTTATAAAATTAACAATTTTATTACTAATATTTACTTATTCACTTAACACTTAACATACACTACATACATAATAAATGAAAAACGTAGGAAAAGTCAAATACTTATAAAAGTTAAAAATTCAAAATGCTGCTGCAGAGTGGTATTCAACAAAGCAAGGAACGATACATAATGGCACTTTACACGTAGAACACCAATATCGTGATTCTTTTTTGATCTCGTTTTTATAACAATATAAACACCTTCGTGTAGGATTGTTTGTTGATGAAGTGCCGGATATATAATCCAGAAAATGTTTACCGATGGAGCCAGTGCATATATTTTTTATCTGTTTGTTTTATTCTGGCCTGGCCTCAAAATATTCTAAACATCTTGAAATTTGGAAATACGTTTTTGTTTTCACTAAAATCACAATTTAAATAGCTAATGGTCACTACTTTTTACGTATGACGAGTATACTCATTATGACACGAAATATTGCCACTTCTCCATGACGAGTATACTCGTCGAACACAGCTAACTGGTAAAAAGAAATGGGTATCGTATTAGACACCTTTATCTTACGCCTCTCAGCCAAAGTCTATTTTGAAATTTGGTCTACTGTCGGATTGGCAACATCATCTATGTCGAAGGCAAGTATACAAAAATGTTGACATACTAATATCATAAATGTTTGTACTCGACGTTTAAAGTTTTCCTTTGGTTAAAATGCATACTTAGAAATTCTGAAAAGGGAAACACGAATTTGAAGAAAATGCCCACTCCCAATACGTGGTAGCATATTGGCCAGAGTATCCTATTTAAGCCTCTGCAATCTTCATAGAATTTTCATAGAATCTTCATAGCGCGATTCAAATGAATATAGATCGAACGAAACTGGGGTATAGTTAACCGGTTGCGCAACGGCGCGCACGATGCACAAAGCGGCGACTTGCTAAATTCCGTTGAGCATTTCCGAGATGCAAGAAAGGGAATGGCACCGCTTTCGCAACATATACCGGATGCTGAGCGATACAGTCGCCTCCGCCTCCCGTTTTTTTCCGCTGGTTCCGGCAAGAGTTACTCGTGGCGCTATCGATTTTTCCGGAGAAAGAGCGCGCGAACGCGAGAGAAAAAAGCGCGTACGCGCATATTCATGGGTACGCACGAATGTGAGTGGCCCGGAAACCAGGTGAGAAACAGAACGGGGAGATCGAACGGTCGGGAACAATCGATAATTAATCGTGCGACTCGAGCCACGGCTCACTCGTGATTTACGAGGACTCCGTGGTCTATCTGCGAATCCTCGAAACGCACCCGCGAGCCTTTCGTCTCGCTCGTTTAAACGGCTAAAGGAGTTCGTTGCGATCGTATTGATCGCGGGAAACGGGCGCGTGTTACGCTCGCCGGGATTACACGAGATTACCCTACGAATTTACTTTGGCCTGCGAGGATTTTTCTCTTCTGCGCCGGAGGACATGTACCTTAATCGCGAGCGATTAATTTTTGTCCGTGGCCGAGGTCCGTTCGTTGGCTTACATCGGAGAAGATTAGCTGAAAGGGGCACGTCTCGTATGTGAACTGAACTTTTTAGAATTTCTGCTCGTGGAAATCTGACAAAAATTTGACGAGCTGCACCATGTGAAACTGCTGGATGATTAATCGGTCAGCCCATGACATGCCATTTCTACTTCGATTCAAAGGGAACAAAGGGATAGATTCTGTTCATCACTTTTAACTGTGTGGACCGATGTTTAAGTGCTTTGTATTAACATTTGTGTTGCATATTTCTCACTGTGATTTCTCACTTTTTCTGTCCACATGTTTATATATTTTATTAATGCTCCTTCTAACGTTGTGGAGTCACTTTTGACTCATTATCCCGATATCTCACAATGACCAAATTAAATGTCACTTACCAGATTTAGTCACGAATGCATAAAATCCGCCGTCTAGTGATCAAATCCGCAAACCAGGTTCCAAATATTTCAATGTACAAATATTGAAATTATGAAGATAGACTAAAGGGAGACATGATCCATGAATACGGACATACAGTGAGAAACGAAATGAACCAATGAATGTTTTTGTAGAAAATTATATTTTATTTACGTATTCTAATAAGGAACGAAAGAAACTTGTTACAGATATTAATTAACACTTACTTTACTATAAGAAACCTATGACAGTTTTGTAACATTTTGTTTACTTTAGCAGTAACATATGTTCTGGCGTGACTCGATTATGCACGACCCAAAAGATAATAGAAAATTAGAGTTTTATATGTTTAATACTTTTTTACTTTGTAAACAATCTTGACTTTTGTACACAACCAAACAAAAGAAATACATAAAAATAAACATTGGTGCAAAATTGAGTCAGAAATATAAACAATAACAGAAACAATTGTTACAATCTCCATTAAAACGCATAAATGATTTATTATTACCTACAGTACTTGCATTGGTTCGGTTTCGCTTCTCACTGTATATTCTGATAAAAATCGCAAAAATCTGAATAAAATCCTATTTTTACAAAGTCATTTAAAATAGTTGCCCTCAGAAAACCTGGTGTTAGATGTAGTGAAAGAAAAAATACAGGTGCGATGTAATTATTAATGCTAAGTCGGTCACTAAACAAGTGAATAAATGAGAAAGTGAAGTATTACCGGCGAATTCTTTACCGTCTTTCCCGAGTAAAAGATTCAGTTTCCAATCCGTCTCGCAAATCGACTCAGAGAACAAAGAGAAATCGTCTCCCTTTTCCTTTAAGCTCAGTCTCGAAACAACTGGTAGGATCGATCAACGATGTACAATTTCCCCAGCCGATTCTTTTCGACGTTGATCCAAAGTTCCTTCTTGACGCTACAGACGGAACACGAGACCGTTCCGTCCTCGCATCCACCCCCGATATTCCATTAGCCGTGTAATAACACACAGGGGTGGCCATTAGCGTGTCAGAAAATCCGCTTTCCTAGGGATTTCCCGCAAGTGTACTAGTAAACCGATGGATAATCCCCGAGCAAATCGACCGTTCGATTTTCCATCCTACCTTTTTCCTGGCTCACACCCGTTCTACAACTTTTCTCTCTCCCTCTCTTATTCTTCCCCTCTCTCTCTCTCTCTCTCCTTCCCTCTTTCTCTTGCTCTCTCTCCCTCTCTTCGTTTATCCTTTCAAAAATATTTTTGGTCGATCTCACAACTTACCGAGTGACCCGAGGAATCGCCGAGAAGAAGGCTCGACCGTTGATCGAGCGATATTAATCATCCAGAGCCTCGTGAAAGCAGCTGCCGATCGCTTTAGCGATTATACTGCGTTCGCGCAAAAGCACGGACCGTGGTTCATCAATATCAGCATCCGGAATCATTAATCGTTCAAGTGGGCGTAACCCGAGGATCGCAGAAAACTCGTTGCTTGTTACATACCGAAGAAATTCCAGCTGGATTCAGCCCCTATCAAACTCAAGATCGAGTCTATTTACGTAACCCGGAGAAAGGTTCGATTTCTCGCCAATTTCCTCTCGAGTAGGGAAAATTATTGGAAATTGATACTGGTACACTTAATTGTTCCCTTCGCTGGTGTTTCATGTTTGTTCATTCCGCGTTTACTTCGATACAGGTTCTGTGAGAGAAACGGTACTTGTGTGTATTAAAAATATGGCTTTATTACACTGCACACATTTTTCAATTATAGATGATAGCTTCCGTTTTAGGTAATGCACAACATAAGCGGAGGCTACACCTAACGACGTCTATGACAAATACAGAATAACTTTTTAAATGTCAAACTTCTTGAAACATATTGGTTAAAAATAAAGGTGTATAACTAGTAATAAAAATTAATAAAAATATGTATTTTTATAACTCTTCAACTTAATTCCGTAAGACATGTTGCATGAAAATTCAGTATTTTTTTATATTTTTTTAATTATATAGGTAATCTTTTATACTAAATCGAATGTTTTTTTGTATGTTGGCTTTATATACTCTACTTTAATATACCGTGAACTATTTTTTCCCTTTAATGTATATTTATTTAAATATGTGGCATAGAAGACAAAGTATGCTATCTGTTTGAGCGCCGAGCGTTGGTGGAGAGGCTCAGCTCTGCCGGTTCCGCCTCGAAAGGGGCGGTCGATGAAAGAGACGGTAGGTGGTCAGTGAAGTTGGACGATGGTGATGAAAACGTGATACTTTATTGAGAATCGTGACTGTCTGAATATTACCGCCGCACTGAATTGAATGTAACAATGCCGCTCGTGCGAGAGTTGACGAAACGGGCAATTGTTAACGAACGATACTTAGAATGGCGCGCGACGGTAACTGAACGAAAAGAGAGTAGAGATCGGCACAAGTTGTAAGCTTGTGGCCGATCCGTCCTGATTCTATGAATACTCTGATTAGTGCGAATTCGGCGCTCACGTCCTGGCGTCCGGGCCAGCGCGTGAGAGGGGTTGGCTCGAAGATTATTGGGCGCGATCGATCACGCGATCGATCGGGCGAGCGCGACAGAGAGAGCCGTTGACAATGTGAAGGACGACGTTAATGTTATAGAGACAGAATTTGATGTTAGATACGTGAGGAATGCGACCAAAAACAAACTGAGATACGCGGAACGACCATGTGAGAGGGACAAAAACAGACGCCGAGGTGAGAAACGCAAACAAGAGACAGGGCCGACGCAATTTTCAACGGTGCCCGATTTTCAGTACAAAATTATCACAAATTGGCGTTAACACTATCGTTGGAATACTTTCGTGACTCTCTGTAGATAATATACAATAATAATTAAACGAAATACCTGCAATAGAATAATTCAGAAGGTACGACGTTGGTGGCGACTTTAAATTAGTGAACGGAACAAAATTGCGAAATTTCAGTTACAGCGCGTCGGGATGCAGATGTCGCGCGGCGATGAAAAAATTAAAAACGGCCAATGACATTGCTTTCAAACGAGCAGAAGCTCAGCACCGGCGAGTCGAGGGCGCCGACAACACTTCAGCTCCTCTAAATAACAAACGAATGGGTCTGCTCTTCGCCTCGGCTCCATTCCCAACCCTGCTATTCTGCGATGTCACTTTTATTAAACGCCCCGTCGAGTCGTCGCTCAAACGTCGCAGACGTTCGAACCGAACGATGGTAGAACCGTGCGGGAACATTTTTTCTCTTCTTTTCCTCTGCTTCGTGTTTTCGTCCTGCTTTCATTAGGGCGCAGCGCGTGTGGTCGGGAACGCGTTGCATTCTCGTCCCGCTTCGTTTCCCGACACCATATTGTACCTCCTCGGTACTCGAGCAAAAAATATCATTGAATAAAATTCAAGTATCTTCTCGGTAATATAGAGTCACCTTCTTGTGGAAATTCGGTTTCAATTTACTCAAAGGGAAATTATTTATATCAGCGATTCTTCATTCACTTTGTGAAAATTGAAACACAATTTCATGGTAACTACCCTAAACAACTTTTGGGTATTACAGTTTTTAACAGTCAAACTTCGTTGATTTCAATGTTCACTGATTATTAAATGTGTATCTGACAGTTTATTCTTCAACAAATGATATTTCAGTACTGTGAATAACTTTTCTCATTAACCCCTTGCAGTAACATTTTCTTCGCAAAAGTGAAATGACAATGATACAGAATTTTCTCAATTTAAAATAACGAAATGATATTCTAACTTAATTATCAATATGCTTAAATAGTTTAGATACTTTAGGTCACACATTCATAAAGTCCGCATTCTATTGATAATAGTGCAAATATAGTAATATTTACATAATGACACATTGTTTGTATAATAGTAAATGTGTTTTCAATTTTTGTTAATATTGAGTAATTATGCAGAACACTTAGTATTATATTTTTATATAGTTACATAGTTATATTGACCTCGTACAATATATGAAGAACGGCACAGCTGGTCTTTATACAACCATTGGCCCCATCCCCCTTTGTATTAGACAATCTCCCTTTGGAGTTGGTCCCGCCTCTTTGATATTTGATCCGCCCCCTTCGATTTTGGGTCCGTTTTCTTGTGGTTGGCCTCATCCCCTTGGCGGCAGGCCCCGTTCCTTTTGTAACAGCCCCTCCCCCTTTGGGGTTGGCCCCACTCCCTTGATGGCCATTCTCGTAGCGACGACGTTGAAATGCGAAAAGTGAAATAGTTGATTCTCAGTCTCAATCGACCGCGTGGAAAGTTATTTTTAAAATAGGTTATATTCAAAATACAACTCTATTTCGACTCAAAACCAACTTAAATGTAAAATCAATCTAAAGAATATTTTTCAATATCGCAATAAAATTTGAATTGTTGCTTTTTTTAACACAACTGTATCTGTCAGAAAATCAATTCAGTGTACAATATTTGTAGACAGATGAAACTCTTCTATTATCAATGTACCGATATATGATACCGTTAGAAACCTTGTATCAGTATTGAATTTACAAGTTTTTATAAGTCATCTTCTGTATTTCTGTTTCAGGTATGTCCGTCAGTTTTCTATTGGTTTGGAATCTGGGAACCGTGGCGTCCAGTCTAACGTAAAACAATCAAATTTCCTTACATTCCGCTTACATTTTATATTTACCACTCGAACAGACATTTTTGAGAAGAATTTAACTGAGTATGCTTCAGATTATCGTAAATTTGTTGAATTTTTTTTTTAGAGTACTTCTTTTAGACATGTTAGTTTTTCTATAGATCTCAATGAAATATGCGAAAATTTCAATTAATTGTCAGAATTTAGATAGTTAAATAACAATAGTTATACTTTATCCATCCGAGTAATAATATAGATGTAGAGTTCATGTAGAATGACTTCTAATTGTTGACAGTTTTTCAAAATGAGAGCAAATATTTCGAAAGTTAATTTATAATGCACAAGTCTTCCATTAATGCATAAAAGGTTTTTGTATTCAACGAACATAGCGACTATATTTGCAGGAATCGCGACATGCGCTTCTTGTAAAGCTGTCTGTCTGAACCACCATCACTCACAAATCATTTTGATGATTGCCATAGGGACTAGTAAATACGCTCATCGCATATGGCGTAAATATGTTTGTTGGTTTTGTTCGGAAACCTCTGCATGATTTTCCAGACGTCAAAGAATGGAGATCCGAAAAATCGAGAGAAAAAACATCGAGCCAGATTGTGACCGATGTAAGCTCCCGTATTTCCGTTCCACTCGCGGTTAAAAAGAGCGAACCTGAAGAGCCGTCGGAGCTAAACGTCTGAAGCTTGACAAAGCACCTGAAAAAAACCGGCACAACGAGCTGAAAAACAACCGGCTCAGAAAGGGAAACATGGATTTTCGAGAACCGTGCGCGTTTTAAATCTTAAACTCAAGGACTGTTGCGTCGTTCGGCCGGCGAAGTTCCAGAACGCTTAATTCCGCGTCGCTCTCGAAATTTCATTCGACGAAGATTATTTCTAAAATAATAACATGGACGTTTTTCTCGCTGGCGTAATGTCCTCCGCTCGTGTTTGACTCTAAACGCGAGCATCGATCGCAATGCTTCTACTTCTATTTTTCGAGAAATGCCGTGCGCTTTACGACGGAAAAATGTATGAAGGAATTCCACGGAGGGAAATATTTCGCGAAAACGGTTAAGGACTACTTACGAAAAAATTTTAAATCATCGCGACGCGTCGGTGCTTTACGAGGCAGTTCGCGCCGTATTGCTCGAATACCTTTATTTTTAGTAAGACGTCACGCTGACGAGCTTCTAGCGAGAGAAATACAGCTGCAACGCGGGGATCGTAAGGCTGCAGGGTCAGCTCGTTCGAAACGTTGCAAAATATTGTGACCATATTAATTCGCGATTGCTCCACTCGCGCGTAATATGAAACAAACTATTAATTAAGAAATATGATACATTTACGGCGCGTAAGTGAGCTCGATTTTCGTTACAAACCGATTTATATGGACTACCGGTGCTGAAAAATTACGAAACATCCCCTCATGCCTGCAAAGTATTTGCGCGGACGCACGGATGAGCCGATTCAGTTTGCCGAAAATTCAGAAAACGTGACTCGATAAACGTTGACATTTTATAATTTATCTTGAACCATAGCCAACCGTCGCCCATCGATTGGACATACATCTCCATATTGGTTAGATCTCCGTCTCTGTATTTTGGTTAGCATCGATAATTAGCAAACATTTCCACAAGGAAAAATAATAAATAGTGTCATGTCTCGCTGAATATCGCAATTATGCTCTACCGTGAATGCTGAGGTTCGACGGAGTTAGTGAACACGTGTGCTGCGGAACGCGTCGCAACTCTTTGATT
Source organism: Augochlorella aurata (assembly GCA_028455555.1). Classification (NCBI taxonomy): domain Eukaryota; kingdom Metazoa; phylum Arthropoda; class Insecta; order Hymenoptera; family Halictidae; genus Augochlorella; species Augochlorella aurata. Next base: position 9,250,568 of record CM052162.1, on the reverse strand, counting down.
TGAATTCTCAGAAGTCAACTCATGATGCATTAACGTAACGTTTTTTAATTTTAACATTTTAATACTAAATTCTTTTTTTCATATATTGCTGACAGTTTTCTTATTGAAATGAGATTAAACATGATTTAGTTTGGACAAATATTTTTTCACAAATTAAATAAGTTGCTCGATACGTATAATGAATAAATATGGTGTAAAGTATGTCGTGTTTGGTATCATTTTAATAGGAAGAGTCTGATCAACGCATTAAAAATATTTTTATGTATAAAAAATTAGAAATAAAAAAGTTAATACGTATTCAACGTATTCATTGTAATGTGCACCGGCATTGCGGCCGCTGCTTTTCCAGGTAATTTCGTTCGCCCCGGGTTTCGTTCTCTCACCCCTCCTCTCTCTCTCTCTCTCTCTCTCTCTCTCTCTCTCTCTCTCTCTCTCTCACGAGATGTCGGCAACTATAACCGCAAACCGCGAGGCTCAAAGAATTGTGTCTTGTCCACACTGAAAGTGCACTTTGAATACCGGCCTCGCGACATTCAGCGAGGCATTACTGTACTCGAATAAATTATATGAATGGTTGATAAAAAACAGTATCCATGTACGGTACCGCGAAGCGAACGCGACTTTAAAATATTACAATCTCGATTTCACCATTTTTCCAAACGTGTATTCGCATTTCATCTAAGAAACACAATGGTGCTTCTCTACGTAGTTAGATGTAGACAAGGAACAATCACAGAAAGTCAAGAGATATGCGTGTGTTGAGAATCGAACGAGAACACGATCGATAACGAATATTTAAAAGAAACAAATTACACGAACGAAGGATATAGGAATGGGTATCTTTGTTTGCGTTTCCGGAGAAATGTAAATATCTGATAAAATAGAAAGAAAATTCGTCGTTCTGTGCTGCGGAATTAAACATGCAAATAAGTAGTGTCCACTTTAGCGACCGTTCTTATCTCGCCCCCTATTCTTGGAAGTCAAACTGCTCGATTTCAACTGAGCCAAGCGTGAAATATAAGACAGTTGACGTTTCAGTTTGCCGGCACGTGCCAGCTATTGTATCCCACTCGCACTCATCTTGTTTCCTTATCTCTCAGTTGAATTTGTAGAATTCACCTCCCCCTCATAAGCGTCCACTAAATAAGCGACACTACATGTCTTATCCTAATGAGTGACATACTTACTTTAATGAAACAGGTCTCCTGAACGTCCTTAAATTGTGACTTTAAATATTGCCACTCATTTTCTACGATTCCTCGTCTTTTTTACTAATCCTGTATTCTGAACAATTTAAAATATCGTTTCGTTAATATTGTCATATTGTCTACTCTTAGTAAACGAGATCATATTTTGTCTTTTGGTGAATTTTTAAAGCGTTTCTAGATTCACTTTACGATATACTTCCTTAATTTTATTATAATATTGCAACTATGTGAATTGTGTAAACGCATGAATTTTGACATTATTATATTATATACGTATTAGTTATGGTTAAAATGTCTTGTAGAATAATAGCTAGTGTTCGGCGAGTATGATAGCTTTTTAAAAAATTGACTCTTTGCGGTCGCATGTCTACTCTCTGCCACCAAAGTTATTTATTTATTTTTTTATTTTTACATAAAACTAAAACATATATATATACATATATACATATATATATATATATATATATATATATGTATGTACATAAACTTTAAAAACGAATTAATAATTTTGCTTTTCCTTCTTAATCTTGCATATTATATATTACTGTACGTTCAAGCATAATACGACTAATTTTCAACGTTTTAACTGCCCCAAAAAGGAAAACTATACAAAGGATTTAAAAGTCTTCTTTAGTACTAAAAGTCTTCTTTTAGTATACCTGCGTATATTTACTACAATTCGTGAGTGCTGGAGCCAAACTTAAATCCCAAAATTTGTCAGCAAAGTGATCCGAGTGGAACACAAACTGCATTCGATCCGTACGGCTTGGACAAGTATCGCCGAAAGTTTCAGCGTCGAATTGTCGGTCGGTCTCGTCGGCTGGCAAACGCGCAACCAAAATCGCAGTCTATTACGCTGAGCTGCTCATAAAACGTCGTGTAAACGAAACACCGAGAACGCCAGGTTAACCATTTAATTAATACTTAATTATAAGAGACATTCCGAGGGAAACGTAAACGACGCCCGTCTGAGCTGCGCGTTTTGCAGTTGCCCTCGTCGCCGGCAGGAAACTCCTTGCCGCTAACCTCATTCTCGTAGCCAAGGATCCTCAGCCATTACGAATATGCCAAGAGTTCAGCTCGGAGAACTGGCGAGGAGCAGCAGACTGTACCGGCGGCCATGGATTCGTATTTACCGAGAACTTCTCGGTGTTTCCACCGGTTTAATTAACGATACGTCGAAAGGAGACCGCGCGCACCCGAATAATTTATGAAACGCAGAATAATTCTAATGCAACCAGCCTGCTACCGAATTCCAGAGCTTATACTTCGGTTTTAGTCTAGCCGTCGAAGAGCTTTGATCTTTCTTAGCCTTTGCTTCGGCCGCAAAAACCACTTCACATAGTTTGCCGAACCTTCGAGATCAGAGATTTCACTTAAATGGTCACTGAAACTTTAGGTAGTGGTATGTTGGGTCCTTCCATAATTGACAAAGGCGAGAGTATTACGCCAATACTTTGTGTCTTTCTGTTGTAAAACCACTGTTTTAATTAATTATAGCGTAGTCGAAACAGGTCCATAGATCAGAAAAAGGCTTCAGTGTCTATTAAATATTTTAAAAATCATGGTAACCTTTTCCGAATTTCTTTTACCCGTAGTTTAATAAACTAGTTCTTCTATCTTCATAAAACAATACTTTCCAAGAGCGTCCAAGTATTAGTGTCAGTTACTACGTAGACATTAACAAATTCGAAATAAAAAGTTGTATTTACATAACTCGTTTTTAAGAAGATCCTATTATAAAGTTTGCACACCAGCATTATATTCACATAACATCAAAATTTCGTTATATTTAACGTCAAAATTACATTGTATTTATTATCAGAAATATATTACGTGAACTAAATATCATTACTTCTCACGCAACTATGATAATGATAAGCAGAGGTACAAATTGCTTTATACTCGCTTTTCTGGGAAGAGCAGGCTATTTACATTGCTTATGGGAAAAACCTGCACAAGGAGGTAGAATTTAGAGGTAAAATATTCAAAGTAGATACTATTTGAAGTAGTATACGATATGCGGTTTGAATAAGATACTATTTTAGGAGGGAGTAAACCTCCAGAAAGTAAAATACTTTTGTTAGTTTATATCCCGTGTATAAAATAAAATATATCAATGTCGATGCTAAGTAAAAAATTATGAACATTTTACGCCACATTAAATATTTCACTTTCATAGCTGAACATACGATTAAAATTTTTATACATATTTTATTCCATGTAGCAAATAACGCCATTCATTTTTTTTAGTTAAATTTTCTGTACATAAAGCTGGAATAGTAGATAAAACGTGATTACTACATTATTCGTTTTACGAGTTATAACACGAAAATTACGTGGCTGTAGCAGTTGAACATTTGCATCGGGTTTTTAATGAATATCGCATACAAAAACGTGCACATCCATATTCCAACAGATAATATTCGAATAGACGAATTAATATACAAAAGAATGAAGAAGTTAGCTGAAGTTCATACTACGAAAATTGTATAGACATTTTATTAGAACGATACAGAGGAATTAAATATCTATTATATTGGTTACGGGATGAGTCCCGCAACATGACGACATCAAAGAACTCATAAAATGTTCGTTGTACGAAAAAATGTTTCCGATGACAGTTGCAAAGCTTCTAGGAGGACATATAGTGTTGTAATAAGTTTTATGTTGTTTTGTTTTTTTAATCAAGATATGTGTCACCTTCAATTTTTTAAATAGAATAGCTACTATTTCTCCCAATATTCAGATAAATTTTAAATAATTTTTTTTATATAATTCAACGCTTTATCTGAATTTGAGAAGAAATATCAGCTGCTCCATTTAAAAAAATTGAAGGTGACCTTCATATCTTGATAAAATCAAAATAACATAAGACTGGTGACGATACTATATATCCCCCTAGAAGCTATGCAACTTCTGTCTAAAACGTTTTTTCATGCAACAAATATTTTACGAGTTATTTGATGTTCCGTAGAACAAAGATATTAAAAATTATAGACTAATAAAATAATAAACACAATTTCTATATAAATAAATTATGAAGTAGTGAAACAAAAAACTAATTTCTATTAAGCATTGTTTCTAAGTTCCAGACTTCAGAAAATGAAAAGCAAAACATTCAAAGTAACAAATGAAGTAATGCGGGAATAAGCTAAAATTTATCTGTCGAGAGACCAATAATTTTATTCAATAAAAAATTTACAAAGTTAAATTCTATATTAATCAAACGATAAAAGCAGTTTCAGTTAAGCTTCATTTTCCAGACTCGACAGAATGTTCCGGTAGAATTAATACTTACTGTTAATGACCTTATAATTCATTCCGAAGTATCGTATACCGCTAAGTCGATTGAGACACGACAAGAAACCAGTCGTTCCGGTAAAATGACTTTCGGGCCGAGTTTCCCGCCACTCGAACCGGAAGTTCTCCCGGTTCGACGAGGGTCGCGCGACAAGAAGCAGATCGATGTAAGCCTCGTAGTGGCCCATTGTAACGAGGATCCCGGGCTTCGAATAAAAAGATTCAGTTCTATAGCTACCACTTAATCTTCGTCCACGTCACCAGAGCAACGACAATGAAAGCTCGAATCTGGGATTCGAGACCTTCGATCGCGTACAGGCTGCCACTGCTCCTCGCGAGCAGACCGAATCACGTTTAATTTTCTGGTTATGAACCATTTTACGATGCACTCGGCAGTTACGAGATGCAGCTGTTCCTGCGAAACAAAGCGGAAATTAATATCCGAGAATATAGACCGTGCCCTAAGCTCTCAATAAAATTAGTTTCGAACTTTAATTAACCGTGTCAAGTATGTATGATGTAATACTTATGCGAATTCAGCTGAAAAATTGTTGACGTAGCGAATGAAATATGTGTAATGACATTATTAATTTCCAGAACTGTTTCTTGATCGCTTGAATATTGGAAGATTAGGAAATAATAATGGAAAGATTGAAAATAAAGCAGTGATAAAGAAAAACCGAGAATCATTTTATTCTTGTTCTAAATTATATGTAATAGTTCAAGATACATATGAATTGCAAAATTTGTATAAGGGAACATGAAATTATTAACAAGAAGTACAACAATTATAATATTTAAATTTAGTCTTGCCATCCTGATTAATCATACTCGCCGAATTAATTTTCGCAATAATTCTGGCGTAAATTATATTTTATTTATATTTAACTGCGTTTACGAATTTTTTACGAATTTTTTTTACGAATGTTGGTTTGGTCGAGAAGAATGAATTAAATTTCTATTAACACATAACCTTCTGAATAATTGATGAATATATTTATTCTCTCACATATATTTTTTCAAAGTAGGAGCATAAAACTAGCAATCCCTCGTTTCTGGATTGGTCGAAATGAACAAATTTCTATTTCCGCAATGTTGAAATAGTAACTTCCTAAAAGAGTGCTGGACAAACTTATTAGTTTCTATACATTTCTTCTTATAAAAACAGAATACCCTAGTAGGCACTGCAGCATTCAAATCTTTTCAACTCACAACCATTAAAAGCTAAAAGAATACATTAAAAGCGTTCCGTAATTAAATTAAATCCGAACCGGCGCCGCGTGTGTTTTGATTTTTCCATTTAATAGACCGCGGCATTTATTGTAAATTAACGTGTACCGTGCGAATGCATCTTGCGCAGAGAAATGTAGCCGATTCCCTCAATTCCCATGCAACAGAGTCTAGCCAATTTCCAAAGTGAAACTCTTGTAATGTGTATTTTATTATATACCTACGTAAAAAGTTTATGAACCGAACGATTAAAAAATTCACCCGTCTTTCTCTCCTCTCTCTCTCTCTCTCTCTTTCTCTCTCTTTCTTTCTCTCATTCACTGTCACTAAAGCTATAAAACCGGTTCGCAAAGACGACAGCGGAACGCGGAGGACCGGCGCAAGTAGTTCAGCCTATATTTGGTCAGGGTGTGGAATGTTTCCGAAAGAACGAGTTGAAAGGAACACTTTCGAAACATGAAACAGACTCCGAAAGCCGGCTCAAATACTGGAAGCGGGTCGTCGTCGCCGGGCGTCTTTGAGCTGTCAGCGGACGAGAAAACGCGCCATTAACGCGACGATGCCGAGTCATAGGTACTGTAAAACGGTAAGGAAATCAATTTTCCCGCCACCGAATTCTGATCACGACGACGGTGCAAACTTGTGCCCACGTCTTCGTCGAACTTGATGCAAATTATTGGGAGTGCAGTTTCCGGTCAGCGTAGATTGTCAAAGCGAAAGTCGGGGGCTCGATATTGATGGAATACCGTTGCGGAGCACGTTAATAGAGAAGTATCGATTCCTTCGCGACCGTGCCCATCCTTCGGGTACAGTCGAACAAATTTACAATTACACGTGAAGCGAATCCACTCCGACGGAGTCAGATATGAAAGCGGAAGCTCGTCGAAGGAGGGAAACAGATAAAGAAAACTCGCCCGGTCGTGCGCGAGCGTGCGCGCGCGCCCGCGACGCCAGTGGCAGAGGGGTGGAAACGAGATGAAACATATTTTTCGAGCACACCTCTCGTATCGGGTCGGCACAAAGGAAAACGAGGAAACAGAGAAATCAAAGGATTCTTTCTCCTGGTTCTCGATCGGGTTAATGAGATTCTTCTTGCCAGGCTCGCCGGTTTCGTCTGCCGTTGCTGCTTCTCATTTCGAGGGTCCCCGTCAAATAATACCCGGATATGAAAGGAACACGTCCGAAGGTTTGAGCGAACCGCTCATCGATAAAAACCAGTCTCCCAATTTCATCGAAATCTCCGTTATTCTATTCCATTCTTCTCTTTTCGTAGATTGTCGCGAGAAAATCTTCCGACACGATTCGAATCCGTCAGGGCGCCAGGTAATTTCAACTCGTTCCCTGAGAGAGGCGTTTTTAAAATTTCGTCCGCACTTTTATTTACGTTTCTAATCTGAGCAGAACGTATACAGGATGTTCATGTTTTCACCAGGCAGCATTTGTATTCTGAACAATGAATATTAAGAAAATGTCTCTTATGGGCAATACTAATTTTTAACTAGTTTTTGAACTTCATATTTACTGTAGTGTTCGACAGGCTGAATGTTATTAGGATTTTTAAAATATAAAACAATTAAACTAATTTTTCCAATAAACTTTGACTTTTGCTTTCGGTTTTATTAATTAAATGATTTTGATATTGTGGGAATATTTTATATGCAAAATGTTTTCCGAGAAACAAATGTGATTTTTAATTGTTTAGATGCAGAGTTGTTTATTGTTTTTGTCGTACATCAACAAAAATTTATGCGTGTGCTATACACCGTCCGTCAGGATCATACATCAGGAGTAAGACAAATATTATGAGATTATATGAATAGAAGTTGTATGAAACATCTGCAATGGCCCTATCATGAAAGAATACTGTAAATACTTGTTTCTCATAACGATACATCACAAAGTACACAAAATACACAATAGCATGTACCTTAAGGAGAGATTCAGATACTTTGTTATTTATAGTACAAGAGCATCAGACGAATCGAATTTTTTTCACCGAATGTGTATTAAATTTTGCGTGAGTATTGAAATAATATCCATCCAGTATTAGTTTGAGTTCTCCAAACACGGTAATGGTAAATGAGAATAAATAATAAATTTTTTAGACGCATCAATGTTTATCAACATGCAGTTACTGCTAAGCGAACACTTATATCCTCAACAAAGAGCCACCTCTAAAATTTTGACGTAATTTATGCAAGATTTTAGTAAGTTTTGCGTCGATAATTAAATCATGCAATAAAAGTCTATATTGTCTACTCACACATCGTCCGAATTATTAAGGAAACGATTAAGTAGAATAGTATGTATAATAGTATACAGGGTATCCTAAAAATGTGTCGCTTTTGGAAAATGAAGGGTTCCTGAGGTTATTCGAAGTGAGTTTTTTCTTTACAAAAATTTTATTCCACGACTTTGTTTACGTTATTAACCTTTAGAGTGCTATGGACGCATATATGCGTCTGGCGAAAGCTATCGGTGTACACTAAGGACACATATATGCGTCTTCTGTAAGTATCCGACATTGACTAAGGACGCATATATGCGTTTGTCCTTAGTAACGGTAGTAAACAAATGTCACTAATGTCACGTTATAACAATTGTCTACTTGTTTCGCAGACAGTCGCATCTATTTCGCATACAGAGGCCAGAGGCAAATCTTGTTACCCGCAAGAGTTGTGATCGTAGTAGTAGTACAATATATTACGATAAGCCACTATATAATCTATTTAATTATCTTCCACTTGTGGCACTCTTCAAAATGGCAAGTAATATTGAAGAATATTTTACAAGAGTGTGTTTTATAAATCTCGTGCGAAAGAATTATTATAACTTATTACGATTTGCGCTTAGAATAGTTAACCAACAGAGTTCAGTCTAGCGTAAAAGTATTCCGTCCACAGCGATCGTCAGTGTTGGCCACGCGCCGTTCGTACGGAGCGCATAGGCCGCGAGTATTCAGCACTCTAAGCGTTAAAGAAAAACGCTGACCAATGAAAGGCGAGATTACCTGGCGCGGAAGCGGCCGAGCCAATGAGCGAAACTGGGCTTCGACCGCTCGTTGACTCGACCGCTTAGCGCCAGCCAAACTCACCTCTCGTTGGTCCGTGTTTTTGGTTAATAACTCGTAAACAACGCTGCGGATTGCAGTTGCGCTAAGGAAAAAGTTACTTCAAATCTTTTGGAACACCTTGTATGTATGACATAATTATTTGAAGTACCATACTGTTTAATGTAAATAAGCTTATGCGATTTTACAATACAGAGTCACGTGAACACTGACCTGCAATTACCTCTAATAAGTATGAAATATCATTCTCCAAATTATCCTACCTTTAATCAAGAGGATTTTCAGTTCTGAAAGCGCGTTGAACTTTTTTCACCAGGAAACCTTCTCTTAATCAGGAGTCTGTGCAAAAGTTTTCATAGCAGTCATCTGTTTCAGAAACTCAAGCCTCTACCATAATGGAATTATAATTCTAGTAACCTTTGTTGAAGTAAATGTGTTGACTGGAACAGTTTTTACTTCGATCAGTAAACTTCTTTTGGAGCGCTCGGAAGACAATTAGTGTAACTCTCTGGGCATGAAAACGGAGATAATTAAATCGTTTGAAACTCTGTAGATCTCGAAACTTACTAAAGTAATATTCTAATAAAATAGTACTTCCTGGACAACAATATTCATAAAAATTGCACTTACATTGATCAGCTTCTAATTGAAAAACAATATGTTTATTCACATGTTCTACTCCAAATGAGACAGTTCCGATATAGCAATTTCATACCAAATATTGATCACATTTGTAATAAAAAAAACAAAAATAACTATTGTGTTCTCAACATCATTGTTTGTAAAATAGTATGATTGCATTTTGCAAATATTGAGTCTCTTTTTATAGTTTAACCTTTTCAGGTGGAGTGAAAATTGAACGAAATTATTTGTTTCTAAAATCGTTTGTCTTCAACGTAAGCAGCACAACCGGGTTAAATAGTCAGTGGAGACGACTGCAACAATATTAGTTGGTTTGATGAATATTTATCGAAACACTCACTCACTGCAGAAAAGTTCCGCGGAATTGTTATTTGACGAAAGGGCCTAGTTGGTTAAAATGGTCAAAATTTCGGTCAGAGGTTTTTCAATGACTATTATACCATTCCACAGCTGCGAAGAAAAATTCATCTTGTTGCAATGTAATAATGCGTAAAATTACTTTACCTACATTTGCGGTAAACCCAACAGTATTTAGTACTTTTTAAGTAACAGCAGAATCATCGACAAATTCGGTTTTCATTTTGTTGAAAATGAGCCAATCGGTAGAAAATTCTGAGAAAAATTGAGCGCACTGCTTATAATATAATAGTATCGTATCAAAGAATTAATATAAAAATAACCCATACTTTAGTTTTCGAGAAATCTTCAATTTTCTGATTTTGGGGGGTTTTCTTTTATTTTTAGTAGCCACAGATTGCAACCAAAAAATCTGAAAAAATTCTATAATATGCGGCTCGATGTCCAAAATAAACCGCATCTCTGTCAAAATTTTAAAAGGCCGCCGGAGATGGGAAGTGAGTGGAAAAGCACGCAATCTAATTTACCCTGTAACTGCCCTCACGGAAAAGTTACTGGGTTGAAATTTTGCACAGATGAGTTTTTCTTGATCAGCTATTGAACGGTATAATGGTCATTGAAAAACATCCAAAGGCAATTTTGGTCATCTTCAGCATCATCACCAAGGTCCTCCGCGCGCAGGAGTCGTATTTGGAAAACGAACAGAGTTTATTTTCTCTGGTTCATTTCTTTTTCTCTTGAACTACGTAGCCCGCTGTGGTAATGTTTGTCCGCTTGAGTTTTACGTGCGGCATCACTCATTCGAACGTTGTACGATTCTCCCGCAATAATGAGAATTCAGCAACGAGAATACAGCCAGGAGAATCTGTTCAAGTAGCTAAGACTGTATTTTGCCAGATGAAAGAACTTCCATCAAAGTTTCTACTTTCGCGTTCAAGAAACTTCACAATTACTATTGCATTAAACTTTTTCTAAATTAGAGCCATAAAATTTGTAACTACGACGACAGTACTATATCGCGCAAGCAGGTCACGACTAGCGAGAACACACGTTTTGTCGGACCACAGAGCTTCCAAACTCCGCGGCTAGCTCTGTGCTCCGACTAAATGCATATATCAACCATAACATGAAATATTCGCCAAACTTCACGCAACGCTCGAACCTGCAGTCACTTCGCGTATTCGTCGTTCAAATAAATCAGCGAACATATTACAAGCCACGGACGCGAAGCTAAGTCAATAATTATTCCAAGTGTGACCATTGGAACTTCGAATGTACATGTCTCGAAACTGCATAGATTATTTTAAGATCAGAATGCTATACCGTTTTACTTACTTTTTTGTGTCATTGGGGAACACTGTTACAATTTGAGCAGCCATATCAGTATATCTTTTTCATTAATCTAAGGCGGATGTTCAAAATATTTTTTCTTCCTTACAGAAGACGACAATATCTTAGATAAACAGTCTTACATGTTTTAGAAAAAAGTATAAGTAAATCTGTCTTTGGCTACATCGCTCCGCTAAAACGTGGAGGTAAATACCCTCCACCATGGTCTTACAAAAAATAGGGGGGCACTGGACCGATCAATTAAACAAACTTATTGAGCAGTCCAAAGGGGGGTGGGGGTGGTGGTGGTTCGGTAGCCTAACGTCAAAAAAAGTACGTGGCTGACAATGATGCCCGCTGTACCCCATGGAAATTGCGGGAAATAAAGTTGCCGCACCCCCCTCCCTGGTGCCCTGTGTGGGTTTAGGTCACGTTGAGTGCCACTGAGAACGGTAGGTCCATGCTGACTTTCTCAAGTATGACATCCGGTACCCTTCAGCCGTACCAGTGTCGTAAACTAATAAATTCGTTAAGAAATACTAAAAAACCGACTCTCAAAAATGGCATTAACCAAATTGACCGTAGCCTAAACCCAAACGAAAGGACGGGACGGTACGAACATATAACATTTATTAAAAAATCTTCATTTCAATATGTCTATGAAAAAACCTATTCTGCCAAAGAAACTATTGCTCATGCATTTTTTACGATTCTGTTTACTATATATATGTTTAAAGAAAACACTTATTTAAAGATGAAATCTATTAATCTTCTCTGAAAAATGACTAGAAGTCACGTTTTTAAAATTGTGGACAGGACATAAAGTTTTCTACCATTATGAAGTCAGTTTTATGGTTTCCGTGGACGCATTAGTCGACTTCCGAATTCCCCATGGAATGATTGTCTTATCCTGAAGCGTGCTAGGGGGTCAGATCGAAGCCGATGTTGTTCAAAGTTTCTTCCACCCTTAGATCGGGGCGACACGTGCCGTTCCAAAGATGTTCCTTACAAAGTAGACCACTTGGGTGAGACCTGTTGCGAGGACGCTGCAAATCCTGCGAAGGGGTTTCTTTTAGAGCATCGATAAACCCTTCAAAGCGAGCGAGGCCTGATAAGAGGCCATTCTAACAGTGGCGATACCGTATCGGAAGTTCGAAATTTAGGCGCTAGCAATTCGAGGAATTGAGCCCGCGGAGGCTAGACTACCAACGACTATCAACTAAATGCTTTAACTTGCACAAGCGCGGATTGTCAATTGAAATTTGTAAATTACGTAGCGAGAAACCGGCGGTAAACCGAACGCATACAAGAATCCCGTACAAGAATGGCTTTTCCGTCGCGTTTTCTTGTCATAGCGATCCAAATTTCCATCTCGCAGTATAATTGAGAGATCTAGCAAGCGGATTCGATTATGCCGCGTCGCGGAAATGTATCGCGAAATGATTTCAATGAAACGCGAAGTTTGACTCAGAACTTTAAGATGTATTATAGAAGGTCGAGACGTGTCGTCGCGGAAAGCGTCCTTCAATAGAATATTAATTTCGACGTCGAAAAGGCATCAGCTTCTGAGAAACTTGGATCCAATGGGGCAACGTACTGTCAAAAGCGTCCATAGAAGAATGAAAATTAAAATTTCTATTTAAACTACCGTGTATGGAATGTCGGGTTTAACTAGAACTTTCTTCAACTGCTTCAACTTCGCCTTGCAATATCGTTTCAAACACATGGCGGAGAATTTGAAGAGAACTCAATAAATACGGATATTCTTTAGTTTATCTGTGTCTAGGGGAAATATTCTTCTCGTTTCTACAAATATTATACTTCTGTAATAAATATACACCTGCGATAAATAGTGGTTGATGCGGAAATATAATAGATAGCCTAGCTTTCATAACGCGGAACATGAAAAATATTGAATTTAAAAACAGCTTTAATTTTCGAGTTTACTTCGTTCTTCTGCACAGACAAACAAGTACAAATCCATTCTCGTGGATTCATAGGTTTGCATCGACACCTGGTGCCGTTTGTCTATTGTTCTACTTGACGGATGATGTCATTGGAGGATGGATACTAATCGTTTCCATAATCTTCAGGGCATTGTCATCTTCCCCTATGACTGAATCCTAATTGCTAGGTAATTATGGTAATTATCGATGATGTTCCGTACCTGGACAAGCCGCCTCGGTTCAATCTTCCTTTGGTGTCTCTCCAAGAAACCCCAATTTGTCGACCAAACGGACGACAAATTTCAGTCCTCTACTTCTTCTCTAAATATTGAACAAAAAACAATTGCAAAATCTAGTATATATGCACGATGTTCAAACAATGTTAGCGGACTGCGTGTATCACAATCGGATACTGGATTAGTCCTGCGTGAGCAATTTAGAAGAAAAAGGGTGAACGCTTTTTAACATTTAGTGTTCTACATTTTAGATGAATTTGAGATAGTTATATAGAGTGTCCCAAAATTATGTTACTTCCGGGAAATGAGGGGTTCCTGAGGTCATTTGAAGTAACTTTTTCTTTAGTGCAAGTGCAATCCGCGATTTTGTTTACGAGTTATTAACGGGAGACACTGAATAATGAGGGGCGAGCTCGGCTGCCTTGCACGAGTTGATCTCGTTTCTCATTGGTCAATGTTTTTCATTAATATCTCGTAAACAAAGCCGCTTATTGCATTCATACTAAGGAAAAAGTTACTTCAAATGACCTCAAGGACATCTAATTTTTCTATTGCAAGTCACTTTTACGATACTCTATATACGTTCAAGGCTGTTTGGGGAAATTGAAACATATCATCTCAAAAATATAAATGCAAGCCCTATTTTAGCTTTCGAGAAATCTTTAATTTTACGACTTTTTTGGTTTTTCATTTTTAATAACTACAGCTTGCAACCGTAAAATCTGCAAAAATTCTGTAATATGCGGCTTGATGTCCAAAATAAACCACATTTTTTTAAAAGGCAGTTTTGATTAATTTAGTCGGCTAGGCCCTTTGATATCGGACCGTAATCGAATTTCGTTCCGCGTTTATAATGGTAAAAATGATTTGCAATTGTATGCCGGAATACATAGAAGAGCAGAGGATGATACCACACATATTACAAAGAATTCTTTGTCTTATGAAAAACAATCCGGGATTTTCGAAGTGGATTATTTAAAGCCAGGCCCGCGCTCCAATCAACGCATGCACGTTCGTTTCTTAGTAAATAAACGGACTGTGCAGGCGCAAAAGCACGGATCTCTAGCTTTTACTCTCCGACGTAACAATTACGCACTCGTCCCGTTTGAGTTCTCGGAAAATTGATATGGAAATGAATTTTCGAAAATTCACGAGAGGGGAGGGGAGGTCGCTGCCCAGTGTCGCATTGCAGACAATAGGAGGGAGAGGGCAGTCGTTATTAGAACTGGGCAAGAGTGTCGTCGCGATTGTTTGGAACACAACCAAACGGCTGCTTAATCTCCATTACCGAATGGAAGCCCCAAACACTTGGTGGACACTTAGCCAGCGCGCGTTGCGTTCGATAATTCCGTAAGTTACGGCCCACGTTCCGGGTGTGTGTCGTCATTGTAAAATATGCGGGGCCGGAGGGCGTGGGTGATGCGGAATTTCATAGAATAGAATCAGGTCAGCGAGAAACTCCTGGATTTACGAGTCGTTCCCGATGTAACGGGGAAACACCGGGGGTCGTCGTGAAATGTTAATTAACGATGACTCGACGTTTCTTCCGGCTCTGGCCATGTGAAATGAAACGCGGCCGTCGTTGATTCGATGAAAATGGGTTAATCGGTGGTATGATGTGACACTGGTAAGCGGAACGTGTAATGGCGATTCGGTGGGGACCAACGAATTCTCGTTTCGCGCGCTGCGAAGTCGAAACTTGCTTCGGTGTCTTCGATGAGGAACTGCTGGATGGAAGAATGTCTATTTAAGCACTCCAATTGCAGTACAGAATATTGGTCATTGATGAGTTAATTTTTCTATAAATGCCGGCAATTATTTTCATTCGAGTTTTGCTGTGTCCTAGTGGAGGTAAAAGTTAGATCGCTGCGTGTACTAAATCATGACACTGCTTTCTCACATCCGTTTTTATATCTGCAAGAGTAACGAAGATTGTAGCTGTTACAATTTCTTTGGAAACTCTTCAAGTTACTGCATATGTTTATAGTAACTTGCATAGTTTCCAAAGAAATTGTATTATAATCGTTGATATTCTTTATTTAATTATATATTTCGTAAAAGTGTTGTATTTAAAAACAAAATATGAAGAAAATCAATTATACTGTATACATTTGATTTTCTTCATATTTTGTTTTTAAATACAACACTTCTACGAAATATATAATTAAATAAAGAATATTAAAGTATATATTCTACTTAACCAGTCGCCTGGTTTACCTACCGTTTACCTGCATAGCATGGATATTACCTGCATAGCTGTATTTCTTCATGACGAATATACTAGACAAAAACAGCTAATTGGTTAATGTAGGCAAGATACACGGAACAGTCGGTACATGTACAATCTAAAACATAAAATCCTATTGTGTGCGTAGTGACCACATAATACGATATAAAACTTTGGTTAAATTTATTCAATACACGAAGAGTGAAATATGAAAATGTTGAAATATTATCCGACGATCTCCCCTGGTTCTCCATATTTCTGACGAGCGCGTGAATTTCAAACTCTGCGAAATATAACTCCATTTATTCTAAAAAGTGATTCTACGACATGGTCTACTATTTCATTATTGAAATGTAATAACGTATGTAAAAACTAATGTAGAAGATATCATGGTAATTTACCGTTTACTTCTTCTCGTATATTTTAAAGCTTTTTTACCAGGTCTATAAAAGTTCGTGCTATCAATTCTCGCAGTACCGGCGGTTGGGTTTTCGCGCGAAGTCCCATGATTGGGTTCCTACCTAATAAACACTGGACGTCTTGAAGACGTCCGTTTTACGACCATTTTAGGCCTGAATGTCTTACTCTCTATATTGACGTTTTTAAGACGTCATATTTCAGACGTTAAAAAGACGTCCAATTTAGGATGTTCAAAAGACGTCCAATTTAGGATGTTCAAAAGACGTCCAATTTAGGATGTTCAAAAACAGACGTCTGAAAGACATCCATAAGTTGTCCATAAGATGCTTTAAAGATGCCTAAAAGACGTCTTGATTTGTAACACGGGACGTTTCCAGACCGTTTCAAGGCCGTTTATAAGACATTCGGGATGTCTTTAAGACTCTTTTGTGCAATCTGGGTACGTATACAAACCAAAATTTTGTTGTTATTATTATCATTACTATTATTATTATTATTATTATTATTATTATTATCACTATTATCCTACCGTACTTTTTTAAACAGACGGCATCGAGTGTCAAATGGTCGAGTCAGGCCTCGAGATCTAGGTCCGAAAGAATCCGGACGTGTTATAGCGAGTTATAATCTCTCTTATAGTTGCGATATCACTGTGAATGGAACCTTAACAATGGTTGACACTGTGCTTGACAGATTTCTTGTTCACAAGAGACGCTGCAATGAGAGTAAGTCAAGAAAATTGTAGAAGCTCGAGTATAATTGTCCATCCAAATAGAATAATTCGCGAATTACTAAGGTGTAAAGGACAATATTCTGGAATGACTCGGAAGTGGATTCATAATTACAAAATTAAGTAAATTGGATGGCTGGTTAGACAGTAGAGCAGAAAGCAGTGCTTAATCCGATTAGTGAAGAATCGTTTCGACTCTGAACATGCAAGTAGATTAGGACTGTACATGAACAGACAACTCAGCTAGGAAGTTTGGAGATTCTTTGGCAGGTTTTAATCACCTCGTCGTAGTTTATAATGAGCCAAGAATCTTATCTGCTTCCTTATGTTAATTTTAAGCACGCAATTTGTACTCTAAAAAACATTTTTTTGTATTACGTATCATGGTATTCATGGCAAAACTGTATGCATCGCAATAAATAACCATGAGAACGCAAAAAAATGAATAACTACTTTTAGACAATCTACGGTAGGGGTGTGCCAACTTCCATGAGAACTTCCATGAGAGACATGAGAAATTGAATGGGTTCTTGTAGAATTTTTGTTATAGAGTAATTCTTAGAGAAAAAGAAAATACATACTGAAGGAATTATGCAACCTCTTCTGTCTCGAATAATTATAGAACACTGCGCCCAGTGTGATCGATACAACGCATACAAAATTGATTTTCAAAATAGATTGACGTAGCTAAGTGGTTAATAGTGTTAGTACAGTACATCAATTAATCGATCAATTAGATTTAGAAAACGGGATATCAAGAAAAAGGCGTTTACAGTTTCTGTTTCTTTTTTATCTTAATTATTTGTTAAACGTTGTACTATCAATTTTCGCAGAACTAAAATCAACCTTTCTAATCCGATACACAGGAAACCCGCACTTAAATCATCCGAAGTTATTCTGTGGACAGTCGAACATCGAACATGTTCAGTCGCGTCTAAATATTCCGAGGCCGAAACAAAGCGGTTGTTCGCGTTGCAAGACACGGCTTGTCATGCGTTTCGCATGATTCAAAGCGGCACTGGTCGACGGAATCCGCGTCGACAGAAAAAGGGATCGCATGCAACTAGCGCGATACAGCCCCTCAAAACAATTATTCCGAGCGCACAATAAACAATTGTCCCTGGTAATCGAAGTGGTGATACACGGGGAAAGCTCGTACCCGGTAAAACCAGCGATGAATAACGAGGCGACGCGGTCCAGACCCGATTGTTCGGCTTGTGTATCTGAGAATTAAAAAAAAACAGGGGGAAACAGAAACACCGGAGAAAGAGATACAACGACTGGAACAAAAGCGCAACTGTGTGGCCTGGTATCGAACAAATATTTTTTCACCGAATTTCGCGGTGGCTGTTTGAAACAATTATTACATCGACATGCCAATTCGCGCGGAAAGGAGCGGTTGTTCGAGCCAACTTGTCGCTTTCTGCCTTTGGAATACGCGTCCGATAACCGCCTGGGTAGTACTGTTGGCTGCTGAAAAGATGGCACAATTTCTGTCGAGGGGAAAGGGGGTATCCCGCTCGTTCCGCCTGACTTGCACGCTCGTAGTCTCTACTTGTCTATGACCTTCCGAAGCCCAATTCTATTCGTAAACAAGAAGACCAATAAACTAATCTACGCGAGGTGCAAGGGGGATCGGTCGCTCGATCCACCTAATTACGTCTATTGTTCAGCGCGCAACTTCGTCAATAGTAAACAAAGGTCTGGAATGAAAACAAATTGAGAAGACTAGGAATAGATCACGGAAGAGCGAGACGGTGACGGAAGTCAGGAGACATTGTTTATAATCGGCCAGGCTCGAGCCCCCGTTTTCTGGAAATTGATGACTAATAGGAAGAGGTCATTTCTGCCAATAAGGAAAACGTGTTTACTCTACTTCGTTAAAATGGGTAGATTGGTGGGAATCGGTCCTACATTTTTCTCTGTGCCATTTTTTTGAGCAACGGACAGTACGCATTCGATTACTACTTAAACTTTCCGGGAACGTCTGCAGTTTATACGCATGCATGTACGACCGACTTTTGCTATTAGAACTGCGTACAATCTGAGGAAGTATAAGAAGACAACATCATTTTATTGAATTATGAATTAATTTGCGAAGTGGTAAGTAACGCTAAAAATGGAACACGAATTGTTTGTCGTAACACTAGAAGTATTTATCGTATTTAAATGCTACTTCTGGCAACAAATATTTCATCGAAATAGTGAACACAATTGTTGACAAAATAATCCGAGCATCAATTCAAAACGAAAAACAGTATCGAAACATTTTATTATCTAATCTGTGGGGATTGGACAATGGAAGAAAATAGTGGGGAGCGTTTCGTCCTAGGTCCGCTAGAGGACTCATCAGTAAGGCTAACTAGCGGACCCTGCCTTAGACACGGGGATATCAAAGGAACGATTCGAGATTGTATATATACAAACCGTAATTTTAAATATTAGAATGTTTTGGTATTAGAATATTACAAAAATAAACCTTTAGATAGGAGAGTATCTACGGTATTACATAGATATATACAGCATTATTATTATAAACGTGAAAGAAGTGTTATTTCTATCAATTAAAAAAACTTTAAGTAACATAACGAAGTAATAGGATAGTGTATAATACTTCGAAATGAATAAGATGATATAATGAGCTTGTCAACAAATTTACCATAACGTTTAAAAATGGTTGAACCCTTCCTCAAATCAATGTATAATTTTATCAGTCTATAACTTATATACAAAATAAACATATTTGTGTTAACATTAATACGATCTTTATATATGACGAACTTGGTTATTACGTTCGCATTAATCGTTGATGAGAAAAATCTCCACAACATACATAAGCGTATATGAATAATTAGAATACGCTTGGATTAAAGAGTTTGGCACAAGATCGTATCGGTATAGTTCTGATGATAAAAAGTAGTCATCTTTGTCACTCCCAAAATGACCAATAGTCGATTTACGTCTCGGTTCAACGGACATCCAAGTGGAAGGAATTAAATTGCTATTGATTTAATGATACAGGTTGGGCGACCAATAGGCAGTTGTCAATTTCGTTTCTCTGCAGCGAATAACCGAGACCAGAATAGCAGAATCGCGGATGGTCGAAGTTCCATTGAACAAGGTTCCACTTCTCCTCAAGAATGTTCATGGACGGAGCGATAACTACATTTCAGCTCGTGTCACGTCCGACTCGAACGGCCGTAAATTTTCTTATCGCGAAGATTTCAACCGGTTCGGTAACCGTATCGGCAGAGATACTGTCAATAATCGTTTTCCTTGCCATATTTGAGCATTAACCGTAGCTCAAGGAAGCGCGGAGGGGTTCGGTCGCTCGAAGAATGAGCTATGATGGCGATAAGCCTAATACAGTACACGATCACGCGAACGTGCCTCGCCAGGCGAGGACAAGCTTTATCGAAACGGCTGCACCGTGAACGCGTTACCGTATATCCGTTAGGCGGTCTATTTTACGGGTCATGCCGGTACCGGTGATGGTGCCGGTGATGGTGCCGGTGGTGGTGCCGGTGGTGGTGCCGGTGGTGGTGGTGCCGGTGGTGGTGGTGCCGGTACCGTTACCCGCCTCCAAGGGAATACCGGAAGCGGTGAGAAATTCGTACACGCGCGGCCAAGTACGCCGCTCTTCCGGAGCCGGAGCTCCGCAGGAGTAATTGCGCGTGAGCCTCTTAATTAATGACCAGTCGGAAGGGAACGAGAAACCCGGGGATCCGACTTCGCGGCACGTCTTCATAATTTCTGGCCCGTGTTCCGTCGAAATCGCGCGAGTAATCAGAGCTCGCGTGCACGAATAATTAGTGCGACCGAGAACCGTGACACCGGCGCCGGAACCACCCGCGACAAACTCGCGTTACTCCCCGGCTCTTGATCCCGGGGAACTTCGCCGGCTTGATAACATCCGAAAATTTCATTTTCCTTTTATTGCACGACTCTCTTTGTACTTCCCCTGGCGTAGATCTCGCTGCTTAGGATCTAGTTTCTACGAAAAATATTCTACTCGTATTACAGTTTTATTCAATTACTTTATTAAATGTCATTGCGGAAGTTCTGATGAAACAATCGTTTCCCTAATGAAACGAAAGTTCAGGAACGTTTCTTTGAACTTTCCAGAATGATTCTCTGGCTTGGTGCACTGAATATATTTTTGTAATAGCTGGTACACGTTAGAAACTCAATTTTCTCTATGGTATTTAAATAAGAAATTGTAAAATTAAATTTTCATTTATATAGTTGTGGGGTTAAATAATCAGATTGAAATGTACGTAGTAGTAAAAAGTAGAAAATGGCATTCTTTTACCGAATGTTAAAATTAATTGCAATTATGCAGTAATGGTGAATGTTTAGGGATCTGTATCTTTTGTCATAATGGACAACTGGAGTCGTTTGCCAATAACTATACTTATACTTTGACTAGAATAATTCAAAAATCCATATAGCTGATGTATTTAACAAAATTCTACCCATTTAAGAATAATATGTATATATTCTATAATAACTTGTGATTTTTAAATTTTTAATGATATCGAAAACGCGTAATTAGTTCTCAATTTATTTGACAAAAATATTTAGGCTATTGAAATATACAGGTTGTCCCAAAAATGTCTAACAATCCGGAAATGGGGGAATGCTAAGATCATTTCAAGCAACTTTTTCCTTTACAAAAATTTTCTCCAAGGTATGATTAACGAGTTATAAGTTATAAACTAGGCTTCGTCCGCTCGTTAGCTCGGCTGCCACGCGTCAGTGGAGCTCGTTCCTCATTGGTTAATGTTTTTCGATAATAACTCGTTAACCATACATTGGAGAAAATTTTTGTAAAGGAAAAAGTTACTTCAAATGACATCAGGAACCCCCCTTTTCCCAATTGTTAGACATTTTTTATTGAATATTGATAAGTATATATAAGTGAAAGAGACACTATCTTAAAATTAATTTTTAAGGAAAATGGTCAATCACTGTATGCATATAGGTCAAGAACTGTACTCGTTCTTGTTGATAAAATTTATTTCGTTTATAGCATGGCGTATCCTTCTTAGCGCGGGAAAGATGGCATTTCATAGAATACAGAGGCTTCCCGAGATTTGAACGGTTCACTTCGACATTTTCACGCGCAACAGTTCCGAGTTATGTGATCGGTTTGCAGCATTTCTTTTTACGCATTGTTTCTACGACGTTATAGATGTACCTCGTTGTTCTACTGTTATTGTTATTGTTATCATCGTTATCGTTATCGTTATCGTTATTGTTTGTGAATCAATGTTTATTACATGTTATATGCGAATCATTAATTTTCGATAGCTTTCAATACGATATTCCCAAAGTAGTAATTTCCAATCTTCTGTAAATTTATTTTGAGTGGAAGCAGCTGCATTTTACAAAAACCTCACGCGTTTCAAGTTATTTAAACACACCGCTATGAATAACTTGAAAAGTAAACTATTTTCTTAAAGATGAAACAATGACGAAAGTAACTTTGAAAGTTACTTTGAAAGTTACTTTGAAAGTAACTGCGAAAGTACTTTGTTATACAATTAAACTGCTTCATTTAGTAATAGTAATCAGTGAAGTGTTTAAATCGCAATAATGAGAACTTCTCTCCTACTGTCCTAGTATAAAAAGTTCGTTTCAATTATTACCATGTGTTACAGACAACAATTACGAGAATGTAAACTTTCATTTCACAAGAACGTGTAATTTACACCATCTACGATAATCTAGTAGTTCCCCATAGCAAGCAATTAGTTGGATAAATCAATGCTGTACACGTTGTAACGACACTTTCTCACGTCCAGTGTACACACTCTCTCGTGGGGACCATCTCTGAGCGTAGAAGGTATGCGCAAAAAACCGTGTAGGATCCAATGGAACGGATTACACGGCGGCTGGGTCGAGAGTTGTTGGCACGTCCACGGCAATGTTTCATTTCTTGCATATTCAGGAAGACCGCGGAATACATGTCGACGAAATTAATTCGGCAACTGGTAGGTGAGATCGCATAAGTTGCCGCCCAAGAATTAAATAACGCGGCGTTTCCCGCGCTCTACGCAGTTCCAGGTTGTTCAGCCCTGCGTCGTCGCGTCCAATTAATTCACACCCGACTTGAAACTCCCCGGCAAGCCTGCTCCCCAGAGGAACACGCGGAAAAGCTTAAATAAATACAGCGAGCGCCCGTTAACTATCTGCTTTTCGGATTCCAGAAGTGGGCTCTTCTAAAAGCAAAGAAATTCTTCTCGTCCACGTTCAATCTTAAAGTTCTTATTAAATTCTCCTTGCATCTTGTTTCGAAGGAAGGTGATGAGGGCGTGTCGTAATAAAATAATTTGAAGAAAATATTTTCTCTTTTGCAACAGTGTAACTTCGTCCTGAGGATGTTACACATTAATTCATTACTGTGTCTACTGGTCGCCTTTTGAAAATCATTAATAGATTGATCATTCTTAATTTGTCAATAACAACAGCTACTCCAATGATTGTCAACAAATTATCAAACATGAGCTTGACGAATTGAAGACTGAACATTAATCATGAATCACTAATTACTGATTTCTCATTTAATGGTGAAATAACATATTTTTCAATAGAAATGTGAGTATCTTTAATGAATGGCATGATGACCAGTGATTACATCTGCTCACAGAAAATTTCTAATTTAGTGGCATAGCTAAAATATGTCAAACTAAAAGTTCGAACCAAAAGATAGCTAAAATATGTAAATGAACGATATTTTAAATGTTGAGCCATTGGAACTGGTGATGAAATATTGAATGTATCGATCATCCTAATTAAATAGTAATTTCAGTTAACCGTAACTATACATCGGTTAAATTAAAAACCTAATCGTTAACTGCTACTGGTAATCAATGATTTTGTGTAGTAATGAACTGACATCGATGTTAATTTCGTTTGACTGCGGAGCACTGGGAACCAAAACGTACCAATCGAGTGGTAAAAATGGGCGCAACAACTGCTACGTTGCATGGTGCATAAGATAATACTATAAACAATATTGAGCAAGAAGTGTATGGGAATTGTACATGAAATATAAATAGACTAACAATAAGCAATGTTTGTCGTCAAGCTTTTCTTACGAAGTAAAGGTCGCCATATTATTTGAACAGGCTTGTACCAGGATTTTTGCTAGAAGTATGTCAAGATTATGTTTTAGCTAGAAGTTATACAGGGTATCCGAAAATTATGGTACTTTCGGAAAATGAGGAATTCTTGAGGCGATTTGAAGTAACTTTTTCCTCAGCGAAAATGCAATTTGCGGCTTTGTTAACGAGTTATTAACGAAAAACCAATAAGAGACGAGCTCGGCTGACGATATGCATACATTAGACATATACCTTGTGACGCGTATAGGATATCCCTACTTTCAACAGAAGTATAGACGCAAACGCTGCGTCTTGCCACAAGCGGTGAATGCATACGTCTTTCGCGTGTGTCAATGGTTTTCAAACGTTCCGTAATAAAATCGGACGTTACATTTATGGTATCCGGCAGGGAATCGCGACCCCGGAGTCGCTTAGCGAGAGCGACCGCTTGGGAACATTCGATTACAATCCAGAGCTTCGCCGAAGATGTCAAGTTCGTGCCAATAATCTCGAAGCGGGCTGCGAATTGGTGCGAGCAAAACTCGGGAACAGATTCGGACCAATCTGGTCGGGCTTAAGAGGAAAGAAGCGGTGGGTTATCTCGTTCACCCGGGGATCCACTCGAACCTGCGCGGTGAAATCCCGTTGCCAAAATTGGCGCAGTTGAAACTCGAAGACGGCTCTTGGCGACAAAGATTTAAGCAGGCATTAGCTCTGCAAAGTGTCCCGTTGTAATAGGTTAGAACTAATGAAGAGATATTAGCAGGAAGCGGGCTGAGAGAAGCCCGAACAGAAAAGGTCGGGCGTAGTTCACCGGTCACTAAAGTTTCTTCATAAAACCGGCCGGTCCGTTTCCGCGGGCTTTCTCTAAATTGTGGGACCGCAAACCACGCGACAGTCGTAACGTTCGTTGGTTGTATCTCAGCGTTAAGTCGGAATCAGTGTTTAGTGCTTCTAAATCTCAAACCGCGCGGAGCTTTCGTCCGGTCCTCTTTTACTCGCGCGGCGACAGTCACGGGCGCCGCTCGTTACTCCGCTGTATTATTCTTTATTCCGGTCGGACCCTTTCGAACAGCCCGGCAATACTTTTCCGCTGTGCCTTACCACTCTGGTCGCTTCGAAAGCATTTCCTCGTCGCCTTTCTCCTCCTAACGCCTTTGTCTTTGGATAGCACTTTTCGAGGTTCGTTTTCATTACCTTCGATTTATTGCCAATTACGCGGCGGCTGTCGAACCGCCTTCGCGATCTCCGAAGATACTGCGGAAATGGTTGGTCCGGTTTTCGAACGTCTTTAACCAGGTCCGCGGGTTTTCATTACGAAGTCCGGGAAATAGAACGAGATATCTGCCATTGACTTCGCCGCTGAAACAACTTGGAATTTCGAAACAATTATGAAAATACAAAAATTATTTAAAATGGAATGGTTCAAGGAACAAACTATTGGGCAGATGTAAATTTTATTATGACACATTATGACTCACAGAGTCTGCGTTAGAGCAGAGGTAGTCAACCGCAATGCTAGTCGTAATTGCATATCATGGCATACGTAAATATAAATATTGTATGAGTCTGAGTCCGCTAGGCGAGGGTTAATTTAAAAGATACAAGAATAAACTTCGTTCGCCAGTTTTTCTTTCACCGGAAGCACGAGTTAATTATATAATAATTTAATATATAAATTAATAAGTTAATATCCACTAGAAACTATTTTTGCACCTCCAAAAGAGATGAAATAATTGGCTTCGATATTATATATTTAACTGGGTCGCTTTACAGATACGTACTTTTGTATGCCTATAGAGCCACTAGTAGCCATTTATATTGCAATACGTTGGTTTATTGTTCGATTATTTCTATGTATTCGTAATGAATAAGCACGAATCAAATATTTCTTCGATCCGTGTACTGCTTCTGTTTAGTGATGGATAAATGGTGGTTTCGAGTTACGTCACTTGTAGCATACCGTCTAAAGAGTATTTGCGCTTCTGTACAATCGGATTTACAATACACGTTCAATACACGAGAACTCTGAGAACTGCAACCAACTGCGATTTTTGCACAAATTTATTTACTCGTTGTCAAGTAAACGAGCTTCAACAGTTAAAAGAGATTTAAGTTGTTTCGTTCAATTTTAGAGAGCTTTTAGTTTTTGAAGGGTATAGATAGCTTTATCTGTCGAGCAGACGCAAATATTCGAGTAATTCGAGCAACTCGCATTGTTTTGAACAGTTCGCCGATTTTAAGGAACTTAACAAATTCGAACGCTTCACTGAGCTCGAAAGATTGATCAATACTGGGCTCGAATAAATTAAATACGTGCGCAGCTCTGCGGAACGTCCTGTATATTAGAGGAACAAAGATCTTTGATTACGCTCGGGTTCAAGATTCACGCGTTCCAGGTCTGTAAATGGAGTTCCTTCTGTCGAGCCTCCCTCTCTTCGGCTCGAGTTTTCATTTCGCGGCAGCGACGCCGGTCCTCGCTCACTTTTATTATTTTTCATCACGTCTGGTCGCATCTCCATGCGACTCATTCAGCTCATTCTTCGTCCGCGTGGCTTTTTACGTCTACGCGCCTCCGCTCCGCCGAGACTTCATCTTCCACTTTCCACGCGCTTTCCCTTTCTTCTCTCGTTGGTTCTTTTTCGCAGCCGATACGGACAAACGAATCTTTGTTTCCCGCAGATCCAGCCCGCGCCGTGCCGCGTCGCGCCGTCTCGACGTTCCGACAACAAACGCGCGACAAACTCGCAACGAGGAAGTCGGCGGCGTTTGTGCGTCGATTTCGCGCACGTGTTTGTTAGCAAATGACGTGACAAAAGGAAGCGGACAAGGATTTCTGGCGACGCTGTCTCTCTTCACCGGCCAGAACAGAATTAATCGCGCAATCGGCCGCCGCCGCACGCTGATTCTCGAACACGTAGACCGTGGCGGTTCGATTTCTCGATGAAGTAGTTCCTAATAGGATTCTTCCCTAACGAAGCATTCAGCGATCGCTCCGCTCACCGTGAAAAAACTGACAACCTGTTCCCAGAACGTGAACACAACGAAGCAAGGGGATGGTAAATGTCTATCGGAGTGTTTTCATCGCGAAATTGATGAAGCAGATTTTTTCTAGAACCGCATTATCATACTTGAAGCACTTAATCCCATTCACTATATGTAAAATCGTGCCGGACTACTTCTACCGTAATATACTAAATATGGATTAAAAATAATTGTCAACATTTACCAATTAAAATTAATGGAGACATACATTGTTTTATTACTTG
The DNA here is from genome assembly GCA_028455555.1 of Augochlorella aurata. Taxonomy (NCBI): domain Eukaryota; kingdom Metazoa; phylum Arthropoda; class Insecta; order Hymenoptera; family Halictidae; genus Augochlorella; species Augochlorella aurata. The sequence continues at coordinate 9,223,492 of CM052162.1, read as the reverse complement.
CATGAGAATTTATATAATATATATATATATATATATATAAATATATATACATATAAAAATATATATATAACATGTAAATATTGCATTTGTTAGCTTACGTATTTAGCTATTTTTTTAATAGTAACAGTAAATTCATAACTGTTCATCGAGACCTTTTTTACCCCAGATTTTTATTGTAAACAAAGTAATTGAAGGAATTATATTACATAACACTAGCTCAAACATGAATGGAAACAAAACTGTCAGTATTTAAGCTGCTTTCTTTCACTTCAAGAATCTGGCCGTACTTATTCCGCAAGGTGAAGCTTCTACTTTCACTTGTCTAAGTTGTTCCTCTTTAACAGTTGGTTCGTTCTGTCAAATGTTTGACCAACTCAAATCACTGCAGAGTTAGACAAAAGGTCCTAGCTGGATAAAGTGGTCAAACCTGCCCTTAGCGGTTTTTCAACGCATATTACACCGTTTGATAGCTGACCAAGAAAAACCCCTTTGGACAACATCTAAAATAGGATCGCGCGTTTTTCCGCTCATGTTCCCCCTTTAGTGACTTCGTGAACGTCGAAAGTCCGGTTTTGTCGAGGACAAAAATGTTTGTTTTCAAGAAATCCACAATTTTCCGATCACTTTTTTTGAAAAGAAAAATCTGAGAAAATTGTCTACCATGCGGCCAGGAATCCAAAATAGGTGAGATTTCTTTTCAAAATTTTAGAAAGACGCCGAATGCGAAAAATGGACGGAAAAACGCATGATCAAATTTACCCTGTAATTATCCTCCTGGGAAAACTACAAGGTTAAGATTTTACACAGAGGGGTTTTTCTTGTTCAGCTATTAAACGATGCAATATGCATTAAATAACCGCTAAGAGCAGATTTTATCATATTTTCCTTGCATTACTATGAAATTGAAAAGCGGAAATTTTTTTTTTACAAAGTACTCGTGAAACTAAATTTGCGGCATTTTACTGGGGAATAATTGGTAAAGAAGAGGCACGTAGAACACGCATTCTGACAAAATAGGTGTCGCCTCGTTTTGCGACGAACAGTTTCAAAGAAATTACTAATCTGTTAAATGTTTCATAAAAAAGATGAAAGGTGAACTGCCTGTGGAAGCTTAAAGCCGGCAAAATGTTTTATCCATTCAGCAAGGATATTTGCAATGTCCTCTGTAAAAATATCTTCTTACGGGGAACATAAAAATGCTCTTTGCACGCATACGAATTGCATAATGCTGTGTCGTAAATTAGGTAGATTAGCGAAATACTAACTGAGGATCTTTTGCGTAACCATCTCTGCGAAACGTATAAGAATTAAAGAGGGGTTTCTTTCCTATGCAGAATCTTCCGGTTTAATTCTTTAGAAATGTCTCTGGAAAATCGTCTGAGAAGGGCTTTTTTATTCCAACACAATTTTCTCAGTTGATTAATATGATTAAGAAGAGAGTACTGAGATATTAACTGCAACTTCGCGTTTGAAGATAAATTTTAAATGGCTCCGTTCTGGAGCCCTCGAGTGCAAAGACGTATACAACATATAAATGTTCTTCGTTATTTCTTATTCGTAAGCACTGTAGGCAGTATAATATGATATTATTACAGAATATGCTTTTATAAATAATAAAGAAATTGAACGTAAGTACATATACTTATAAATAGGTACGTCACACACGAATAGACGACAACAGTTGGGTTAAAACGACCATGATCAGACGGTTAAGAAAAGTTCGCGGTACTTATCACCGTAATTTCTAATCGTGTACGTCCCGGCTGGAACGTCCTGTCGATCTCGACCCGGAAGGTCACTTCAAAGGGGTCCCGTATTTGCGCGGCCCGCTAAATCGTTTGATGTCGGGAATGTACGAATACCCAGGGCACGATGTCCGCGAAAGTTTCTGCGCGAAGACAATGGAGAAACGAAGAGGAGCGCGACGGGGACCAGGAAGTGGCGAGTTCGCAGTCGAGAGTCAGGTGCAAGAACCCGTGCAGCAAGAAACCCGGTTAAGGGAAACGGAGGGAGACAATGAGCGGTAGAAGTCGCGGTCGCGAAGACAAAGGATTCGAAAGGAAGCGTCAGGACGGCCGTGGCAAAAACGAACGGACCATTTCCCCGGCTCCTGTTCCGTACAGTTACTTTTGTCTGCCGATAACGCGGCGTGAAGTTGCCAGCCATTTCCAGTTGGCATCGTGGAAAGAAGCTGGTAAACTTCTGGAATATTGTCTTCAAACTTCGAAGTGGCTGCTACGCTTCGTAATTGTTTCGATGCTGTGGAATATCTGGTCTTGCTCACGGTAAACAGAAACGGAGGAAACGCTTCTCACACGCGCCTCATCTCTTAAGGTTCCATAGAGATTTACCGAAAAAGAAGCAACAACTCGGAGTGAATACGAAAAAACTGGAGCCGACATGTTGGTCTGAAATTTTGGATTGTCCGAAGTGTGGGCGGAAGCAGTAAAACCTTTTATTACCACTTTTACTGGCCAGGATAACTTTGCTGCGACGACCCTACTTCACTTCAGATTTATTGTTAATTCTCGTAGCGTCGTTAGATATTGGTGAAAAAATTGGCACATGATGAGGAGAGAGCAGAATGTGTTAAAAAGTGAAAAAGTGAATTCAGCTTCTCTCTGGTCTTTTTCGGAATTGACATAACCCTTGACGTAATCTTAACGTAACATATTCGGTAATTTAATTTGGTAACGAACTGGCGTTTACAATAACTAAATAGCAAAACAAAAACCTCATAGTGTACAAGGTTTAAAATTCAAGATTCGAGATTCTTCGAACTTTGAGATACGTTTTTTATCTATAAATTCTTTGATTCTTTAAACGATGTTTTGTGCGAGCAAAGGGAAGTAAAGAGGAAATGTTTGAAGTATCTGTTTTCAGAAACTACATACGATTACTTTGGGAGACATGTTCGTGACATGCCTTCTTCACAAAACCGTAGCATCTCGTGCAGTACCTGTAGAAATAGAAATATGGAATAAATATTTATGATTTATAATATTGTGATACTTTCGCATGCGTATCAGATCGACGCATCAGGATTCGACACAGATTCTGAGTTCGTGAGGAGTTCGAGCAATTGCGAATAGAACGTATTAGCGATATATCGGCATCAGTCAGAATTGACTTCGACAGGGAACCCTGAACTGCAATACTCAGAGTTCCAAGTATACTCTCAATTCAGCAAAATTCCGTTTGCCCCGCCGTGTCTGACAATGCTCTTGTCATCGCCTGAACATATCTGCCTCCAATATTTTATGTGGCGGTATAGTGGGGTCAATATGAATAGGAGTAGTTTCCTAGTATTGTTTTCCGGTTTCCGTGATTTTATCATCCATCTAAAATAAATTCCAAAGAGAAAAATAATTATGAGAAATTGTCATTTATGTGTATTTTATACTTATATTTTATTTTCTATTATTTATATTTATATTTATGTGTTATATTTGTATATTTATGTGTTATGTTATATTTTATATTTCAAGACAATATCGAACTTTCTTTAACTTGTTAGAACGTGAAGAGCTGCAACTTGAAAGTCATTATTCTTCTTGGAATTCCTGTAGGGTTCTTGCCTTGTAGTGTATAACTAAAGTATAAGTAACATAAAAGCGAAATGAAACTAGAAAGAAACTCCAAAAATAGAAAGAAAGAGGTCATAGTACCTCATTATAATTAATGAAATATATATAGAGGCTCCGATATAATTATGTTAACAGGTAAAATGCATAGGTATTAATAAGATTTCATGTTATAATTTAATCATTTGTATATTCTTTATCCTTAGCATACATAGATTATTTAGTGGAAAATTCAAAATAGTATTTACACGTTTCTGCATGCAACACAACATCATCAGCTATGATCCGTACATAACAATAAATATAAATATCAATTAGATGCACTTATGATAGAAAGGAGTGCACGAAACGCGAAACAGAGAAAGTATTAGAAAATTTTAAGGATTGAACGCCATTATTTGTAACGTATGAAAATCATTAAGAAAAGAAATAATTGTTTTTTAGTTCACGTATCGTGCAATGGATGTGCAACGTTTTCATTTTGCACAACGATTCCCAGAACATCGATAAACAAGGTGAAAACGCTAATTAATAAATTAATCGGTAAACAACAGAATGGAAGAAAAACCAAGTACTTGAAAACATGTTCTCGATGTATCCATCGGGGATAAAAGTCACGGACGCAGAGCGCGTGAACGGAACACATGACGCGACATTCTTTAGAAATCTGTAGAATAGGAGTGTCCTGACGTTCGACGGGCAAACGTTTCCTCGTTACCAAGCAGCCTACTGCAATAACGTGTAACGAGCGTCGAAGTAGATCAACGAGAGAGCCCTGGAGCGTCCACGGCCGCCGGGACAGAGATTTGTTGCGTCGTAAATCGGATCACGGCGGGACTAACGATTTTGTCGATACCCAAAGAGCGTTTCCGGGTCCGGCGGTCGACCGTAACCGACTCTGTATCGAGATTTAGGTTTCTGCTGTGCTCTCCGGCCACTGCATCCATCGGTCCCGCGATTTTTAGCGTAAACACGAATCCGTTCAGGCACCGAGCTAAATCACTCGAGCGAAGATCGAACCTGAAGGGATAGGAGTTCTGATAACTCCGAAAATATCATTCGGCCGCGAGCACGCGGAAATGGAGAAACAGAGAGCTGCGCCAGAAAGAAGGCCAAAGAACTCGACAACAGAACTGTTAAACACCTCTCGATCCCTCAGAACTCCAGTTCTTTAGAGGGTTCGTTCTCGATTCTAAAACCAACCCCTTCGCGCCGCAATTACCTCAATCTCTTTTAAAACACTCGTTACCGCAATCCCTTTTACAGATCCGCAGCTCTGGGGACTAGCTAGTTCACGAGATCTGAAAAAAGAGCCACGCGACGTTGATTAAAAACTGATACAGCCACCCGCATCCCCTCGCGGCCCCCTCGATCGGGATCTCGAGCATAAAAGCCACCCCTGAAAGACTTCGAGGAAGGAATTTGCCGGCAGGTTTCATGGTCGTTGGTTCCCCGAAGAAAGATTTCTCGGTGTGGGAGGAGAATGGGTGGAAGTTCGGAACAAAAAGCTTTTTTTCCGTGGCCGCGTTAAAAGATTACCTTCGCCCCGAGATAAAAGGAGTGAAAGTACGGGGTCTCTTAAAGGGTAGATGGCGATCCGTGTAGAAAAGATTGATAGCTTCTATTGTCGATCGTACCGGTTTCTAACCCGTTCTCCCTACCCGCCGATCCATTTTAACACCATCATCTTTTCATTGTCTCGACTGTTAGTCCCCCTTGATTGTCCCGCCATTCCACACCGGAATTGTTATCCCCAGTGAATTCAAACAGATTCACACAATTAAAAAAACATTATTAACGCAATAAACGCAGAATTTCGTTTTCATCCTTGTTGTCTGTCCGTCCTTACCACGACTCCACGACAGAGGCGAGCTTTACAAGCGAGGCAAATGGTTTATGGAAATTAAAAGTTATCTCCCGAGTGAGTTATGGAATGACGGGTACTCTGCATAATCCTGCGCTTCTGACCGATTGGATCAAGCCCGCACCGAATTTTACGATTTTTTAACTCGGTGGTTCCAGCAACGTCTCGGAAAAACATTTGCTGAGACTCCCGATATCAGAAATTATTCGGTTAATTCAATCGACCACTTGATGAACGAGGTCTCCGAGATTTGAACTCTTTGAGGAGCTAATTTCGATTCTCCAACAAAAGTTAGTATTTTTGTGATTATTAAAAAGTGATATTAAAATATGCATTCTCTGTTTTCATTTTTAGCTTCAATGTTAATGAAATTTGTTAGGAAATCATTTTCGTAATTTTCTGTGGGAAGCGTGATTTTATAGGATTGGTATGTGAATATATTCTGTAAAAAATGCTATCTGTTTTTTTAGACGTATTTACATAATCGGTAAGTAAATTATTATATCCAAAAGTCCGAAAATGATGATTCTACGTAAAAAAAAAATAAGAAAAAGAAATTGGTATAGCATTTTTTTATTCCGGGCTCTAAGTAATTACAAATAATCATATGTACTCACCGGAAGAATCTTAAGTTTATGCTTTAGGAATAAGTAAACGCTCTTGCATCTTACAATTGCTGCGTCTGTTTCAGTTTGCCTCGATTGTCCTACTCCTCCCGATTTTCGTTACGTATCTCGCTCGCAAGTGGTCGCGTAAATAATGCAAAGCACAGGCACACACGTTTAATGTGCTCCTAGCTGAAAATGACAACCACGGGGGAACAAGACGTGGTTGGGAGTCAGGAGGCGCTGTTTTTTCACAATCGGCCAGGCTCGAGTCCCGCGTTTCCTGGAAATTGGGGACTGATAGGAAGGGATTATTTCTGCCAATAAGGAAAACACGTTTACCCTACTTCTGCGAGGACGTTTATATGGTTGGGTTGGTGGGGATCTGCCCTACACTTTTTTCTATGGACTTCTTCTGAGCAACGGACAGTACTACATATTCGTAACAGTTAATGTTTCTAAACACTATCTTGGATGGGAATAACTGCGGTAGAAGAATAGATGACAACAAACCCTTTACACAGATTATAACAAATTTTAAAGTCGATTTTCTCGAAAACGGAACCCGGGATAAAAAATGTTATACCAAAAATTTTTTTCTTATTTTTTCACGTAGAGTCGTCCCCTTCTCGGTTGTTCCACGAATTCTGTATAATATTTGTTTTTGATTGCATAATTGTTGCAATCTAAAAGTGAGGATATTATAATTAATATTTTTTACTCGTGCTACACAAGTAACGACTTTGGATAATACATCGCTCAAAAGAATGCTTTTGAAACGTTTGAATTTTTAAATATGTTAGATTACTAAACTTGTAACTAAGTACATATAAAGAACGAATAGTATTGACAGTGTTTGCAGTACACGTTCGCATAAGGTGCTGTTTCATGCAGTATTAATAGCAATTCCACGCAGCCACTCTTTCCGAAAAGAAATTACAAAAACAATTTGTTGTGAAATCTGCAATGCCACTGTATACCAAGTCAAATTTTGAAATTGGCTTTTCTACAACCCGTCATGGTAGTAATTTGCATAGCGACGGTATTCGCAATGTTCCTACATGTACCTACATGTTAAAGTATTCAAACTGTGAACGCAATTGTGATCATTGTATCACCAATTAGACTATGGAAATTAATATTGCGCATGCATTAGAAAAATATAATAGAGGCAATGGTTGCACGTGGTAATGATACGACTAGAGATATTCGAAGCCTTTTAATATATTAAATCAAATAAACCTTCCCCAATAGTTAAAAATTGTTAAATGCATTCGCACATCGATATTAACCATGTCCCTTCTCACATGGTAATCATTGCTATTGTACTTGAAAATTTGCCATGTCCAACATATGAATAACATACGAATAATTATCGCGACAGACGCCTGATTAATTTGATAACATATCGTTTGTCAGCACCAGTAATTTCAGCACAATAAAGAACAGTATGATATAATTTAGCGAACACTGGGAGGCAAGTTTACTCGTGCAACGATTACGTACTCGCGTACATACAACGTACATATCAGCATCAGCACTGCGGTGTTTCAGCAGCGTTGTTTTTATCGTGTCCGGCAGAATTTGTCGGCATTTTACGTTACTATGCTCGATAAAAGAAAATCTACAGCCTAGGCTATTCGGCGAAATTCTGTGGGTGTTATGCCGAAATGATTAATTAGTTTGTGAACGTAATTAATTATTTCGGGGTCCCAAACGTGTAATCGTGATATCCGATGTACGCTGGCTCTTTCCGTCAGATGATCGCTTTTCACATGCGACGCCATTTACCAGGAAGCCGTGCTCGCTCGATTCCCCACGAAATTAATGCGGAACGACCTTACAATGCAATAATTACTGATATTTAATACACAACCCGCTCCTCAAAGCCCCATATAAATTTTAGTTAGCTCTACAATATTATCCGCGGTCCAGTTACTCCTTTATGTTAGCATCGCATCGTCCACCTCTAGTAAATAGTATAATTGCGCTATATTCTGTAAACGATATATTGGCGTATGTATATTCCTTCCTTTACAATAGTTTTTGGAGAGCAAAAGTGGTGGGTCTCAGTTTTTAAGACTAATTAATCAGTAAAGCGCGTTTGACGTGTATACGCGTCAAACCAAATCTCTATTGCGGTGAGGTGTATCTATTGACGTGTACGCACGTCAAGTAAAATAAGAAATTATCATTTACTGTAAAAAATTAAAATTTCGATAAAATGTAATAAGAATATTATTTGGTGGTATGTTTCCTTTATATTACAAATACAACTTCTATGTGTTTTATATGGACCATTTGCCTTGCGTTTAACGTGCACACTTATTATTGCTTGATTTTAATTCCGCACACTCTGCGAGATTTTTAGTACTAAATTCCGCACGTGTAATAAAATTCTACGGGTTTTTGTCAATCAGAAATGTTGTATAGTACATCATCAAAATGATTGTATTTACAATATCTCAATAATCCGTCATACGATGTAAGGAAGAATATAGTGCTATCTATAAGTTTAGTGTGAAACTTTGCACTTAAATATTGCAAATAAGAAAACCTTGTCAATTAAAATGCGTTCAGTACTTGTGATCGATATTTTCATTTAAATCTGAAAAAATTCTATAATATGCGGCTCGAAAATTTTAGAAAGCTGCCGAACGTGGGAAATCGGCGGAAAAGCGCGTAATCTAAGGTATTCTGTAACTACTACTCTCAAGAACAAGTTACAGGGTTGAAATTTTGCACAGATGAGTTTTTCTTGATCAGCTATCGAACGGTAAAGAGTCATTAAAAAACCTCTAAAGGCAGCTTTGACCATCTTAATCGGCTATGCCCTTTATTTGGATTCGCAAAACGAAGGAGTGTTGAAAATTTAATTGACCTCATACATCTTAACTTTTCAATCTTAATTTCATTAAATACAATATTTTAATTTCATGAAATTTTTGAGGTGGTTGATGTGGCAGTCAAAGTATCGAATATGATTTGACATACGACTGTATTGATACAGATTTGATAAGAAAAACATTTTTAATCTTGAAAAATACCATTATTATCAGCAAAAGTGTGCGAAAGATTAATCAATCTTAACCACAACGCATTTACAATTTTTCCAAAGTATTCGACCATACTGTTTTATTACCTATGCCGTCGCACCCTATTTTAAAACATTTTTCTATAAAGAATGTATGGATACGTGATCTAAAATTTCCGGAATTTACAGAATTCCTCTACAAAATTTCAATTTTCATCGCCGCTCCGAATTTCCAAGTGCGATATTTATTAAAGCCGGGCGCGCAAAAACAACGAAACACAAGGATGCAGGAGGCAGAAGAAATATGAGTAGAACGCGGCAACCGAGGCAACAGTCCGTCAGAATGGTAGTCATTAACCTAACTAACAGCAATCCTTTTATCGTGTTTCGATCTACGGATTCCCGTGATCGAGCGGCTTCCGAGCGTTCTTCCTGACCGTGAAACCGGTGAAAATTCTGTGCGAGCCGCGGCCAGAAAACTAATCAACAATGTACCGGAACGATTCGGGTGCGTTGCCTGTGTTATCGATCACAAGCAAGTTATTTTTCGACGTTAGATGATTCTTCTCGATACTAACTTCTCGTTTCCCGAGAAGCACATAAATTTGCGACGAATGATTCGGGTCGAGACGGCTAGTGGCCGCGGGCGCAGCGACTCGAAAGTCGCCGTCTCGACGCATAAATATGCAAGTTCACGGACCACTTCCGCTACAGCGTAATATCGTGATCGACTGGAGCATCGATGGCGATCGTTATCCAATTTATTAAATGCATAGCGCCGTACTGAAAATCTATTAAGATGTGTAATACGAAATGTCAGAGTTCTTATCCGCTACAAATTGATCGGTTGTTAACTCACGATTCCATGAGATGAATAATTTCATTTCAACCAAAGTTTATATATTTAGCCAGTTAGTTGTGTTCGACGAGTATACTCGTCATGGAGAAGTAGCAGTATTTCGTGCCATGACGGGTATACTGGTCATGCGTAAAAAGTAGTTACCATTGGCTACTTAAATAGTAATTTTAGTGAAAACAAAAACGTATTCTCAAATTTTTAAATGTTTAGATTTTGTTTTAATGTTTATATTTTGAGGCCAGGCCAGAAGAAAAAAAATAAATAGAAAGTATGACATAATTTGAGATCAACTCATGCGTCCCCGTATGCACTGGCTTCATCGGCAACATTTTCCGCGTTATATACCAGGCACTTCATCAACAAATAATCCTATATGAAGGAGTTTACATTGTCATAAAAACAAGCTTAAAAAGGAATCACGATATTATTGTTATCGTAATAATTTCATAAAAAAATTTTATAAATAATTACTAATCGTTCAATTTGAATTTTTAACTTGTATAAGTATTTGACTTTTCCTGCCTTTTCGTTTATTATCTATATAGTATATGTGAACGTTAAGTGAATAAGTAAAAATTGGTAATAAAATTATTAATTTTATAAAATAAAACCGGCTTTTTGGTCCAATATTTTCACAACGATACTTGCTCTCTGTGTTTGGCGAACATACTCGTCATCGCATCGAAATAGACTTTTTCAGTCTAGGACCCTGCCAAGATGTTTTCCTATGTTACTGATTAATTTTTTCTATGTTGCTCTTTTATCGTTTGAATGTCACCCTAAAGTTTTTATTCCTAACATATATAATTTGACTCCACGGCTGGAAAGAGTATGTAAAACTAAGTATAAAACTGTAATAAATCTAAAATCTAATAATTACCAAGAGATTGATTAACTCGTGTTCGATGTAGAAGATGATAGAACGTGCTTTATAAATTCTTTTGCATTTCTTTCATATAAATGGATATAGTTACAGAATTTTCGTACGATATAATTAATACATATAGCTTATAATTTGTGGGGAGAAACTTGTATGTAACTGTAATCATTCTGACATAATTATCCATAACTATAAGTCACATAATTATAATTCCACGTTTCATAACAATGATTAGCAATCAGCAACTAAAATGATGGACTCATTACTAATTCGCATTGAATACGCTATTATCAATATTCACAACTTTCTTTATTGTTTACTTTCCGAAAAAAATTGATAGCATGTCTAATCTACCACGAACGGTCATTTGACCGTTTGCACAAGCAACGGCGAAGCAACTTTTAAGGAAACCATACCAACGCGTATTCTTTAGCATGTTTTAGTCTTTAGAGACCTTCGTCTACGGCCTCAATAGCAAATTGCGCGAGTCATAAATTCGGGATTTCCAAAAGGCCCCGCGAACTGAGGCCTGGCGGCCAGCAGCAGACGGTTGCAGCCGATCCGCGACCGGCCGCACCACGTGCCGAACAGGCCCGGAGGAAATCCCTTTACATAGTCATAAAACTAATAATTGCAGCCAAAACCGGGAAGGGAAAGGTCACAACAAAATTCGTAAGAAACTTTTATTTCAATTGGCACAAGAGTTTGGGACCGAATATCAGGTGGAGAGACAGCTAAGCAAAGAATGTTCATCGAAAACAATAATAAACGCAGCTACAGATACTTCTGGACGAAAATCTTGTCAAATAAGATATTGTAAAGTCAATAAGACTAATAAAATTTGTATAAAATGTAAAAAATACGTATGTGGAAAATGTGCAATACAAAATACTGTAATTTGTAAAAAATGTGCTGAAAATGCATGAAGGTAAACAAAACTTTCTAAATTGAAAAACGGGGAGCGGTTTTTTATTGTAACACCAGAAAAATATTTTGTTTACTATCCAAATGGCTAAAATCTCTTTCTATATTGAGATACGTATGTTTTTTTGAAGCGGTCATTTGACCGCTCATGGTAGGATTAGGTATACATGAAATGTCGGTAGGTTTAGTGTTAAAGGAATTTACGTGAGATGCAGATTTGCGGAAAACTGTCTCGTAACTAGTAGAATTTCAGTGTAATATTTTCAAACGCGCTCCCGACTAGTTATCATTCCAGCAAAAATTAGCAGTAGTAGGTTGTCGAAATTTACGGCGAAATGCTGGCAGCAGAAAGTACCACTAAATCTGATCGGACAAATGATTTTTGTCCCTGGAACAATGGTTCGGCAAGAGAACTGGCATTTTTTTCAGAGCGCAGCGGAACCAATGTTTTTTTCCCTTGTGAAAGGTTTTCCCGTGGATCAGGCTGGTTTTTTATCGTGACTGGAATTTTTGCAGATTTATTTGGACCCGAATGATTCTATTTCGGACTGTTTTGTTTCCGAGTGTAACGGAGTATCCTCTTTACATCGTGATCGCTGATAAATTCGTGAGTATAAATGTTTCTTCCAGAAGAGGGTTCTCCAGAGTGTTCATACAGCTATTGTATACTAATTTAAGCGAGATAGGCCGATGCCGGCTCTGACCGGACGAAGCACAATTTGCTTATGCCGATCGATGGAAAATCAGCGGTGAACCACTACGAAGGGCAAAGTCGCATCCGGAAACTGCGACAAACGTGCTCGGAAAAACCCTTCCTTCACTATCTAAGGATCATTTGAATAGTTAACCGTCCATGATAAGGTGGCCCACTTAGCCGATCCACCTTCAATCGGCGCCCGGCATCCGTGATACTAGAGGCCGGGCGGACTGCTTGGTGGCGCGTCGTTTCCAGCGGGGGAGTGTTCATAAAGTTCGCGATCGTTTAGCGGAATTGAAAATATAGTGAAACACACGCGTGAACCTGGTGCCGGTGGACGAAATGCAGCTTTTTTCACGCCGCGCGATTTGGTAAAAAAAATATTGCAGCTAGCGACACGAGAGATTCGCGGCAACACATAGTGGTTGAGTGTTTTATAAAATCGGTCGACGCCTCGTGCAATCGTCGGTCGTGCTTCCACCGATTCCATCATAATTACGCGGAGTTTTCCCACGAATTTCACGAACAAACTATTCCGCTTCTATCCGGGTTTTATCAGCACGGAAGTGCAATACTGAGGTTTTGCGCGACCTACTGACGATGAATTGTTTATACACGAGCGTTCATGTAGCGACAGCTTTTACTCGGACAGACAAATCCACTATTAAACCTCGTTAATTCATACATTTTCCTCCATATTTTAAATCTGTCTATTAAACAACGTCATAGATTTACCTACCTAGATTTACCTACCTAAAATGTTAAATTACTTGATTAAATAAATTACATTTCCTTTATAAAATATTAAAGCAATTTAACAAAAGAATTTTATGGAGTCCGTTAATATAATATTACGTATTATGATACTATAACTATAAGTAACGTGGTACGTGAAATTATAAAATTAATGTGACCACCGCTATGTACACTACTAAATTGTGGATGCCACGCATGTGTGATAGTGATAACAAATGTGTTGACTTAAATTTCCACAGAGTATGTTCTACTTAATAGAATATAAAAATAGGAAAAATTTGTATTTTTATAAAAGAATACAAACTAGTTGAGTTATGTGGCATTATTTTTGTTCATATTCAGAGGAAGAAACGTTGCGTTTAGTGAAATACTATAATAAACGCTGCTAGCAAACGTGTTCAATTATTTGTTTTAAGATCATTTATTAAGACACGAAAATTTTATTACAGGGTCTCCAAAATCATGGGAGCTACTAAAATAAATATCAACAGATTTCAATACAATATCCAATATGCAATTGTATAATATTTACACTCGAAAGTCGAAAAATTGCAAAACTTATTGCAATTCGACAAAATAAATGAATTTTATTACAGACTATCAATAACCATGAAACATTATAAAATATTTTTATTTGACTGCTTCGTCCTGTACATTCAATAACACTGAACGAAATTCCAATATTTCGAGACAATATTGGACGACGATATCACATGGAAAATAAAATATCTCCAGAAGCATTGGTTTCTGGAATTCCAGACATGTATATGTAGCGCCATACGTTTCTCTGTTTATTAGTCGCAGCTTTGACCAATTAAAAAATGTGCAGAATTTAATATTAAATTCTACAGAATTTAAAAAAAAATTGTAAATTATGTAAAACAGCAATATAATTTAGAGAAAAATATTTTGTGAGTTTAACGATAGAAGTAAACCATAAAAATTAGGAAAAAACGGAAGAGGAGGAAGTAATACTGTATTTTACTGGCAATATAACAGTGTATTTCAATTATTTCAATTTCTATGTTTTTAATATTTTTCGAGAATCAAAGGTTACCTTTATTTTTTAAAGTGCATATGTCATATGATTACGTGCATTAAAACGAATTCAAAAATGTAGTATACTGTGGTCTTCAGGGTCATTCAAGGGCAGAAATAAAATAAGTAACCTTAACGTTGTATTTATTAGTACGCGTAGTGATAGGACTACATATTGTATTTAATGTGAGAGTTCTGCTAACTACACTCCTGACAGTTTACGTCAATGTTGCATTAGATATCGATGCACACGCTTCTTCTATCATAGTTTGTAAGTTATTTCTTTATTTCTGCTTTTGTATGTCATAGTATACTACATGGTCGTTTTCGTCCTAATGCATGCTTCCATATGATGTAAAAAAGATGTATCATTCCATTAAAAAATGAAGGTCACCTTTCTTCGTTGAACAATATTAAAAACATAAGAGACTGAGATAAACAATCATATTGCCAGTAGAATATAGTATAACTTTCTCCTGTTTCATTTTTTTCTAATGCTCACCGTTTACGAAAAAAATCGCTCGTACAAATGATCGCGAACACCCTGTATATGCTGATAGGACTGTTGTAATAGTTTCACTTCTGATAAACGATAAAATTCCTAAGGATACAGTTGTGCTCGATTATATAAACATGTTTTGCTACACGTTGACATCGACTTTTTAGAAACAGTGTTGCGTAAAGTAATCTTTGTATAATGTCTTCATTTGAAAAGTGGGAAGAGTTTGTAGAAGAAGAGGATAAGTACATATCTCATTGTATTTTCGGATATCCACATATACCAGGGCGACCAAATATTATCTGTCAGTTGGACAATCTGGGATATCAAAAAATATGTGTACATTGCTCAGCTCGCTGCTCCAACGTAAACACACACCATATAAAACAATAGAATGTATTTTTACGTCCCATGCATAACATAGTCGTAGCTTTGAATTGATCTATTTACACGTGAAGCGTGTTTTTACTGTACCCGGTCGCAATTTTTTCGATTGGGCCCGGTCGTTTCAGGTAAATCCATGTTTTCCTATTGGCAACAATTTTTCCCATTTGCGGCGCGTTATTCGTGCTGGTGTCACGCAATCCCGTTCCTTCTCACTTTTATGTCAGTCGTAACCTGCCGAAATGAAACTGCACGTACGTAGCAGAACGCGCAATTTAAATCTTCATGTCCACTAATTTCGCGAAATAAAAGTAACCCCCGGGGCTCGTTTATTCAGCTCGTTTGGCCTATCACGGAACCCATAACACTTGATAGAATCTTTACCGGATTACAAAGTTCATCACGCATTAGTTTCGCCCTGAAGCTGCCGCAAATTTCTCCTCCCGGAACTGGCGGATGCGTTACGGGATGTTTGGATGAGGGCAATAACCCTGGGATCTCGCATATTCGGATAAAACACGGGAATTTTAATATCATCTTCCAGCTGGAAGCGAAATAATTGAAACACTGAGTGTCAACGTGGAAAAATTTATTATCTTTTCCATTTTCCCTGATTAGAACCAATTTTGCGGCAAAAAGGATTAATTTTTTGAGGATCCCGTCACTTTACGTTTGAGGAATCGAAATATCTGCAGTGATTTTTCTTGGGAAAATAAAGTTCATGAAGAGATGAAAATCTTGGCATTGTAGTTATTTAAAAAACCTATTAACCTTACACTTATCTATGTATGACAGGCAGGTGTATATGTTATGAAAAAGTAACAGTTTTTTTTTTATACGACGAGTACACTCTTCGCGTGGAAAGTAATTACTGTAATCACTTTAATATCGATCAATATGACCAATAACATAATTAATTTTTCCAAAACGCTACGTGCCATTTCGTTGTAATTGAATTTGATTTTACAGCAGCTCTATGTACTTTGGATTTCATGAGTATTGAAAATGCAGCTTCACAGCTGAGAGGTTAATGGAATTCAGAATGATTGTGCGATGCGAAACAGCAGCTTAAAAATTTACTTTTCATAATAATATTGAAGAAAACCAGTGGATCTCGTTACTAATGATTAGTTGCTGATTCGCGATTAAAACTGTATTTTATAACTACTGTATTAATTAATTTGAAGAGTAATGTTTCGGCGACTCGAAAGCCAACGCGTCCGCGATAGATTCGATCCGACCCTTACCACCCCGGACGAATTAGAAAAAATTGTGCGTTACTCTCTGTTCCACCACAACGCCAATTCAAACGAGTTATTTTGAATAGTTCATATTGAGAACAGCATGTATTAATTTTGATGCAACAACGTGATGGAAACGATACCGGCCAGCTCCCGAAATTATTATATCTATTCAACCGTGCGCTTATCGCAGTTGAATAAACGGAGTCGGTTATCGAACCGAAATTCGTGCGTTTTATCTCTGGCACGTAAGTGAAAAAAAAATGATATAAAGCTCGGGCTCGTAAAAACGGACAGGAGAATCGTATTCAAACCGGCCTGGCCAGTTGAATCGGTTGTTCCGGGGAAGTGTAATCCCCTTCGAACGTTCGAATAAATTTGCCGCGTTGCTCGCTCGGAAAAATTCATGCCATGCGAATTAAAAACCGATTATAGATTAGCCACGCTGTCCGCGTTTATTCCGGATACTGCCATACCGGGGCGGTTAGCTTTTAATCGTTCTAAAAGGACTACCCGGTTAAGGTTGATTCACATTAGAGGCACGCTCGCGATAAACTCAGAATATATTCGAAATACGCTCGCACTCTTGTGATATACGTATATACGAGTACGACACTTCTGGAATCGCGCTCAGTTTCTTGTGATAACTAGACTGCAGATCTTTATGCAAAATGAAAATTATGTACATGAATTCCAAAACGCAGTAGTCAAGTGCATTATTTGGCCTCCCTTATTTAATTTTTATAAGTTGAGAACCTTTTATACAAGGTGTTCAGGCTATAGGAGGTCATCTGAATATACATTTTTTAGAGATGTTCTTCGAAGAATTTGAAACCCCACGAAAAAGTTTTTCTTCCGTTCCTCCTATGAAATTATTTAGGAGAGAGTTGCCATAATCGTACCACTTAAACAAATTTAAAAAAACATGTAAAACTGGTAATCTTATTTATAAAACTAATTATTTAGAGTAATATGATGACATGTTACTTAAACATTTTTAATCTTTACAAATTTGTATAAAGGCTTATTATTAACTTGAATTTTTTTCAAAAATGTTGAGAAAGTACGATTTTAGCAACTTGTACCCTAAATGGTACCTCTGTTATAACTTTTATAATACCTAATCACACGGTTTGAAAAGTGCACTGCTGAAGGTGAAAAGTAGAATATGGTCACTTATAGAATGATTTCAGTTTAATTTACACATTTATTTATTAAATAAACGAATGCTTATCAAAAATCAAGTACATTGAGCACAATAATAAAGTTTGGTGTTTTTTGATACGCTTGCACATGCTCCATGTACCCAAAACGAGCATTTCAAACATTGTATCATATTCTCGAGGCGAACTTTTTTACATAAATTCTAGAACTAGTCTTCTTCATTGACCGATACCAGTACGATTTGGGAAACTTCGTGACAGTACGATTTAGGCAACTTGCTCGCTGCTTTAAAAAAAAACGCGATTAATCTAAGCTAATATTAGCACAAAAATAAATATGATTATACTATTACTAAAATAGATAATGCGTATTTAATATTGATAAAATTTTACATTAGTCTTACCTATTTTATAGTATTTGGCCGGGCAGCACAGAAACACGTTCTTGCGTATCCTAAAATGTTAAGAACTACTCCGATTGACTGAGCTTTCAAGGGATGTCGCTAATTGCCGCCACAATTCAATTCTAAACGAATTTTAAATGAAGTTCGATTTAAGAAACTAATACGATATTGGTAACTTCGTCCTCAATTGCGTTATGAACATTTACCCTAAAGAATTTTTTCCTCTCAATGTATATTTATTTAAATATGTAGTGTAGAAGTCAATGTTATACTAGTGTTCAAATACTTTTCGTAATAATTGTAGAATAACCGTTCAGTCCAATTATTTTCGGAACCGTTTCAATGCGTGTCTCCAACATAAGTATGTGCCAAAAATGTGAATGGACCTTTACCGTGGACGATGCTGTGGTGGGCTCCACGGGTCGAGCATTTCACGAAACGTTAAAGCCGTGTACTCGCCGCTCGGCCCATAAATTTCTCGGAGTTGAACCTGGCCGGAATCTTTCGCTGGATAACGTATTATCTGTTCCGTAAATTTATTTAGCGGGCCGCTCGGCACTTCGAAGGCAACGTTGTTCGATTCGCGCGGACCAGACATAACCGGAAGTGAATCAACGCACGGGTGGGTGGCGCACGGGAACGGTTCAGTGAGCGCGCGTATCGAGCATCGAGCCGGAGGCTGGGAATAACGAAGAAATAAAAATGGTAT
The DNA here is from genome assembly GCA_028455555.1 of Augochlorella aurata. Lineage (NCBI taxonomy): Eukaryota > Metazoa > Arthropoda > Insecta > Hymenoptera > Halictidae > Augochlorella > Augochlorella aurata. The sequence goes on along the minus strand of CM052162.1, from coordinate 9,204,851 downwards.
TTACGAGCAGTGCCGGGTACGGGGACGGGAAGCCGCACTATGAATTACACGTGCCGGCTGACAATGGACTCTTTTTTTCGTCGGCTTCCTACCGGCCCGTATGACTACCTGGACCGAGCCGGGCCGAGTGCAATCGGGCTCGAGCCGGTCTCGAATCGGACCATGCCGGCCAGCCGACAAATGCCGACCAATTTTTCTCCATTCAGATCCTAACAATCAGCAGTCTCCGAGCGGCAGGGGTTGCGACGCGGCACCGCTGAAAGATCCAACGGAATTCGATCGTCGTTCGAGTCACGGCACACATAACCATCCTGCGCTTTGCGCGGTATCCGTGCTTCCAGTTTGCGAGCACGAGCGAGCTCGTCGGACACGGCAAAAATATGCGGCCTCCCGACGAAAGCGGAAAAAGTGCACGTCGGAGAGAGAGGAAGCTTAAGAATCTAGCTTTCAGTGGGCAGCATTCTTTAGAGAGTGCTTTTTTCTCCAGCTTTCTACCGTTCTCCACACTCAGATTTAGAAGAAATGTTCGTCCACGATTCGAGTGCACCGATATGCGCTTGAATGTATGTTGGCAAGTACCAAAAGTGTAATTGTTTGCACGCGAATTGGAGCATTCCAATTACTCGGGCTTCAGTCTACATACTGACTGACATGTAGGTCATATATGGACGACATTACCTATTTATAGAACTTGAAGATCAATTTTTGTTAATACTTGATGGATCCTGGAATATTGTAAGCCCCTATAATGAATTTAGCGGGGTTATATATTCGAAACATTTTTATTTCAAGTGTTTTTATCGAAGCTAAGTTAATTATATTTATAATATACATGTACAGTGGAGATAAAAATTGAGTAAACCCTTTTAAAATGGTTCTTTAAAACTGGCCTAATTGACTTCAATTTTTCTGTAAATATTACAGGGACTAGTTTACTGTACAATAACTGAAATACTTTTTTTTTTAATTTTACTACTGCTTGGAATAAAAAAAGAAACGACAATTTTTTTACATTTTTTTATTCCAAGTAATGATGAAATTTAAAAAAGAGTATTAGACCAGTTTTAAAAAAGTTTTACTATTTTAAAAATTTTGACTCAATTTTGGTCGCCACTGTACAAATATCTGTTAATTAAAGTTGCTGAATGCCAATGGTAGAGAAATTGAGTTTTACATTCATTTAGGAAAAGTAATTAATCGTATTTTAAATATTCGTATTTTGTTAATTATCGAACTCTTCTAAATGATTCCGATACGTTGTAATAGCGTGAGCTATAATTCAACTTCAGTAGTTTATTGTAATTCAACTTAAAAGTTTCTAAGACAAGTTAGTTTATTTATTTACTCTGTTAATTCTACTTCTAAATTCTAAATCTAATTCCACTTCTCTTTGGATTCAGAATTGTTCGCTGAAAATAAAAGAATAGTTTCAACCACGAAACAGATATGAAAGAAGCATTAGGTTCGAATACTATCGCGTAGGATAATAGGAATGATAACAATGACGCAAAATGCCGAAATGCAATGCGCTTTGAAGAGCGTTGTCATTAAAACTATCTGCGGAGATTTTTATAGAAGTACGTACAACGTTTTTGTTTCTTCTTTTTAAATATGAAGCGCTTTTTCTGAAATTGGAACGAGACGAAATGCTACGAGAGCAGACAATAACGAAGTTTCTCCAATTAAGGATTAAAGTATGGGAGAATTTCGAAAGTAGGACGTCCATGGCTGTCCCATTGGGCCGTGAGTCCGAAGAAAGAAAGAATCCGCGAGGGCCGGTCGACAATTAATTACGAAGTTTAATTCGCCGGGATGGAGGAACGTGTTCCGCGGCGCAGACCGAAAGCGAAAGGTCAACAGCACGGAAGAGGGTCTCGTTAAATCGTGGAAGGGCGGATTTTCGTTTCCCAGTTAATTAATTGCCGACCGAAAGTGATTCCAGGCCTCGGACATTCCTTTCTTCAGGGATGGGTGCAGCCCTGGTGACGATGATGAATTTTCCGCAGCCTTCAATGCATCGCATTTAACCTTGTCCGTTCCCAAGCAAATGGCTTCAACTATTTTAAACTGTGAATACTTTAAGCACAATGGAAAATGCATATTGGTATCTATACAAAATGCAATGTTCTACTTTTTTATAGATTTGAGTAGCAACTGACAAGGGGAAGTTGCCAATATCGTACTAGTTTCTTAAATCGATTCATATGTTTCGCTGCTCTCGTGATGTTATAATGTATTAAGAGTTGAAATTTTAATTTAAATTAATTTAGTTGAATGCTTAGCTTTCAAAGAAAGTATGAATATCTATTAAACATACTTTCAAATATGTACATATCATGTTGATACACAGGTAATAGAATTGTTAGAATTCTTTTAATTTTATTAACTTTTAATTTTTCGTAAAATGTTGAAGAATAACAAATATTCCCATTATTTTCCTGCCAGTCCAATATATAATTCCAGTCTTTGTTGGACAAAGAAAATGAATCGAGTGGCACGTTCCAAACTTTTAAACTAAAATTTCAATTAAAAATGTTTACATTGGTTTAATTAAAAACAAAATTGTACTTTTCATTCTGAATTTCTACGGTTAGTAGCGGCTCTTCAAAGTAGACGATTGCAAATGTAAAAAATAAGCATAATATTTATATTTCAATGGCTCAAACATTAATAAAAAAAATCGCCATGTTAGAAAGTAATAAACATAATTAGACGAAAATGAAAATCAATTTCTTCGAAAATGAGAAGAATTTATTATCACAAAATTCTATAAATAGTTGCTAATAGTTGTTAATTTGTATAAAATTCTTATGTTTCAAATTACTTTAAAACTCGTTATTACTTGATTTGATCATTTGTCACTCATCACTGGTCTTACCATAGCTACATTCTCATTCCACTTGCCTGATCAGTGACAGCCTTTTTCTACTTACGTAGTCTATGTCGAGTCTAGGGCTGCCAATGCGTAACACCCTAGACGGAAAATACCAATACTCCGCGATATAAACTATCTCTCGGGTTGTAAGGCCGATTACGCAGAGCGACGGAGTAGATTGATATGGCTGTCCCACTAATTAAAGGTGAACAGCTAGTTTAGGGTAATAAGAAATATATTTAGAATATATTTACAGGAACGATTTGCTGCAGTGACTACGATGTCGAACTGCAGGAATATCGTGATTGATCGATGTAGTGGCGGGTCCGGACCTTGAAGACTGCACTTGAAGTACTGTGTAAAAACACAGACTAAGTTCGATGGTCTAAGGTGGTAAACTACGCTAGTACGACTCTGGCTGAATGAGAGACAATACTGCTTCCCGCACTGATCTACAGATCGACTGAATGAATACTGAACGACTGAATAACACGGAATACGGAATGATGCGGACTGACTGAAAAAGCAAATTTTCTGCCCTTTTTATACGATTCTCCGAAAGAGATCTCGAACTTGGATTGGTTGCTGGTCATGGAGAAAGGGAAGTTAGAAGGCCCGTGCCGCCCTATGACGTAGGTAGCGGAAAAACCCCGAGCGCGTGACCAGAACGGCCCATCCGGCGACCCTATCAATAAAACCCGAAAAAACTAAATTAGGGAAATCGCTTTATGACTTGTTGTAAACATAAAGCGATTTAGACCCTAATCCAATTTGTTAATGCGATTATCCGCTGCGAAAAAAGTCCTAAAATAATAAACCCTCCAAATTCGAGAAATCTTGTCTTAAAGGGAGAAATAAAAGAATCGCGAAGTGAAAGTTCCGTTGCAGGACGGAACAGTCTATTACAGCTCGATTTCTAAGGGGGTACAGCGAATTCTTTTCATAATTAATTAATAAACATTTGTGAACATTATTAAAAGCAAAATTGCGAAAATATAGAAAATTGTTCAAGTTATGAACGACGATAAATAAACGAATTTATAATACTAGTTTATAATATTGATTTATTTGGTGTAATATATATTTTTTGATTTTGATAAATTGCTATTCCAATATTACCAGACCTCTTGAACTCGACGATGCAATCAAAATTGCGGATCGAAATGTTTAACCTTTGTACAGTAACATCATTGAAATCTGTGGTATCAGACTTCAGCAATAAAATAGAAATATCGATATACCCGATTTGTTCGTGATAAAATCAGCCAGTATTTCGTCGATTGTATCATTTATTCAGCATTATTTATTTACACATCTCTGAACAGTATGAAAATGAAAAACGCGCTTGCATCACTCTGCATTTCATTAATCTTACTTTTCTCTTCTATTACCAATTCATTACTCACTGTTACTCACTGCACTGTGTTTCCTGTTCACTTCACTCCAATCTCTAATTAATTAAATAAAAAATTGAATTAATTATTTAAAAAATTGAATTTTTCAAGTAAAAAGATTGAACTTTTATAGTGTTTAATTAGTGACTTAATTAAGTCGTATTACGGTGCCCAAAGAAATTAAACAGAAATTTTTTATTCGAAAAATTACTTGAACATCGACTTGTAGAATTTGACCTTTTGACTCGATAAATTACTCTCTTAATACTTGAATTAACGGACGTCAGGATCCACATCGGAGCTATGTTGTTTTAGTTCAGCCGAGGCGATGGTTTTCAGGGTGGGATCAACATCCAGGTAAATCGCGTTCAAGTCCCGCTAGACAACGACATTTCCCAGGCATGGACGGGCGCAGCTTTTCAACAAAATCCGACCCTCTATCGATCGTTGTTGTCGCTGGTCGCGTTAGCTCCGAATCTCCGGCTAAGTCTGCGGCTTCGACGAGCACACGCAGCAATTTGCAGTCTTCCAAGGTAATACCGGCTGATAGAGACGAGAATTGCGGGGTCCGGAACGGCGTGGCGGCCAGCTTTCCATAAGCGTATTGCTAGTTGGGCCGGCCCGCATTACGCTGATAATCTGCGGGACACTTGCAAGTTTATAATCGAGTCATCTGGCCCGGAGTTCCGAATCCACGCCCCGCTAATCTGGAATTACAAGCTGCCTGGCTTATTTTCGCGATTCAACCAGTACGCGCTGGACCTTGCAAAAAGCGTTACGTTACGCCCCCGCGTTTCCTTTGCGACTTTCACGCATTCGAGCGGCGGACTTGCGTTCTGAAGCGTTTCGAGCTGAAAGGGTTTAATCTACAGTACATGTCGTTGTCCTCAGAGGGACGTTTCCTTCGTATCATTAAAGCGTATCCTATGAGTTAATTCTTTATTATTCTCTGGTGCGCAAATGGTAGAGTATAAATGCGTTCTATTTCGTTATTTCGTTTTTTTACGTTGCAATCAAATTTTCTTCTCTTGTCTCTTTCTCTTCGAAGATATTATTACAAATGAAAAAATTCTAAACACTGTAATTGTGAAGAACATGGTACGGTAAGTGATTAATGAGTCAAAATGTATGATACTAATTTTTTAAAATTAAAAAGTAACGCATGATCATGCACAGCAGTTTAAATTTGCTGTCCTACACAACTAATAACTGGACCTCATGCGACTTTTATGAATTATGCTATAAGCAATGTCATTTTCAGAAATGTCTCAATTATATTCCTTCACAGCCCTAAAAGTAACTAACACGCGTTGCTTTATTACGATGAAAAAACTGTACTTATTCATACATTTCCCCATTTTTATTATAACATCTGTTTCGATTAAGAAACAGCTTGGTAGGCTAGGCGTTAATTGAATCCTGTATGTTTTATGTATACTTGTGAATTCTTAATACAAAAACGTACCGAGCATCAAAAGAGCTTCGCAAGAATGACAAAACTGAATTTATTTAAACTTTTTGGCATCATTACTACAATATACACTCGAACTAAGGAACACATTGAATATTTCACCAGGAAAGAGTTTTTATAATTCCAATAATTTTAAACTAAAAAATCTAAAATCGGTTTAGTATTGTTATATGACCTAAAATTTGTCAACAATGGTATAAATATATACTTACGGTTCACAGTTCAATTTATGCAAATATTTTGGATAATAGTTGAGAAGAGCAATTGCAAAGTGATTGGCATACGCTATAATATCTTTCTTACAAGAAGTGAACTTCGCAAAATGATATTAGGTGCAGAGAGACTTCACTTCATAAATATAATAACTAAAAATGTCGTCGAAGCCGATACTTATGTGTATTCTCTGATCGCTACGCGTTCGATTTTCGTTATATTTCGGACATTCTGCAAACCTAAAGCGTTTTCATCTCTCCAATCATCGTTTCCCGCTGCATTATCCTAAAATTTTGAAAATTGCTTCGCTCCGACTAAGCGAATGTCGCGCAATTTACCGCACTGTTACTGGATGCATCGTACGTTAGTGCAATTACATGAAGTCTCGAACAATCTCCAATCTTCCGCGATTAAATTGTGCGCCGTATTGGAATATTTTGAAAATATGTCGGCAGTATATGTATAAAATCCGCGACCGCTCGCAGGATGTCAAACCGGCGCGACACGTCGACCTCTTGAAGCGTAGTTATACCTTCGCTCGAGGGGATTGAATGTTTTGTAATTACATAAGCGACGGCCCCGGCCAGTGTACATCATAACGAAACAGACAATGACCGACAATTTCCGGTCAGGCATTCTTCATCCAGGAAAACAGAGAATTCTCTTGTCTCTGAAGTGCTCGGTGTTACTATTTAAATTGAGCGAACGTTAGAAAGAAGGAGAAGAATCGCGTCGAGCGATTATCATTTATCGATTCGAGAGGCTCTGGGGTCTCTCCTTTTCCGATTGCTCGCATTCTCTCTCTCTCTCTCTCTCTCTCTCTCTCTCTCTCTCTCTCTCGCTCCTCTCTTCGCACACCTCGGACCGACTCGTTTTACCTGAAATCCGCGATTTCAGTTCCCACGAGATCAACGCGACCCGACATAGATGCACTTTTCCGCGAGCATCCACGCTGCAAACAATATTCGTTAACGAGCGTTTCACCGTTTCGTCGGCGCGTATTACGCCACGCGTTAATCAGATATCGGAATTCATAGCGGCGCAATTAGGGAAGTTCTGCCGGCGAAGCTGAAGGATACAGTTTGCTGGGGCGCGAACTCAATATTCATGGGGACCAGGACCGCGAGGCAATCGAACTCGTATCGAGAAACGGATCAGCCGCCGGTCATGCATATGAATACGAAACCTTTCGGAAGGTATCGAAGAAAGTCATTGACGGGCAGCCGGAACAAGCTAATGATAGCTCCGGGTAACGAATCATAAGATGCAAGAACATTTCGAGAGGTTATATTGTACACGACACATGTGTACACGATGCATTCGGTTTTGCTGCAGTAAATCCAATGCGTCCTCATATGATGCATAGTTTCTATGCACTGTTAGAACTGGAAGGGTAAAACGGGGCGGTCGTAACAGAGAGGGGAATACTTGTAGTCTTCTTCAGTTTTGGAATGATTTTTTGCATTGACCCTTTGCACTTGAGTGGTGACTCCGAAGCAACTCTGAAAAGTGTTGCATCATGTTACAAAATTAGTTTTACATTAAGTTTGCCTATATTTAAAAAACAGTTGAAAGTTTAATTGTTGTATGAGTTTCAAAACTCAATTTCATGTGAATAAAATGCACTAAGCGATACAACATCAAAATAATATATCATGTCTAGTAATAATTAATGTCGTTTTCTAATACATTTTAAAAACTAATTTATTTAAACAAAACAAAACAATTTAATGAACGATTTAGTCGCCGTTGTTTTCAACCACTTGTGTCCAACGCTCAGGTAGTTTCTTAATCCCTCTCTTGTAAAATTCTTGTGATTTTGATTTAAAAAATTCGGCCAAGGCGTTTTTGAGGCACTCTTCGTTATTGAAATGTTTTCCAAGAAAAAAATTTTTCAAGGAACAAAACAAATGATAATCGGATGGAGCAGTATCTGGAGAATATGCAGGTTATGGGAGAACTTCCCATCCCAACTGGCGTAGTTTTTCCCCCGTGATTCTTGCAGTATGCGGTCGTCCGTTATCGTGATGAAGAATTACGCCCTTCCGATTAATCAGCGCGGGTTCTTTTTCTCTCAAAGCTCCGTCTAACCTTTCCAATTGTGCGCCATACATATAAGAGTTCATAATGAAGAATTCCTTTAAAATTCCACCAAAGACACGACATCACCTTTTTCGCATGCAAGTCAGGCTTTGGCGTGGGCTGCGGCGCTTCGCTTTTGCCCAACCATTGTGGCCGTCTCTTCAGATTAACATAAAGCACCCATTCTTCATCTCCGATAACAATTTGCTCTAAAAACGGCAATCGGTTTTGACGAGAGAGGAGCGAACTGCAGATTGTGACTCTTTGATGTTGCGGTTGTCCTCGGTTAATTCATGTGGAACCCACTTTCCAAACTTTTGGACCTTACCAAGTGACCGCAATTGATTTCAAATAGTTTTTGCGAACAATTTAAAGCTGTAGCGAGTTCTTGTTGCGTTATTTGAGGATTTCTAACCAAAAGAACCTGAAGTGCTTCCTGATCCAAAAGCGATACTAATTATTACTAGACCTGATAAGTCAAAATACTATCTTGGATTCAGGACTGAAATGGTTTCGAGTATTCAGTCTAACATGATTAGACAAAATGAAAGATAGGGGGTATCATGCATTTAAATTTCTCTATTTTCATTTTATTAAAGCACAGGAGTCAAAATGACAGATATCATATTCTTTATTTTATAATTATTCGGATATACGAAGGCTTTTGTGTCTATATCTTTAGATACTCTGTGCTTGTCTTGTTATTTTTAAAAGGAATTACAAACCCGTCGTTTTTAGTCCTGAGTAATTCTATTTTCAATTATTATTTGTTTCAGAGGATATTGCATCGAAATTTCCTGACCTTGATATGATCTGTAAACAATTATAGATTGTAAGAATCGCAGTTTTGTTCCAATTTTTAACACATTGACTAGTGATGGCATCAATGCTAATATCATGGATGATATTCAATCAATTCGATACCAAAGTAGTTAATAGCAGGTTTCGATATGTATCGAAGTTTTAAGTATCATTTGTCGATACCGAGACCTCTTAAAATGATACCAATATATAGAAAATATAGTATTCCTTTTAACACCATGTCGTCCGCACATCTAATCGAGATTCTTTCGTTTGGCGCCGATAGCCTCACTTATATTTTCTTGTACACTTAGTATTTTTCTTTTAAATGATACGAAGCAAAGCAATCTCCGAGATGTAACGCGACTCCACAAGATTTACACATTAAATTTGTTCTCCAAATTTTTTGTTTTTGTAACAAGCGTATATTGTATGTACATTGTAACCGCACGGCACCAACGTGGTGCCACCGGCGCTTGCCCGATAGTTTTCGTATGGCACTACTGTCGTGCCACCGGACGGCATAGTGTTAAGAAAAAAGAGTTGATCTTCAAATCTCTGTAACTGCTCTCCCTGCAATCTACAAAATGCACTACATACTATGTACTACTAAAATGCACTACATACTATGCCTTTTTAAACCGCACAACTTTTGTATTGTTGCCCAATGCATTTTTTATAAGTTGCGTGGACCACTTTGTATATACAATATCGGTGAAATGCGGTATCGCTTAAATCGTGTCAATGAAAACATTGTCGGTAAAAAAATTGTCGGTGATTTCGAGGTAACCCTTCCTTGCTAACTATTTAATGTTCATTCAGATAGAGATTCAGGTAGAGCCAAATAAATTCAAGTCACACCCGAATGTTGCACGTGTTCAAACGCATCCTGTGTACACCGGACACTCTGTTGACATTTGATATTCACCAACGTCGCCAATTTCGTTAGCTCGCGACGGATCGTATTAATTGATTTCTGATTAACATACCAGCCACGAATCAAAAGTCAACAATGCTTTGGCAACTAGCAGTCTTGAAATTCCTCACCTTTTCGAAAACGGAAAACGACAGTACTACAATTTTTAAAACAAAAATATCTGTACAAAATAAACTGGTACTGTTTCCTTTGGTTTAAAATGGAAAAATAGTTTCTGCGTAAGTTGGCAGTATTTACCCATGGGTGAAATTATTTTATCGATTTAATGAACAGAATCTTGACATGTGAATTCAAAATCAATAGTATTGAACTTTTCACGTGTCTTTCCTAGCTGGTTTATACAAGGTTGTATTCCAGGAAAGTTACGTCGGAAAATAACTTTTACATAACGTGGTAGTGTTACATCAACATGTAGTTGCCAAAATTTTCATTTTATTTTCTTTGTTATGAATTTAATATTTTAATATTCACTTTGTTTCGATAAAACTTTGGTCAACTAATTTATGTGAGGGAAGCACAAGATGAAAGAAACTGTTCAAAGTAATTTAGTCGGAAAGATTTGAACTAAACAGTGAAAATCTTAGTTCAAAAATTTAATCTGCCAAATTCGTGACGATACGAGTTTTTAATTCTGACCATAGAATGATGTGGCATTCAGCTTGCTATAAAAAATCCGAAGACCACGATCCAGCAAATAGAATCAGTTATCTCGGCGGGCTGTTCGTCGAACAACTAAAACGAGCCTGGAGGTTTCTATAATAAAACTAACGCGAGCAAAACATTTACTTTACGAGTCCTCCGCGGCATTTTGCCACGAAACGACGGCTCAAGAGGTGCAGACAATTTTCGCCTCGCGTTTCTGCCGTACGTGACGCTTTTAGTTAGGACCTTGAAGAGGTTAAGGTCTCCATAAAGCCTGGTAAAGATGGCTGCAACTCGAAAAAGGGAAACTAGGGCCTCGGTCATTCATTCTCACGGCGATGTCACCTGCCTCGGACCGAATTTCACTATTTCTTTCACCTTTCTATCTGGGCGCATGCGACACGTACAAAAAACACCGGGAAAAGTCTTTCAGCTTCGAAGCTTTCAGAACCAGAAAAGAAGCGGAGCCGTCCGGTGCCGATTTACCGAAATTGCACCGAGTTTCAAAGTAAATTACCGGCAGCGCACGAGCTTTCGAACAGTCTGGACGCACTCGCGAAAGGCGCCGAGAAACTTGCCGAAAGATTCGGAAAATTGATTCGGACTGGATCTTGACGTTTGTGTTCGTGACTCTCGATGTGCTGAGTTGATCGAGTCTCTGTTGACATGGTCACAGCCACTCGAGAAACTGCTGCGATGTCGTGACTTTGCATTCTGTGGAGGCGAAACGGAACGGGCAGTGTGTGTGTCGCATATGTATGTGTGAGTGTGTCGGTGGATTACAATCTCTGTGCAGAAATGTGTAAAATATTATTTCGAATAGCGAATGCAGTGATCGGCATTCATTATTTTGTTAATTTATATCGGTTGGATATCGACTGAAAATTTCATCTAAATCGGTTGTCGTTTATATGAGCAATAAATTATTAAAAATAGCGAACATTACATTCTTTGGTTACTTTTGGGATGTAACTATAACTTTAAAGAGTTTCAGACGTTTCGATGCTGGTTGTTTCGTTTTGCACCAACCGATCTTTTGGTAAACGACTATCAATATGTTCTTTTAACGACTTTTTTCTTTCTAATTACTTCAACTAATTGCAATTTTTTAAAATTTCTTTTAAACACTATTCGTTATAATATTTGAATTGCTTTGATTTATTTTACAATATAAAATATTAATTCACGTAACCTCTAACTGGTTATTATAAATAGCGACTTGTATTCTTGAAATCTTCCATGGTGGTATTGTGACGATGTAGAACACGGAATTATTATGAATAAAGGAAAGGCAGGAACACTTTAACCAATAGTACTTCATTCGTTCCTTACTAATGTCACAAGGGTGCATGGCCACAGGTGTTGCGATTATTCACGAACCATTAATAAATTGTTTTCTTCCAAGATACACTGCACGAAGGCATATTTGTAATATCCTAAACAAAGAAGTATGTAATGTTTAAAATAGATGATCACTCCATTTGTAAATGAAAATTCTTTTTGGAATAGTAAATTCATATGTTACATAATTCTTAAAAATATCCAGTAATAGTCGTTCGATCCACTTCACTATATCCCATCAACACTGCGTTACCATTTTTTATCCAAAGTTTTACGTAGCTTGGTGTAACAGTATTGCAATAATTAAACTGTTTACGCATTTTCACATTAAATATAACCGTTCAAACACGATAAAATATCAAGTGCAATTAAATTCCGTGCTGTTTTTACTTTTATATATCGACATCAGTAACCCCCGTAATAAACTCATGTTTATTTCTTCATTTATTAAATTATGACCATACTTTGTTGATACGAATTTCGCTGTTTATTAACACAGTCATTTTTGCACGAAAATTCACAATCTGATATTCGCAGTTTAATAATATCGTCAATTTCTCGTGTGAGATTTAAATGAGTAATATAAATATTATAATGTTTGGAAATTAAACTCGAGCTTCTTTCATTATCGATTAACACTAATATTGATGACTGCCGATTTTTGTGCAAAATAAAAATTATCAGAGTTAATTGAAAGAATCGTAAATCAGAAGGTCTTTCCCCTTTTCGTAATATTAGTAAGTTCTATCGTATATAAAGATATTCTCAAATTCTTCTAATGTCTTTAAAGTTTTGATTTTGAGTTAGTCGTTTTTTGCAAAACTGCATGAAATTTGCAATGCATTGATAATTCATGTAATTCATAACTAACTCTGTGTCGTACTCCTATTCCTTCTTCGTCTCTGTTATTGCTTCTCATAGTAATATTTGTTCTTTCTATTTAAATGTGCTGTCATTCTGTAATACACTGGACGAAATTTATATAGGGTTACTAATATTCTTCATCTACTAATATTCTTTTTGCTATTTACAAATAAAAGAAAATCATTTACTATTAGAGTCCACTTTTTTTACATTAGAATAACATAACCTTGTCAAGAGCAGTTCATGAAAATAATAAACAATACAGTAACATTAAAGAACTAGAAAACGCTATAAGGCGAGAGCGGAATAAAACTAATATTGCAACATCGCAGAAATTGGTTTGCTGTACAAAGAATAAAATATTTGAAGTAATTAGCCATAAAGATGGAAATATTAAATATTAATATTACAATATTTTTGTTTTTCATAACATTTTAGTTTACTATCCCTATCCAAATTTTGTTGTATAGTTATGCGTTTTATTATTTCATACCGTTTACAAAAAGAATAAAGGAATTTCTTCCTTATTATTCCCTTATTATTCAACCGAATTTCAGTTTTATTACTAAAATACTTAGCGTTTTTTACTAAAGAGTATTAGTGCCCCTATACAAATTTCGACCACTGTACCATTTTTAAGATATATAATAATTAATAAAAAATACTTATTTGAGAACTGTGCTAGTCAAATGAACGAAACTCACTCATAGATATACCGAACAACGGTTCATGGTGCAGAGTAAACATATATAATTCGTGCTCTGCCGGCAGAAACGTGTGCTAGGAAACTGTCTGCACCTAGTTTAGCACTTGGTCCGAAAAATAAGCTACTCCATCGTCCGAAAAGAGCCACTCGACCGTCTCCGAAAGCTCGCGCCACTTCGGCGACCACAAGCAAGGACTCTCCGTCGAAATAAAATTCAACAAAGAGTTCCCAGCATGAATCGATATCCCCGTTCCTACTCTTCGATCCTCGCACCATCAACCGATCCGTTTAACCTGGTCCATTTGCCCTTCGTCAGAGAACTTGGCGGCTACGCCGTGTTGAAAGTCGGTTAATTGACTTATCGTCGATGACGTTACGGCAACGGAGCATCGGGCGTGGGTGATCCCGCAGGTGTGCATGCGCCGGGAGCACGATACTCGGCGAACGGTTATCGAGTAATCGAGTATAAAAACGTAACGACCCGAGTCGAAACTTTCCAATGGAATCGAACTCCTGTTGGAATTACGACTGTTGCCTGACGAGTCGGTGAGAGCTACCGTTCATCTGTGGGAAAAAACGGTTTACACCGGGATGAAACTTTTTACTGGTAGAGTCCGGACCGCGAGGATGCTTTTGGACTGTCACAACCCGTTGTGATGAAAATTTGACGAAAAGTTCGCGGTAAAGGGAGAAAATACTACTCTATCTGGTCCAGGGATCTTGGTAACCCAACTTCCTTCGAACATACAGTTCGGGACAAAAGTAAGTGGACCGGCAGGGAGAATAGATATCAGTGAAAATTAATTTGATTTGCATCACGGTTAGTACGCTTATCATGCATGGATTATTTTGTACAAAATTCAGACCAATATGCACATTTTTAATCCTGAAAAAGTAATCCTACCAAAAGTAATTCTTTAATCCTGTTGTCCTAATGTATAATAATCCATACAATAATTTTTATTTGCCTCTGAAATGACCATTTAAATCGTTTCCTTCTCTTCCATATATTTCTGAAAAGTAAATCTTATTTCTTTTTAAAATGCATTGATTTATATCAACATGGGATACATCATTTATTGTAGAATCTCGTTAGATAAAATGTTCTAAAACTAATATCTCTTATTTTTATACAATAAAGATTTGAAAATATGTTTCTCTCATTCCGATCAATAATCAGGACAATTTCATGTGGTACGGCTTGAATAAATAAGATTACTGAAAACTTTTTTTTCAGAGCAATTCAAAAATTTTAATGATTGTGATAGAAAAATTCAGAAACAATTAGTTTCGAACCGTACTATAGTTCGACTGACCAATAGAAATCGAAACGCGTCAAACAGTGAAGAGCTAGAGCAGATGAAGAGATATGTTGGTCTCTGTCTAAGAGGAAGGTCAGTAAAAAGCTGTAGAATAGCATGATTGAGTGGACAGATGAGTTCTGTAAGAATGAAACAGGAAACTGTCGTTCACTGAAGATTACGGTTATCTAATAAATTTGGCGATGTCCAACAATTCATAAGCATGAGGATAGAAAAAATGATCATTTAATTTTTGTTCTTTTAATTATTTACATTTATACTATAAAAAGTGTAAATTGCCGATACTTTTATACATATGGTACTATACGTAAGATTACAGTGTACAACATACAGTGTCTAACGAAAGTGCTCAAACACCTTTTAAAATGCAATACTTTTTTCATATTGGACTAAATGACTTGAATTGTTTCTAGACGATAGAAAGATTAGTTCACTAGACAATGGCTGCTCTTACTCGGAGTAATAAAAAAAAAGTAAAAACTCTCGCTTTCTAACTTTTTTATCTGACTATTTCGATCAAGTTTTCAGCGTGCACATAAGTTACCGAGATCTACGAAAGGCGCTTTTTAAACTTTCAGCTGAGATAAAATAGTTAAAAAACAAGAACTTCTTACATTATTTATCAATCCAAGTAAGAGCAAGATTAAGAAAAAGCATTTCAGTCACTGTTTAGTGAATTAGTCCAGTTTGAAAAAAGTTATTGCGTTCAAAAAGTGTTCGAACGCTTTCGTAAGCCACACCAACAACGATTATTACTTGCACAGCTACCATTTCAACAACAATAATATCGATAATGTTTCTATTAAGGATCAAAAGAAAAATCAGAAACCAGTCATTAATAACTTTGATACCTTTCAATAATTTATAATTTTACAATTATAATAATAAAACATAACAGATAAAATCGAAACACCCTGCATACTAAATCTGCTATTAGAAGTACTCTTCTTCAGAAACGAAGGTAGTAGTTAAATAATTGAGTTTTCTAAGATCCTATTTAATCTGTTTTCTCACGACGGCTCTAACTAGGTATCCCGTAGCATACGGCGAAAGAAAAGGAGACCCGTAAATGAGCAAACTGCGGCGGAGTTGAAAGAAGAGGAGCAAGTTTCCGAAACCATTCATCCAGAAAACTATTCGCCGGGAAGTGCGAGTTCTGTTCCGCAACGCTGACGAACCTTTCTTCGGAACAAGTCGAAAGAAGGATTGCAAGGCAGGCCCGATAAATAATTCAGTAATCAATTTACACAACTTTCCGGCCGTGATTTGCATTCGTTGGCCGGTTTGCTGATTTTATTTCTCGTCGCAACTGTTTTGATTGCGGGAGACGCTTTTTATACGGACGACCCCTGGAGCGTTTTATCGTCGTCTCTATTTATTCGCATCCCCGAACCGAATTGCCGGCGTGCCAGCCGTCTTATTCCCTATGCCAAGCACGAAACGTCTCGTCTCGACCCTCTTTTGTCTCGAATTCATATGACTGCGGAAATATTTCCACAAATTCGACGAGAATTACACGCGGTTAATGAATATATCAGAACTCCCACGCTCCCCAGCGACAGTTTCACCCTAGTTCCATATTTTCGTGAACCGACCTGGCATATCTCCGGCTACACTATTGTAACATGCCATGAACTTAGGACTCGAAGAAAGACGAACGAATATCTGCGGTTTAAGTTTATGTATGTGCATAAATGTTTATTAACACAATCTTCAAACAGCTTTCGATTTTCATTTTTATTGTGATATATTCGAACGAACTAGTAATGTAACTAAAATGTCTGGAAAGCAAATGAGTTCCGGTAATAGTTATTATGATAATAATGGCCGCGAGGTTCGGATAATTGTATTTCCCCTCGCTAAATTGTCCATTTCTTTTTACAAGCTGAAGAACAATTGGAGAGAATTTGCTGTACTCCCCAAGCGTCAAAGAATAGAATGAAGGTGTTTGCATCAATTGGCGCGCATCAGACTTCTTGTAGCGTTAAAGGTTCGGTACACTTCTAAACTGTTTACGTTACATTTAGACTCGACAACGGGTATAAATTTCGGTAAAATTTCCTCATAGCAGTCTGAGGGAGTCTTCAGCCAGAGTTCGACAACACGTTGAAGCTACAAGATTACCGCCGCAGCATCATAAACCCCAGCTGTAATCCCCGAAGAAGGATTCGACAGTCTACGAGGGCGTCCAAACGACGCGAGAACGTCAGAAAGAAGCTCGGTCCCCGTAAAAGGAGGAACACGTCACCCCATCACTGTAACAACGCATTTATGACGCCCTGGGGAAACACCGGTACAGTCAACGCGCGTCTATTTTGCGCGCAACACACGCGTGAACTCTCGCGAAACTTGCCGAGCGGGCTCGTGTCGTAAAACGTTACACACGGTGTCTACAAAATAATGATCACGCATTCTAGAGGTAATTCCCTGCATATTGTCCAGACATTTGTAAGAAGAAGAACCTTTGTAACGATCAAAATCAACGTGAACATTGTTTTATCATCTTGTACTCGACGTTTTTCTTTTTCTTTGTTAACGTCAATAAGACTTTACAATGATTACAAGTATAAATACTTTACTAATATATACTTTATTAAATTTACAACTTTTGAATGATCGTCAACATTTCAGTCGATGACATTTGGTACGACATTTTTGAATGTAACATTGTTATTGGTAATCAAAATTGTGCCAACCAATTTCATGCTCTTTCATACAATCGCCCATACTCATTTCCATCTGTCATCCTTCATTTCGTACAATATTCAGTTTTTGCAAGCTGCATCCATATGGTCAGCAATATCGATTTTCCCTTCAATACCTTTTTTCGTTGGATATGTTGACGTAAAGATAATTTCACTCCCATTGTTACGGACAAATTGCTACTAGCACGAACGATAATTAATTTCTGGACCGTCAGTGTTTTAGGTAACGCGAGCACGAATGAACACCGCCTTACTTCTTAACGTGTTGAATGAAACTGATTGTTACTAAAATTCTTTTTCCTATGGTAAGATTTAGCTTTCTAGTTTCGATTTTATTAATTGAATAACTGACGAAATTGTGGTCACTTTTTAAGTTAATGTTTATATATACCGTTTATATATAGTTATGTTTATATATACCGTTTGTATGCACTATGTTCATATGAACTTGCTGATTGCGTGAACCAATTTGCCTCTCTTCAGGTTCATATGAATGGCGTTCTACTGCATTCCGTTGGATGCCATTAGGTCGAGGTCCGATGCGGCGACACTTCGATTGCGGAAAATTTTAATGAAATTCAGGTTCGATGGCCGGCCAGATGCGCGCGAGAAGCCGCGCTAAATAACGCCGGCGCGTACTTAGCAGGCCGTTAATTACTTTAAACTGAATTAACGTGTCCATGACGTCGTTGGGACGCATGGATAACGCAATTTCTGCCACTAGGCTGGAATTTGCGGCGTTGATTGAGTCCGAACGGACCCGTTAATTTCGCGAAATCCATTTCTGAAGACGGCGCGGCGAGCCGGCAAACAATGCGACCGGCCACTCTCTTCCTCTCTCTCTCTCTCTCTCTCTCTTTCTCTCTCTTTCTCTCTCTCTCTCTCTCTTCTCGATTTTCTCCTTTCGGCACGGGGAAAAATAGGCCAACATTATCACGTTCCCCCATCGATTTCCCTCGAATATCCAATCGACCGACACTTATACAACTCCCATCCCGTTTCCGCTTTCTACCTGGTACGACTCGAAACAAAAGCTTCTGACTTCCGTTAAGCTCGCCGCACGGCGGTGCTCGCAAACGCGTTCTAATTATTCTGCGAGGCTTCCATTCGGACCCGTTACCAGTTATCGATGAATCAATTCTCACGGTGTTTTCGCGTTTCCATTGATTCGTCGCGAGTGGATTCAGAGTGTGTACGCCGCGCCGGTCGATCCCACGTTACCCACAGCGCAACTGGGTCAACGCCCGGCTAGTCCAGGAACAGGAGAGAAGCTTCCTGGAGATAAACAATACACGCTGTCGGAGTATGCTAATTAGTTTAATTAAATAGCCAGACTCTGTTCAGGGTGACATCGATTAATTCTGTCATAAGTGTCTGTCGGCTTGTTTGCCTTTGCGTGGACTCCTGTGATCTGCCAAAACCAATCGGAATCGATCCAACTCGTAACTCTGTAACATTTCCGCAAGGAAATCCGAGAACACTAGAGAGGCTTAGAGTATCGTTTAGATACAAGACACGACGAGGCTATGCACACTCTGTAATTGAGAGGTGTGGCGAGAGTATTATAAACAGGGTAGAAACTGCTGCATTGACTTCGAGCATCTCTTAAGTACCTGTGAAGAGAGGAATGGCTATAATTTTCTACTTTTGGATTTAAATGGTCTTCACGGTTACGTTTAGTTTAATTATTGTAATTTGCTTATGCAAGCATTAAGTTAAATAACATTTATTAATCGACTTTTTATACTGTTCTCTAAAGACCTTTTAAATAAGAAACTTCTGCATAATATTTCTAATTGTTTCATATTAAACATTGTTGGTTTGTCGAGAAGATAAGAAACTTTATTTCGAAGATTGGAGAATCACCTCGGTTAGTTTCATGTATTCAAAAAATGTTTTCGTGTCCGTTTCCATGGTATTTCTTCTCGAAAATGAAACCACGAGTAGAAGATGTTATTTAAACAATTGAATTATTCTTTTATGTAGAATCACTTCTATTCCAGTTGTACTATCAGTCGCCGTGCCTACACTGTACATAAAACGCGATAAGATAAGACACAACTTATGGGTTGACCTAATAATAATAATGGTGATGATGATGGTAAATTTTCTTTATTCTACAGTCGTTAATTGCAAATTAAGATAAAAAAGGTGGAAGAAATACTATCACAGTTTATAAACCATAACAGTAAAAACAGGATTACTTTCACGTTACGTGAGACGATAAGAATCACGATACTGTTAATGAGCGAGATTTCGCACAATTTAATATCCACGTTATTAAACTTAATCCTCCAGTGATGGCCTATTACAAGTGCTTATTATAAATACTGTAGATGATATAAACGTTACAACACGATTTTTATTTTTGAAACCACTATAAAACAAAGAAATATAAGTAAATCACAATGGCAAGCAGAAACACCTGCAGCACATTTACTAGTACTATCTGGCTTATTCAGTTTATTCATTGAATATACGTTGCTATTTGTGACGAGTGTTTAAAAGTGTTTGTTATAACTTAAAGACGGACAATTTGAACAGGAGCATGAATAATATTTAGTTTATAATGAAGAAACTCTTTTTCTGCAAATATTAATTTCAAAACAAACGACTCGAAAGATCCTTTTGTATCAAGATGTTCTTATATAATATCTACATTTTTTAATCAAATAACTTCGTTTTGTAAATTTTTGAGCATACATTATGCATATGTAATAATTATATGAATTGTTGCAGTTCTTATTAAGTTAATATATGCCAAAAAAATATTGACTACTATAGTTGTGATTTTTAGATCAAGTTACGTTGATTCCAAGAAGTCGAAAACGTTTAATTAGTTTTCAATTTATTTACGTATTTACAAAATATAAATTAGAATAAGTTGTGATCTACTCTGAATAAAATTATCTGGGCTATCGAAATATGCATAATGTTTGTAATAAATATCGGATAATGTCTTTTTCACTTAATAAATATAAATATTTTATTAAATAGAAAAGGCATCATATATTTACTGTTTTTTTAGGAAAATGTTCAACCACTGTATATAGGTCAAAATTGTAGCGCAACAGAATGCACCGAGTATTTCGACTTGCGTCAAAAGTTTTTCAATTCGGCCGCGATGTGCGTCGACGCAGCCACGCAACAGCCCCCAAGAATTCGCCACAGAAATACAAGCACTCAGGTTTCAATATCAATCAGCGTTAGATCACAGAGTCGTTAATACCAGCTCAGATGGAATATTTGTGATAATTGCGTCTCAGACACGAGCCAAGCTGGGCTTTACCCCAAATTACATACGGATTTGGCCTAGGCTGGGTTTGAGTTAGGTTTATGCCTCGGCTAAGTGTTCCGAATGTCTATCGCGTCAGCAAATACAGTAATTATTCGTTAAATAGCCTGCAAACTTTCCAAGTGTCTTAACAGGCAGATTCGTGCAGTCGCGTCTCGCCGCGGAACAGGAGGCCATAAACGACCGCATTTTGATACAAAGCTGCCAGCATGGGCCGCGGAGAGTGGGGCCGGAGGGCTGGCCGGAAAAGGAACTTGGCAGCCGCGCTCGATCTCGCTTAATTGGGGTCGCGTAATTTAAGTTAAGCAAGTCGTAAAATTTGAATTGTAATTGCGCGCATCCGTTATGCGCGCCTATAACCAGCCGTGTGTTGGGCGGCGTTGCGCGCGCTGGCGAGCGAGCGTTCACCCCTCGCGAGTGTGTGTAATCGGAAATCGTTTAACGGCAGGAAACAGCGGCTGCTTGCCCCTTGTAAATTGTTTCGCCTCCGATCCGCACCCCTCTTCTTTCCTCTTTTTTCTCTCCCGACCAGCCACCGAAAAGCTGATATCGGAACTGAACTAGCTAATTTCTTCCTGCCGTTTTTGATTCACGAGGTTTCGCGTGATTGCGTAATGAAATTGCCCTTCACCTGCGATCACGATCATTACGATCATTGCTCTTTAATAAATTTCATACATTTTACGAAACATGACGTGGTCTACCTAAAGCCATCTGAGTACAAAACTGTAATTGTTATGAATAGACTGCGGACCTTTATGCAAAATAAAAGTGTTCTGACTCAATTGTACGAAGCAGAAATGACATTTTTTTCTTTTAGCACGTTCCATGCCACGTGTATTACCAATGGTACATGCTTACATGTTTATTTAATGCGTTTGGAAGATAGTTTATAACAAATTTAGAACTAAAGATTTAATTTCCACCACAAGAATGGGTCGTAACAAGTTTGTTTCATTGTTATATGGACTGTTTATTTTGAAGTTTTTAAAACTTTTTATTTGTAACTAGTTAATATGTATCTTAAAAAATGCCAATGCTTTATTGAATTTAAAATTCAGCAATAAAAGAAATTGCGTAGCGATCGATTATGAAAGTGATATAAATCCAATTTTCATAGATGACGCGCATTATAAAAAAGAATTTGTACACACCACAGGATTATTATGATGTTATAAAAAAGTAAATTGGCTGAAAATATGTTGGATAAGATTATACAAAAGTGCACCATATAATATTGTAGGATTTTTCCGAGTATGAAGGGCAGAATGATCGAGGGCGAGTTTTATAAAATACTAAACTAATGGAACAGATGTTGACAGAGTGTTCGGACGGCTTCAATTGACCTGAGTTTATTGCTTATTGCTTATTGCTAAGAAATAGAGAGAATGAGTAAGAATCAGATAGCGAGTGAGACAGAGTGAAAGAGAATGAATGCAAGAGAGAGAGAGAGAGAGAGAGAGAGAAAGAGAGAGAGAGGGAGAGAGAGAGGCAGGATAATATATAAAAAGGCTGGGGATTCGAAGGAGAACCGTCACCCTGAAAGCTCATGCGTTGTCGTAGTTGTTGCCGTTGTTGAAGGCGTTGTTGAAGTAGTTGTTTAAGTAGTTGTTGAAGTCGTTGTTGTTGTTGTTGTTACCGTTGTCATTACTGTTAGTATCTTTGTCGTAAGCCGTGGGAAGTTGTGTGTTATCGATAATAAACTATCACTGTTATTGTTATTTAAAGTCGTGTGTGACGGAGGTGTATAAAGTCGCGTGTGACGAAGGACACAGAATTTAAGACGTTAGATTCATCATCCACATGTCGGGGAAGACCGCCAAAATTTGAAATAATCACCTTGGTGCCTTTGTATAACGATGCCAAAATGGATAATTAATAATTACATATCATATATCAAGTTTGAGTAAAATATCAAATGGCCAGTGTGAAGAGTCGAGTAAAAACAACTCGGCGCGGTATTTTTTCATTTTTGTAATGTCTTCATTGTTTAGTATTTCACATGGTCAATTTCATCATAAGTGCATAAAATCCGCCAACTACTGAAGATACAATGTTTATGTACAACCCTGTCGATGTTTTTTTACGATGAAAATCAAAGCTGATCATGACAAAATTTAGCAGCATTAAAGAATAGGAAACCAGTCTAGCGAAATATACAATTGTTATAGGACATTGTAACATAATTAGTCAGTGACATTAACTATCATGAACCGTCACTTCCTCTATTAATAGCTCAGAAAGCAGAAAATTACGTGATAATTGTGTTAAATGAGCTAGATGTGGTTGTTTAACTGTATTAATTTGCGTTAAATGCGGTTATAACGTATGGAAGCATTAATTAATAATTCTATAATGTGTAACCTATACTATATGAAGTACATTGAATTCATGCATATAACAGAGAACTGAATAATAAACAGACTCTTTATCCAAGCTTTGTGCAATATCACCACTGGCTGATAATCAGTTTTGTTTATTAAATAATATAGCTACAAAGAGAAAATTTTACAACACAAAATTGCAACGAAAATTCGCTTTTTTACATATTATAGTATCATATGTTTTGAACACAATGAAGACGTAGAATTTATTTCGCGATGTTACAGTAGCAAAAACATTTATGCTATAGCGCGAAATTAATAAAAATAAATATATGCTGCAATAACATGTAATTTACTATGTTGTGCAGGATACATTGCATATAAATAATTTTATCGATCATGCTGTTGCTAATATTGTGCGGACTACGTATATTTGAGAGCAATGCAATAAACATTTCCAATACTGCATTCTCATGCAGATTAACCTATTACCTTGTAATTGATTTCGTGACTGGACTAGTAAAATTCATCCTTGCGTCAATAATCGTCCAATACGAAAATAAATGACATATAAATGCGTGAAGATCGTAAAAAAAATGATTGATTTTAATATGTATTGTGCATTTTATGACATGGGAATTACGCATTCATAAACAAATGTGATTGGAACTACATATTCAACACCATTTTCTGTCCTTTTCAATATTATCATTTAATTAATTTGTTTCTCGTTTGCCTTTTTTTCGTTTATTCAATAATTTATGTTTATTCATTTGATATTTGACCCATTTTTCATTTAATTACATGACAGTTTTAATACAAACCGTATTTATCAAATTAGTAAAATAGTGATCTGAAATATAGGATTCTAATGCCACAGCCTCCTTATAGAAATAGTATGAAGGATATTGTACATCATGTACGAGTCATAGTAATATAACCGCATTTTTCTCGAAACAACTTAAAGGAACAAATTTTGCTGGTCGGAATTTTCATCTTTGATTCGCTGTATAAACACAACAACAACATACCGTTTTTTATGAAAAATTGATAATTTATAAAAATGAACCCTTATTACCTACCCCAAATGTCGGCCTTCGTTTGATGAAAATTATGTTGTGAGTCTGGCGGGAATGAATTCATATACCGGACGATAAATTCCGATAATAAAATAAAAAATAAA
>CM052162.1:9139996-9172619 GCA_028455555.1 Augochlorella aurata | reverse complement strand
TTTTGTGTAGTCTTAAACTTTTGACCGACGAAATATTATACAGATTTCGTTCCTTTTTTTGTAACATCGCTACTGAGCAAAATATCAAAACGAAATTTTGTTTGTAAGTGTATAAACAAATGTCTAATTAGTTAATATCAAAAGTAAAACACTGTATTTATATCTTTTATGGAAAGTAAATCAATTATTTATTTTTTCCATTTCGTCTTAAACTTTTGTCCGCTACTGTAGATGTAATATATGGAATAGTTTTTGCATTAAATTATTACATTATCTTCTTGATCTAGATTCCTTAAGTTACTATATAATTTCGCTAAATAATTTGGTTTCTTCCAAATATGACATAACTTTTAACATTTGTTTATAATTGTCCAAATATTCTTTGATGGTATTGAGCATTACTTTTTGTATGATATTGTTGTGCGAGAGACATTTTATTAGGATGTGCTTAAGTGTAAGTTCAATATTACAGTTGATACAAAAGGTTTATCTGTTTTCGAGAGTATGCACTGAAGAGTTATTTTAGTGTGTCCAATTCTTGGTCGTCATAGTACAATTTGTTTCCTTCTTGTTAAATGTACTGCTGGGTTGGTAGAGAATATACTTTCTCTAAGTTCACATAGGAGAGTGAGATTTTAATGTACTCATTCTTGATTCCACTTATACCAAATATTTTTTGTTAAGAGTTTCTTCAAATGGGATTTTAATGCACCATAGATCTACATTTACCTTGTTGGTGTATTTCCTGGAATTTCAATATTATTAAGTTTACTTTCGCGAAGGATTATATTTTTCTGTCTGTATAACTCGTCTTGTAAATCCCCGATTGGATGGTTAGAATTGAAGGGATTTCGTATTTTCTTGATTATATTGGGATTGTGAACAGAAATTATATAGAGGTTTTCGTTTTCAATATTGAACAATTTAGATACTACAGGATCTCATTGAAATTGTAATGGGAAATTTATACTTCATTCTTCTGTAACTAATAATAGTGATTACTTTGTCATCATTTACTTTATAATAAATATATGTTTGCTAACTCGTAACAATTTTTTTATTATTTATAAAGTATTTTATATAGGGGAACGTAGAGAGAGAAAAGCGAAGGCTTTAGAGTTACGGAATGATAGGCTATGTAAAGCGGAGGAAGAGTCCATATCCCACATATGGGAATGCAAGGGCCTTGATGAAGTAGGGGACAGAGAAGTAATCAGGAAGGCGAGAGAAGCAATAAATGAAAAAGGGGAAATTGGAAAGAGCTATTGATAGGGGAAGTATAAGCAGAACTAGTTCTGTATATCAAGAAATTCGAGAGAAACGCGTGATTAGAGTTGGAAAAAGAGAGGAAGATGGAGAAGCAAGAATGAAGGAGGCAGTAATTGTGCAATAAGAAAGATTAACGTGAAGCATAATTATATGGTTAACAGCGACGAATGTATTTATATGTAAACAGCCACATGTACTTAGTTTCTTAAGCAATAATGCGCGGAGTGTATTTAATAAATAAATAAAAGTAATTTGTATAGTATAAAAATGTGCGTGCAATAAATAAAACTTAATTTACGGCTATTTTGTTACGAATATTTTGTTCTGGACCGTGTATTATCCAAACTAACGCGAATCGTATTTCCCTTTATTTATACGATAGTTGGTGGTATCGATATATGCCTATCATAGTATTCATCTGCATATAACAGGAACAATTTCAATCTCTCGATAGCCTGCAGTGATAAACGAGGATCGCACTGCCGACCGTACTAAAAGTTCTCGAATAAAGCAGTCAAGTTGATTTACGAATAACAATTTAATAGGTTCTCACTCAGAAATCATCACTACATTTACCCACTTACCGTTACTAAACTGTGCAATTGTATGCAGTTATATCAAATGATATTCGGTGAAACTTACATCAAATTGCAATGTCTAATTAGTTGCAATTTGAGTAGTCTTAACTTGCTATTACTCTAATAGTTTTTTAGCCACTGCGAATAACTAAGAAAATATTTTTTATTTCTACATAAAATTGGCAAATATACTGTCTGTCATTATTACAAACACAAATAAAAATATTTGATTAACACTTACTGCAACGGCATCCATCTAAACAATCTCATAAATACAATGTATTTTATTTAATAAAATTAGAATTGGTAAGATATGTTGTATGATATAATTGATATTGATTATAATTGAAATGTAAGATAGAATACAACTGATTAACGTAACAATTATTATTCAGGATTGACTAAATTATTTCGTCACCTTCCTTCCTCACAAAGCAAACACATCTTTATCAAGGGATCTTTCGGACAATAAATCAATATAGTCGAGTTCATCATAAATAAACAATGGGTAATAGGACTTATATTAACCACAGAGTGGCCAGACGAAATAAAAACAAATTGTAAACATATATAAAATTAAAAATAATTAAATAAGATAATTAAAAATTAATATTAATTTTTTTATTTAATGTCTTATCATTGGCCTTGTTGTTTTTACAGTTAAACGACAAAATCCTTATTCATTTCAATTTTAAAATTAAAGGACTTACACCGATTGGCTTCTGAGTCGCCCATATAGAATTATCGGCAGTAGCGTGGTGTACAAGATAGAATTGCTTAGAAAAATCGATCACGGGACAGTATATTGATTTCACTGCAGTCCCGGGCGGATAATGCACCGCGATTCATCGCTAACGTGCCGCCACTAAATTGTAAACCGCGATGAGTTGGGCTGTCCCGCAGGGTTGCCCGTTTAACGGCATACACCGGTAACGCGGCCCTTTATTTATGGATACGCCCCTGGCTAGAAGTAACGTCGAGGCGGCTGAGTAATGCGACGCCGCGCCCGCCTACGGTTTATCCAATTTTCAGTTCGAAACTGCCTCGAATCCGCCGGTTTTTGGCCAGCCACTCTAGGCGGACGCGCGCGAACATACTTTACGGCGATCGGCAGTGATCGAACGTCGCGATTTTCATTTCTGTTCCGCGTTCGTTGCCTCGAGCTTTCCGAAGATTGAAATTGTTACCGTTATTCATGTGTTAGGACGCCTGTTGACCAATCTCAATTATTGCGCAAACAAAAAGAAACATAGATCGTGTCGACAGTGCGTAATATACGTATGGTCGGTCGCTAATGGATTTCGACACGAAATTTCTTATTTTCGAAACATTTACGATGTTTAAACTATTGTATTTTGGTGAAAGTGAATTTCATTCCATGATTAATTTTGTTACAATATGATTTTACATAATGTAGCAGATGGGAAACCGAAGAAACGATTTTTCTCAAGAATGTTGCAGATCGAAGCATTTTCAAAATCATTCGGACATGCTTTAGTAATTCAGCAATATTAATACGTGATCGACTTGCTTGTAGATTTGCAAAATGCAAGAGAACTGAAAAAGTAATTAATAGTTTATGAATTTTAAGTATTTATGACAAAAATGAGTACATAATCCGCGAAACGATGAAAATATTAGAGAAGCTTCAGAATTCTGATATACTACTTTGACTCTATAAAAATTATGAAATGCAAGTATGATAATTTAATTAACTTTTACTCCTTACAGTCGATGTAGACATTTCCTATTTCGAATAATGGTCTGTTACCTAGCAATTATTAATGTTAATTTTATTGAGTGTTAACAATACATTAAAATTCCTAAAATCCAATTTCTGAAAATCGTTCGTCATCTACAGTTTGAGAGATCGAATATTCTCATCGCGTGTCTAAATACTAGCATGTATGTACCATGATTTATCCGATATAATTGATGTTATTTAAGAGCAAGTGTCAAAAAGAAGCGAACGACCATAGTAGGAGCGCTGATAAACACGACAGTGGTAGCCAGACGGTTTCATCTGCCCTACTTTCCTTACAACCGGTTAACCTTAAATCTGGAAACCCTTTGATCCTTCTCTCGTTCTCCTAAAACAGGCAAAGTCGCGACGTTCGTCTCAAGATTAAATTGTCGGTTAACTGCTGAAAATTCCCTGTTTGACATTACTGTCCGTGGAACCCTCACGAAGAAACCCGAACATTGTTTCCTGCTCAAGAACAATTCCAACTTCATCGTCGGAGCCGGAGCTGAAACCGGCGCCGGATGTTTAACGAGCGAGATCCGCTTTGACAAAAATTCGGAAACATATATACGACCGTTCGAGAAGCTTTCGCTACATTTCGGTAAACGGGGTGAGAACGATTCGACGTCCGCTTCACAAAGAGGAGCTGAAAGCCCTGGTCGAAGGAGACCGAGCAATTCGTGACCGATGACGAGGGGAACACCGTCGAACGCGCGACAGATTCGGGCACAAGATGCAATGGCCCCGTAAAACGGCACTCGAGAACCTTTGAGGACTGACGGTGAATCTATTTTTCGGCCTCGAACCGGTCCTCGTGCGTTTTTCTAAGCCTCGACGAGAACCACTTTTAACTTGTCCTACTTTGTACTTACTTTGTGCTGTGCTACGAGATGCCGGGCACCGTGGCAAGGGAGCTCTGGGAACGAGGGCCACGGGGAGCATGGTGGGGCATGGTTGGTAGAGGGGATGGTGGTGGAGGAATAGGGAGGCACGGTCGACCGGAGGTGGAACGGGGGAAAAGAATGAAATCCGGAGGACGTCCGGCGTCCAGAATAGAGCAGAAACTCCGAATGGCTTTTTGCGGTTCCGTAGGTGGCGAGATAAAAGGCGGGCCGCGGTTATTTGTCTTTTGCCTCTGGATGACAAAGGCCAGTTACGACAGCCTGCTTGCCCGTTAACTCATCCCCGTCCCCGCTGTCGTCGTCGCAGCCACCGCGTTACTTCCATCCTTCACTAGCCTCGCACTCGACTACGATCTACAAATGGAACACTTTTTCGGTTCGCCTCCGTGTTACTACCGGGAACGACCTGAATCTCCAACGGAGGCTGTTGTCCTTTAATTGTGCGACCGGCGTGGCCGGAAGTAGGGGAACGACGCCAAACGTGTGCTGTTCACTGACACGGACCAGTATCAATACCATTCGTCTACTGTTTTTTTCTAGGACTGCATTGGGTATTCGACCTTTGGATCGGTCGGGAAATTTTTTCGGGTTCCGATCGAGCCCCGACAGTTCGTAACTACGAGCATCCGAGATCTCGGATGTCACATCTAAATTAATTAAATCTCTTTGTCTTTAACGCTTTAACATAGCATTCACACGTTCGCGACGGGTTGTACCACCGGTGGTATATTCTTGTGTGTCCCATGGGACGGGATGAGCCACCGGTGGTACATACAGAAATATCCCATCAGGTGGGATGAGCCACCGGTGGTACACGCCGGTTTGAATCTAATAAAAAGGTGATTTTTGTAATTAACAAATTTATTTACATATTTAATTTCTTCAAAACATTGTATACGCAAAACCGGATGATAGTCGCAAAGAGGGCAAAATGTAGTAACGCGCTTGGCTGTTTGTACGGCTATGACGGTGCTCACGCGTTCTGACAATTTTCTATAACAATCCCTGCAGCGCTTGCGAACATTTCTTGCAATGCCCAGATATCTATTTACAAAATGAAGGTTGCTATCCTTTAGTTGCCTTATTGTCATTTCTTCAGTTGTTAATAATTTATCAATAATTTTTTCTTTAAATTTCCAAATGCTCATTTAACCACTACCCCATGTTTTGTGTATGTAATACGCATTTACTATTGCTGTCCCGCAAAGTAGCTGTATTGCGATTTTACTATACCATTTCACTGTTTTTCTTAAAAAACTATAATAAGATTCCATTTGATCTAATAAATCGACACCCTTTTTGGCATTGTCGAAGTCAAAAACAAGATCTGGTTTCATTTTTCGTGGTTTTCCTTCGATTAGTATGCATTTTTGATTTTTACAAGTCGTTAACATGGAGACAGTTCTTTTATCGGTCCATTTGACGAATTTTATGCCGGAACTATTTTCCATGGCCAGAATTTCGCCAAGTTTCTGCTTTTTTTTGCTTTTACAAAAAAATTTCGATTTTGCTTCACTGTGCCGCAAAAGTACGTTCGTCTTTGTAGAAGTGACTTTGTTAAGGGAACACTCAAATAATATCTATCGGTAGACAAAATTCGCTCTTGAAATAATAAGCCATTCATTAGTTTTTCTACAACATCATATGATTCATATTATTCAGCTTTTTCCGCTGTATACATCTAAATCATACGTATAACCGTTCGGTAAACACAACTTATCTATAGTTTGATCCCATATTTATGGCGTTTCCCTTTTATGTATTGGCGGAAACGCAAGCGTCCACGCCATAAAATCATGCTCTCATCTATGACAACAGTTTTCCCCGGTTTGACGGTACTTTTGAATGCTAAAAGATTTTTTTTCATAAAGTCTCTAATTTTTGTACAAGGGTTTCTCACCACTGCATGTTTCATTATCGACAAAATGTAAATGCTTTAGAATGGACAAGAAACGATCGCGCTTCATGATCCGCTTTATACAATCGTTGCCGTATATAGTATTCTCAACTCAATATAACCTAATGTCCGGCATTTGGACGACACCCATAATTAATAGTATACCGAGAAAGGCCTCTATTTCGCCTATTGAAACAGGTATCCAGGAGTTCTGATGTTTTTTTTGTGTTTTTAACAGTGCGAATTTGCACTGGCATATTTCTTTGTTTTTTGAACCATAAGTAGAATTATGCTGTCGGTTACGAATAGTTCATATATTTCCAACGGATTATTGCAATTAATATTTTTGATTAGAAGTTTCGCGTCTTTCCCACGCTCTGGTTCTGCCACTTCTTTTCCTGCTTGTGTCGTTGGAATTGTTTGCCATTCTATTTCTTGGAGCGTTGTATTCGGAGACAAATATAAATTAGAAAGCCTAATGCATTACTTGTCGATACTAAATTCTTGCTCTGATATACTGTCATCTAAAGTATAGCAAATTGGTCGTGACCATTTTCATCGATAATATTGTACATTGGATTCATCTGATCATCGTGACATCCTATGGGTAATATTTTTAACTGAAATTCGATTTGGAATTAGGAATTATGAATTTGGAATTTGGAATACATATACAGACGTTGGATTACTTCAAAAGTATTCCAACTAAGTATTGAGATATGTATATAGAAAATTACCTCATAGCAAAAATATTCTATAAGTTGTTATAGCAAAATGTTAATTTTGTTACACTTTTTGACCTACTGACAATAGTTGGGTGTAGCTTCGACAGAAACAAAAATATGTGTTTCTATTTCGATCGTTTTATGTTCTCAATTTATTTCAAATCAGCGTCGTCAGATGGGAGAAAGTTGTGGCGTATAACATTTGATGTAGCACATGCGTCATCTACACCTCAGTTCCTAATAAGTCGCTTTAGTCAGTCCAATTCAGAACTCCCCACGTGTAAGCATCGTTAACAAAAGAATAAAGTTACACTGAGGTTATACGAGCACGTGTTTCAAACATCTTCGTTCAGCCATTGATCCCAGTTCTCAGAGATTCCACGTAAAGAGAACAGAATACCGCGGAAATCCGCCACAAAGTGCGAAAAACAGCGCCACCCCACGGCGAAGCCACTAAATACAGGCCTGTCGCAAACGTGTCAATTGCTACAACGCGGCAATGGTTCATGTACCACCGGCGACTCCGTCCGCCCACCCGATGGGATCGAGCACAAAAATAGGCCCGCCCCACGGTGCGACCAATGAATTCAGGCCCCGTCGCGACGTATTAACTCTTAACTGTGGATATCAGAATTTGTGACAACTACTTACTCACATATATTGTTCATAAAATGAATACAATATTAATTTTTGCATAGAAATTAAATATAGCATATGTTGATATTGTAGCATATATTGCATATGTTGAGAGTTACGAGGAGAGGGGAAGATGTTCGAATTAATAACTTATTCACTTATGGTAGAAACAATAAGCAATAACATTTACAATAAAGTCTGCCAGACTTCGTGTCCTTAGTCTAATATTATTTAACATACTAATCTACACATCTTGTTATTCCATACAGGAACGTATTAAGTCACCAAGATATCATTTCCTCTGAAATGTTTGAATTTGAATATTGCTAAAAAAATGTTAAATAGAACCTATTAGTAAAGACTAGTTTGTATTATCTTGTACAGTAATATAATAGTATACATCTATTCTGTTAACGATGATTATCAAAATTTGATTAAACTCTTGAGTAGACCTAGTTGATTATGCAGACTTAAGGATACATTGGTTCAAAGTGAATTTTGACTGCTGTTTCTTTTAAGACCACTTTACTCGTTTATTATTTCCGGGAGGATCTTTATGTAAACGTACATTTCTATTCTAAATTTTCTAAAAGCTCCTACTTAATAATATTTAAAACATTTTTTTATTCTACGATCTATGGTAACTACAAATGCTCAAATATCGGCAGTGTAATTACGTTTATTTTCATCCGGTGCCAGAAGAAGCCTAAGATATAATTTAGAAACAGCTAGCTCAGAGTTCTTCCTGCGAGCTAATGGCAATTGACGTATCATAAAGCCGAGCGAACTTGTTTCACGTTGAGGGATTTTCTCTTAAGCCTGTAAAACGTGTACGTCACTCTAGAATATCATACCTCTACTTGAGGGTGCCGAGCAGTACAATAGGTGACAGACACGAATTTATAAAACAGTTGCCTCGAATAGCAAATATGTATCTCTTATATATCTCATGTGATATGTTCAACATACTGACAACTTTAACTTACTTTCTCAGTTTTGTTTATGAACATTTTTATTGATAGCATTCTCTTTCACTTCTCACTGCTACCAGTTCCGCCGTTTAACATTTCATACGTGCTTGCAAATAAATCACATTATTCTCCTATCTTTTGTTTGCGTTTGCGATTCTGTTCTTGTGTTATTAATATTACAACTTCAGAAATGAGAAAACTTAATTAATGTGTAAAATTAGAAAATCAATGCAGTGATTTCTCAGCATAACATAACTTGTTGCACAAAAAGAGTTCATTAACAGATGGACAAAATACTTTTAATTAAAAAGGAACACAAAATCTGTATCGATACAATATTTTATCAAACTTTATTTAAACGGTCTAATTATATCCACCGTTCTATCATATCATATTTTCATAAAAACGTTACTCACTACATTGTGAATAAATAGAGAGATATTTTGCAGATAATCCGAGAAAAATCTTGAAGTACGAATGGGTTGAAATAAATTCTACAGCTGAAATGCAGATAATTTTTAAATAATCCGCATGCAACGAAAGCCACAGAAAATCTTAACAAATATTTACAAGAGAAACAATTTGCTCTCCCAACCAGAATCGCTCGTTCGCAGCAATTTTATTTCGTGCAACAACGACACGCTCGCGCACAATTAGCATTCGTCAGTGGTCCCGCATTTCGTAAATAACCGCTCGAACGAAATTCCGCATGAAACGCGCGCGTCAAGGGGCCCGCACGCATACCGCATTAATAAACTCACCTGTGTTTATGCGAGAGACGCATCGACCATGGTAAAGAGTCTCGGACGAATACTACGGCAAATTCATCGAAGCAGCTCCCAGCGAGGTACTCACTTGATTAAGATCCTCGGATAATTTCTGAAGAGGATGCAGCGCGTCAGAGAAGCTGCGGCTAGAGAAACGGGAAAGAAATCCAGGCAGCGAGTTAAAGACTTGTTCAAAGGCGACGAGAAACTAATAGAAGAAAAATCCGAAGGCGATGAGCACTGCTTGATGCTGGCGAACAGAAACTAGCGAAACGCAAAAAATTCAGAGAGCGGTAATCCTACTAGAATTTGCATTCATTTCCCGTGGCTTTTGAACGTTGAGAACGCGATCTTGATTCTTATCCGTGGAAAAATCTTACTAAAGATAAAATTGAATTAATCGAGTTTTTAAAATTAACCAGATATTATACATATATACTTTATGTATTTTTTGTTCATTAGTAACAAGTACTGTCATTTTTCATTTTTATATCAAACAGTTTTACCGGTATAGATTTATGCAATTTCTAAAGTGTTTTCTGTTTTAAGCATTTCCTCTTTTCCACCAAGCACAATTTCGATTTTGACTAGACGAACGAGATGTATAAACAAATTTTTATGTTCTAGTATTCATGATAATTTTTATCGCATCTTTAGAACGTACATAGAATTTCATGAAACAGTTTTTCAACATTTTTAAAAACCTATGCAAAATTGTTAAGGTCTATCTATACAATATAAGTAGTAAATGTGAGTAGTACAGTCAGACATTTGTTTAAAATGAAAACCGAATTAATTCGTTCGCATCTATTTATTTGTTAGCATCCTGACTGAAACGTATGAATTAATTAACGGAGCGAAAAGTTTTCGGAATGATTAAGTTAATTGACACGAATGATGTAATTAACGTAGCTCGCAATGACGTAAATTTCCGCAGCTTCCAAAACGTTTGTCGAGCGAGTAAGTTTCATAGCAAGGGGCTGTCAGCCATAGGAGCGCTACTTAAACGCATCCAGCAATTTAATTTCGCTGCAACAAAGTGGAGAGGGTGGAGAGTGAGTATGGGAATGAAGCTGGAGGTGGGGGTGCGAGCCACCACATTATTGCTTTGCCTGCGAGGTCACAGCACAATGCACCCACGGACCGCCCTTTTGATGACACTCGCGTGTACACCATGGAGCTTTCTGCTCATCACAAGGGAGTAGCCGGGGCTCAACTAAGCGTTCCCTTTCAAGCTCCGCCTGGGGGGATTCGGACAGGGTTCGTTAGGGTAACAGCGACTGCGCTAAACCAGAGGATTACTTGACAATAACGATCCGAGCCATGACTTGTCATTTGTTAGAATTCTTTTTAAACAAAGGCTAATTCGGATTTAACCAGTTAACTGTGGGGATCTCATTGCAAAGCGGCCATCAGTGTGTGTCCTGATAATCAAGCGATGACGAATCCAAAAAGACGAATCCAACTCAAATTATTTATAATTTTCATTCGTTTGCTTCATTTCGCCTTGACCTCTAAACATTTTAAACATATTAAAATTTACGAATATAATTTAGTCTTCGTCAGAATTACAATTTAAATATCAAATTGTAACAAAATTTTACGTATGACGGATATAGTCGTCATGACACAAAATTCTATCACATCTCCATGACAGATATAGTCGTCAAACACACTTCACTGGTTAAAACATGTTTGAAGCGATTACAAGGACGGAATATGTCGATGTCAAAATGTTCTTTTTGCGCTCGATGTATATTTAAGCAAGTGAACGTTCGTGTTATGTATCAACAATCATTCGATGCTCTCAATTTTGAAACCTTAGGAGGATTAAAGGATATTGCCAATGTTGACGGTGTTGTTAGTTCATTTTGTAGTAGCTGAAATTTTGGTTGCAATTTATTAAAGCATATGAGATCAATTTAGATAGTATCTTTAGCATGACTTTCCGCGATGTTGTGACGCATCCTACCAGTACCATTCTTTTGGACCTGCCGGATCGTCAAACATAGTGTCACCCTTGGAGCCACATCGTCGCGTTGCTGTACCCTGCCGACACCAACATGCTTTTGGGCCTGCCGAACCGCCAAGATAACGCCACCCTCGACGCCGCATTGTCGCGCCGCCCGAGCCTACGGACCAACCGCGACGCAACCCCTTTTCGGTGCCACATCGTCACGCCACTAAAACTATTCAGCCCTTTTCGACCTAGACAAGACCTAGCACTCAGACCCAGATCACCCCGATTAACCGGGCACTCAGGCCCACATTAACATCATAGGACCCGAAAGCTGAGGAGTATAAATACCACCCTCAAAAGCAGAATAAAGTCAGTCTTCTACCAAACCTCACGGTGTTCGTTACTCTGTACCCGACCTCTACGAATATCCTACGAAACTCTGTCCGAGCATAGCTAATCTACGGAGGCTATACCTTGGCTTAGTATTATTGCGTATAAGGCATATATTCATCATCACCAACCAGTCCCGTGACAATGTCAGTCTTCAAAATAAAGAGTACAGATATTTTGTATTTATAACTTATTGATATTTTCTCTTAGCTCTAAACTTAAAATTTGGCGCAATTTATAAGTGAACTTAAATCACTTTTGAGATGAGCAGAATTAATTTGATTGTATGTTTACTACTATGTTTCGGGATGTGTTATGATAGAATTACAAGGATTACACATTTGACATTTTTTTGGTATGCGAAAAAACATGTTATAACGAAATAATTTTTCCAAAATTGAATCAAACATGAATTCAATTTTGTTGAGATACTAGAAGAACTAATTTATTGGAGAATGTACAATATAGAAAAGTTTGTGCAAAAATAATAGTTGTGCGAAAATGACAAAACAAATTTTTTCAATCTCGTTTTTTAACTCTTTTATGTAAACTGTTGTTGGTCGAAAGTTGTTGAAAACTACGATTATTGTAAATTATTTGGAGCTCGTAGCAACGTTAACGGATTTCGACAAAATTTTCAGCGTGTATGTAACTTGCCGGAACCTAAAAAATACACCGAATAAATGTTCGTTACATATTTAAATAAAAAGCAGAAAAACGTGACTTTTTTATTTTTTTCAGTCATTGCATCTAATTGTAATTGTGGCAGAGACTTTGTTATATAGTTTCGGAATTTTTGATAAGCTATTCCGTTTTAGATGCTGTCCATATATTTATTATATATTTATGTATAAATAAATGTGTGGCTAAATATTATGTTCAAACGCATACATGAAATGCAATATAAGGTCATGAAATTTTCAGCATAAAAATGAGTAACATGTGTTTAAGCTCTCACAGAATATTTGTTAACATCGTGCACATAGTTTGTCACCTTTATCAAATCTGAAAAACCTGGAGTTTAATTTAATCTATAAAAATACAGTATCTTTAGTTTACATGAATAAAAAAATTTAACTGCTACTTCTATAAACAGTGAACTAACAAAAGTGAAAGAAATGATAGTCTTCCAGTAAGATACGTTAAATAACTAAAACGCTTTAATATATTTTATTACTTTTTTACTATTATTGTTCCTTTTTTTTACAAAAGAATGAGGAAATATGTTGTAGTCCCAGTTCTAACTAGCTATGTACTAAATATGCACGACAAAGAGCTACTCGTTTCGTTCAGTGATTTCTGAGAAAAACGTCCTGATATTGAAAAGTGTCGTTTCCAGATGAATGGGTTTTAAATTTTCTATGCGGCTGTGATACGAATATCGACTGACTTTCTACCTTCTCTTAGTTAACTGTGCCGGTGCTCTGTACTGCACACTTTTCACAATTCATTAACACTTCTCTTCGTCGTCCTTTGTTGACAACAAACAACTCTCTGGTTTGCAAAACATGGTATCGAACTTCAACGTAGTTATTATACAAGTTCAACTTTCTTGATATTTATTTTTATGAAATTCATAGCTGAAAGCCTTTATCGAATATGACACGACCAGAGAAACTGAAGTTCATATGATGTTATGCATGTATTTCGCAACATACTTTTAATTTGTAAAATTTGAACTTTCATTATTATCTTATTTTTCATAATTTCGAAAAAGTCGTTAATTACGAGGTGAACCTTAGTAGATTTAACCAATGACGGATAAAACATATAGGGAAAATATTCCAAAGACTATTTTAAATACCTTAACATATAATATATTTTTATTTTAGTAGTCTAAAGTATAAAATCAATACTTTAACTTTGTATGTTTCTTGAGAATAAAAATTAACCAAGGAGAAACTTAATATTAAAATATGAGTATCTACAATATTTTCAAACTGAACTCATTTTCCTTTTTAAACATGTATATTCGCATGTAACAGAGTGCATCGTTTAACCCTTTCGGTACGGAGAACCTGGCCGCGGTTATACATTCGTGGGACGAGGAAGTTTTCCGTGAGAGTGGTTGCACTGTACGACAGCGTAAGCCGCGAAAACACGTTTTGCGGCATTCATAGAAATCTCGAGCGTGATTGACACTAAATTTCTTTTCATTCGGACCGCAATAGTCATCGGTGGATCAACTTTCCGTGGATGCCGCCAATTGGCTGTGGTAGGACTCAGAGAACGTTTAGTGGATGCCGCCAATAGGCGGCGGTAGTACCGAAAGAGTTAAAGCTTGCATCATTTGGACTATTCCTTTGTGAATGAACTATATTCACTATCTCCTGAAGTATGTCGACCAGAATTTAAGAAAGAGCATCGTTCAAAGTTTCCATTACTTCAACTATTCCTTTGTGAACGAACAATTAATTCAACTAAAGTTTTCTAGTTGTACTGAACTATATAGACTCGTATAGCACTTTGAAAGTAATTGTTTCATGTATTTGTACTTTGTGCTACTCTGAATTCTGAAACACATATAAAAGCATGATGCATGAGAATGTTTGTTTATTCATTCGTCCGCGTTTCTGTAATTAAGTCTGTTATCGACAGGTTGGCAAACAATACTTTGTGAAAACAATATCATAATGGGAAATTTCAAGAGAATGAAAAACTTTTTATAACGTCAAAGAGGAAGGCAAAGAGGAAAATTTAGTGTACGTTAATGTTTTGCGTTATGAGATGAATTTAAATAAAAAAAATATCCGAATTAATATTTTATTTATTTAAAAATATTTTCCCACGAATAAAATATTTAATTTCCAAAGGCATACGTATAACCAAATATTTATTTTACACAGATCTGGAACAACCCATTTGTTTATCATGATACCTGACAGACATCAAGCAGTTAAAATGTTACTCGAATATCCATTTTACATTAAATTTAAAGCAATGAGAAATATTTCCATTTAATTTTCTAGCGTTGCGTTTGAAGAGCGTAAAATGGCATTAAATAGTGCGTTTTAATCTGAAACCTCGGACTTCAATTGCAAAGCAAGTGGTAAATGGCCTCTTATGAATTCAATATCACCATTCGTCCTTTTGATGGTTTATGCCCGTGACAATTTTGTGAATTTCGTCTAACGTTTAACATACACATTTCTCAAATTTCATTGTCGAAAAAATATGCGAACAGAAATTCGTTTCTTTCATTTATCAAATAGTAATAGTCGTTTAAATGTAAGGCAGAAGAAAAATCGTATGATAGATCGAGAGCTCGAAACGACACTCTATGAAATAGGTTAAAAAGTGATTGGTCGGGATTTTATTTCACACACCCACTACCCTTCTTCTAATTTCCTCTATCACGGCTCTTCTTCATCGGGCTTTCATAAAAGCTTTTAAGCTCCGGCTTTCATTCGGCTGATCCGATGAAATGTATCGGAATAGTGCTAAGGACGAGGCCGAGAGAAGTAAGGATTAAAAGGAAAAATGTAAGAAGAGTGAAAGACCGTTCGCAGCTTCTACCCATCGCGGTGGCGTTTAAGAGTTGCGAAATAATGAGCGGAGAAAGCTCTTCCTGTACTCGACAAAGGCGAAATCGAGACGAGCTACGGGAAACTTAGGGGAAAAACGAATTAACTGCGCACGAGTAGTGAGTGATTCGTTTCAGCCCTAAGCTTACTCCTCAAAACACTTTCAGAACTTTTTGTACTTGATATGTGCAGTCTACTACAAAGTTTTGTTGAGATTCAAAATCCTTGTTCGACCTGTTGAATCAAAACTACTTATTTTATAATATAAAAATAGAAACAACGATATTTATAATAATCTAGACTAGTTTAATAATAGTCCTTTTAAAATTTCAGATCAATAGTTAAGAATTACTTAATGAATTGTTCAAATGCGAGAATAATTTCAGCCACACTCCAAGATTATTTGTATTAATATAATGCAACAACTTTCTCTGAAATAAGTTTTTAAAAAATAATTATTTAGCTCCCCTTAAGCATAGCTCAGTCATTAAGAAACTTATTGATATGTAGGCTCGTGGCAAACGAAGTGTTAATAGCGTTTGGTTTATTTAACAGATTGTAATATTGATTGATTTTTATTATATTTATACGTTGTATCAAATGATAATTTTTCTGTCGAAGAACGTGGGCGCTTTATGTGCTTCAAGTATGAAAACTTGACGTCTAAAAATGGTAGGAAAAGTCATTTTGGTATCATACTTAATGCAATATCCATCGACAATTATCTTATAGTTTTTAAAAATTTATAATACGGAGCTACGGATTACTTGATTAATTTTTTAAGGGCAGATATAATCTGGTTCAGGACTGTTTTTTAATAGGAGGTCTTCGAGCAATATTAACGAAATCACAAATATTGATATACAATTATCAGAGATGTTATGAATAGATAGACAAAGTATTAGCACAATATTTGCACGAAATCGCTTCACTTTACGCTTGTCGAAAACACAACAAACTAGGTATTGCCGCGAGCGTCCTCCTGAATTTAATAACTGTCGCCTGGCAGAAACAAATAAAAATACTTTTCATTCTAATTTACAACTGCCGGCTTGATCTCTCGTCCCAGTTGCACGGAACAAGTGGCGCGAAATTAGAAATATGAGAGTCAAATGGAAAACGTGATACCGGATTCCCATTTGATCCGGCAGCAATTCATTCAACTTACGCGCACACGTACATGCAAATCGTGTGTCTCCCGAAGCATTTCAATTTAATTGTTATCGGAGATAAAACGTTGCCTTCGGATTCGACACGGTTTTGGCGCAACAAAAGGGGTGGGGGCATGGTCGCAAGATTAAAAGAATACGTCGATCAAAGGTGAAAAGAATTGTCGGCAGGCGCTCCAATCAGACAGGTTTCCCTCCGTCGATGTCCGGGTAATCGTCGACCCAGCTACTTAAATTAAATACGCGCTAAGAGAGGGTTGTTGAACCTGCTTCCAGTTATTCAACGGCCTGGAATGAACGTGAGTGCAGCTTCTGTAAAGGTTGGATCGTAAATTGTGATATCGAAAAGATTTAGGTGACGAAGTATACAATTATTCAAGTCAATTCAAGTATGCAATTGACGAGGTGAAGACCATTCAGTTTTAATTATGGATTTTATTAAACACATTTTGGAAATTATTTCTCGTACAACTTTTATGGTTTTTATTATCCTTAGCGTAATATTTACAAACATTTAATTTTGACAATTGACTAATTAATATGAAATAGACATTTTTCGTTTGTGGGCTGGTTTTCAGGATAATCTAATTTCAACATTTTTTGGGAACACTCTGACTTGCGTAGTTTTCAACTAAACATAGCAACTATAATTAAGAGTTACGCTGCGTGCAAACCGATGCAAAAACTGTGCAACAAAATTTATTCTTCCGTGCCCTGGTTCCCAAGTGAACCCAATTTGAAACTTTCGAGTGCACGCCCACAGAATATATTCGAATTGAACTTTTTTCTAATTAAGAGTCTAGATTGAAAACCTATTTTTACATAGGAAAAAACTGTCGACTGAGTGAACCACGCATATTTAGTAAAGAGCCTGTCAAGAACGTGTCTATTCTCTAAACGTCCAAACTCAATTTTTTGGGGAATGAAGTGTCGAGCGAACAAATTTTTCCATTGATTTTGGACTTGCTCTCCTATGTACTTCCGTCTTTTTTGGCTTGCACCATTACTTTCGGTGCACCCTTCATATTCCGAAGCAGGAGATCAACTAAATCCCCTTTGGCGGTCACCTCGCCAAGAAAGGTCGGAGTCTCTTCAGCCAGCTGCAACTTTTCTATAAGACCAGACGCATGGTCAACATCGGTCTTTGTTTCGGAAGGGATAGCCCTTCAGCTTCCGGTGATGTTACCATTGGCGGAAAAGGGGGCTGGATCTGTGTCCAGCGATAAGAAGTAAGCGAACTATTCAAATTCCGCTTGCAGTATTCTTCCTTTCGATCGAATCAATGATTGGAAGCAGTAGGTTTGAATAGTTTGCACAGGGTGAGGAAGATAAAGTTTTACAAGCGATTTTCTGAAGCTACTGCATATATCAACACGAAATTCTCAGGATTTAAATGATGCGAAAGGAATAGCATTTCATAATGTAAGAAATTATGGAATTGCTTCCTGAGATCATTTTTATTTATCAAATAGAATGACAAATTAATTTCTTCGGTAGTTTGGAAAATCTTTTCCAATAATTTTTATTTCAAACAATTTTACTATTCTGCATAGTAGGTGATCAGAGTTGTATTACATCAAATAAAATAATATCAGGAAGGAAATTAATGCGTCAATTTTGCAATGGGTACATTGACTCCGTTCGAATAGTGTTAATTTTGCTCTTGAGAAACGGATTTCCAAACGGAAATGTTCCGCGACAGATCCTGTAGTAAATATCGTCAGCTGGTCTGAAGTATTTATCCACTTTGCAACCGCGGATTAGTAGTCTCGTAACTTGATGTTCCCCATCGAACACTCCGCGCAAGATATCGAATTCCTGAATCTCTGTTTATCAACGTTTGCAACTCGATGTCGATCAAGACATGCTGAACGAAACATTCTACGTCTATATTAATACTTTGAAGAATATTAATACTTTTGATATTAATACTTTTAATACTAAAACTTATAAACACTTTGTCCATACTGATCGAGAAAAATATACGAACAAAGATTTTGTCTTTATGGGTAATTAACATGGTAAATGTGGGTGATATTTTTTTGACTGAATTTCAAAATTCATTTTTATTATAATAGATATTCGATGTTTTTGTTATCCACTATGATAAATTTCATCTTTCTAGTTACAGTTTCATTAACCAAACCAATTGGTCAACAAAACTATCAAACCAGTAAATAACAACAATATTTGAAGTGATCGGAGCTATTACTCCACTCTGTATGTCCCGACAGTTGTATGGAAAATTGAAACGTGCGAAATATGCAGGCCAGGGCACGCTTATCGAGAACCACACCCAATCGCTGGCTTTTACCCCGGCCCATGATAAAACAACTGTACTCCAATCAAAACCCTCGCCGTTTCCAACGCCGTCTCCTCCCTCATTATATTCCTTCAGCGGAGCGATGTTTCACACGTTCTCACATACGAATCGACACATGTCGCCGTCGCATTACCCGGCGCGCGGAGCTGTCACAGAGAAACACGCAAAAGCCACGGTAACAATAGCAGAAGAAGCATTAGCAGGCCGTCATATCCGGCAGAATATTCCGTCATGCCCACCATTCCCGTTGCAAGGTTAATTCTCCCCGTGTTACGTTCCTCTCGCGACCGTAAATCGCTGACAGACTCCGAAGGGAACAATGGCCCCACCCTAGCCCCCTGATTCACAACCTCTAGCGCATTCTTCGACGGTTTTACCCTGGTTAAACCGGAAAGCGGGACGGCAAGGAGAACGGAAACGGCTCGGTCTTTGAAACGTACGCAGTCCCACAACGGTGCCACACAAAGGTAGAAAGAATAATAACTATTCCATACTCTGCGCAAACACAAGCTATCTTCGAGCTACCGGCGCAGCATGAAAATCCGCCAATTTGCATGAAAAAAATAAGCGGAAAATTTCAAGTGGAATTTTTTGGTTTCTCGTACGGAGCTCTCTTCGCTGACAAATCGATGTCGAACGCCTGTCTTCAGCGCGAAAAAACTTCTGACAAGAATTATATTTCAAAAATTGTATTTATATAGCAGTGGAAGAAAATTCTGCAACTAATAAATATTGATTATTGTTTGCTACCTAGTCGAAAAACGATAGTTACAATTCCCAGAATATAAAGTGGAAAGTCCATTTGTACACAATTCTGTTTTTACTTAGATCAAGTGCTGCCTCATCTTTATGTAAAATCGCGAATTCTTGGAGAAATTTAAAGAAGCAACAGTATCATAGAAGTTGACATGCACCTTTCCTTAGAAATTCTCCTAAATTAAACATAAAATAACAGTGCCCTTAAATTCTCAGAATATATTTGTTAGATAGTTTTACACTCGAATTCTCATAAATGTATATTCACTTGTGTACGTGTATTGTGGCTTTTCGAAAGTTGTATAAAAACAAAACCTTAGTAATAAATAAAGATTACTTAATTTTAAAGTGCCCTGTCTTTTTGTCAGGGAGTGTACATAGTTAGACTGGACTGGGCGCGTTGTTGTCGACTTGTACCGCTTAACGAATGATGGAACTTTGGCGTAAGAGTTACGAGCGGGGATGTGCTGAGGAAACACTTTTCTGTTTGCAGGGATGGCGGACAGTGGTAGAAGGCATCCGGTCGTGCTGTATATTCACGGGGAAAGCTACGACTGGGGCAGCGGAAACCCTTACGACGGCAGCGTCCTGGCCAGTTACACCGACCAAGTGATCGTCACGATGAACTACCGGCTGGGCGTGCTCGGCTTTCTGAACGCCAACGTGGCGCCTCAGAACAAGGCGAGCATCGCGAATTACGGGCTCATGGATCAGATCGCGGCACTTGACTGGGTCAAAGAGCACATCGCCCTGTTTGGCGGCGATCCCAACAACGTGACGCTGATGGGCCAAGGGACCGGAGCCGCTTGCGTTCATTTTCTCGCCATCAGCCCAACTATCATGAGCGGTGAGTAACGTTCTTCCATTGTCGGACTATGCGTTTCCAGGGGTCCGACTACTGCGAAATTGCCAACAATTCGAAAATCATCTTCTGTTCTCGTTTAAAAATACCTCACTGACGTGCGACTGACGTTTTATTAACTTCTGCTGCGTGTACTCGTTCTACTATTCTAGAAATAGTTCTCAATCCCTCGAGTTAA
The DNA here is from genome assembly GCA_028455555.1 of Augochlorella aurata. Classification (NCBI taxonomy): domain Eukaryota; kingdom Metazoa; phylum Arthropoda; class Insecta; order Hymenoptera; family Halictidae; genus Augochlorella; species Augochlorella aurata. The sequence continues at coordinate 9,151,968 of CM052162.1, read as the reverse complement.
AACAGAAACAGATAATTTGTTACCATATTTCTAAGTAATTAAATCAGACTCGTAGAATATCCACTGTTATGTACAATAAAAGATATAAAGAAACCTGAATGGTGTGATAAGAAAATAGTAAATTCTATATGCTAAATATGAGATAGACGTTATCAAAAAGATCTTTTTAAAGCTTTGCTATGTTTAACTTTATCTTTAAATCCGTGTCAAATTTTCTCATCCTGTACCTTCCACTAATATTTTTTATATACGAATCTGAATTGACTGGCAAATAAAGTATGTTTAGATTTTAATAATGTTTCCAATAATAGAATGTTTTCATGGAAAACAAACTCATTATTACTATAAATTGGTCTTTCCGAACCGTCTTGACGGACTATTTTTCTTATTTTCCGTACGAAGTTCGGAAATCAATGCGACACAATACTATTCCTTAGTTCTCTTAAGAACTCTTGTTTCAAAATACTTCTGCTTATATTCTGCAATCGTGTTGTAAGTTCTCGAAAGTAACGCTAGAAACTCGATGACTTCAGGGAACAATAAACAACCGGTGCTGTCTGAAAGAAGTTTAATTTCACGTTAAATACTGTTTTTCTATCCGCGTGTCCGTGCTTGAAACTCTTCCTATTGAAAACGACTTCCTGATTGCTATCTTGACAGTTCACAGGATTGTCGAAACTTTTAAAATTTCGCGCGCAACCCTGTAAAAATCCAACTTCGCATTTGATGCCAACGATTGTTCTCGAACGACATCGCGAAACTCTGACTACATATCTCTTCCGATTGTCTCAACCAGACCGAGCATATTCGACGATAAAATTCCCGTCGCGAACGCGACATTACCGTGCGACGGATCTCTAAAGATTGCTCAGACTGAAAAATCGTTATCCGATAAGTAACAAGACGTCGAACCACCTCTCCTCACAATGGAAGAAGAATTCAATCCTCTTCCGAGATTCCTATCGATCTCTACGATTCAGAACGGGACCACTAACGAGAATCTCGATCGGAATCCCAAAGGGAATAAGCTTATGTGAGTCGGTTTAAAATCTGCACGCCTCCGAAGTTTGAACGTAAAATGTAGCTTTATATAAAGCACGAATCCCAGAAAAGAAGCAGTTGAACTACATTTCAGTGTGCTTAAATGACAGTTTTACCTACTACGCTACCAGAGAAAGATATAGAAAGCATCTGCTATTTTTGCTTTATCAGACATTTTGATCCGGGGAAAATTGCCAATGTCGCGTCACTTAAGAAATATCGAGATTTGAAGAGAATTTAATATGTTGTTCATTGATTTGTACTACCTGTACCATTATTTGTCCTACACTTCTATCAATTATTTTGTACTATCTTCAATTGTTCGAGTTAAATATATCTGTTGGATTCATCTGATAAACATACGAAAATTATCTGATATATTGCTTCTTTGAATTCTTAAGACAATGCAGATTTGTATGTTTCGACCTTTATTTACTTAACCTTGACTGTTAATATTAGGACCAATAGTGTCTGCAGATGCATGTTGAGGCCGAGATTTGCTTCAATTATGTGGAAAAGAATTTCATAGTATTTTACGTCATAGCCCAATTTCCGACAATACTAAAAACATAATTTCTTAACACTTTACCGATCGGTAGTCTGTAAATTGGCTTTTTCCCCCAATCGGTAGCCTGTTAATCGGTTGTCATGGAAACCAATAATTTGCTATCTATTATTGAGGTATTGTTATATAATTTTTTAAATATTAGATACCTTTCGCGATGAATAAAATAAATGAAATAGATAAAATAAATATTGTTTAATGCTAATATTATGAAAATATAAAAATATTTACGACCGAATGACCAATCGGTAAAGAGTTAATATACTTTTAAATAAATAACTCAGATTCGTGAAGAAGTACCTTGTAAACCTACATTAACTATACCAAAAGTGTCGAGCCACCTATTAGACTTTCAGTTCATTAAATCAGATTTGTGGACTAATATCACCTACACTTAGAACTATGTATCACATTATTGACTTATACTACTCATAGATATACGACTGACATACTATTGACTTGTACTACTTGTATTCATTCTAGACTTAGAAAAATCATGTTCTATAATCCTAAATATTTTCTGCTAACGATAACGCAAAAAAAGATCTCTTTTCATAGTTCGAACTATTTAAATCAACAAAAAGTCAAACACTATTCGAAATCAATGAATTAAAATTCTTAATTTAATTTAACGATTGATTGAAGCGATGAAAGACACTAATCATCGAAAATACGACGAAAGAATGAATTGGCTGATGAATATAATCGTAAGTTGTTGATTAAACGCATTAATGGTAAAAAGACCGACGACTGAAATAATCGTTTGATGAAATTAATCGTCAATCGTCGATTAAAAGAGACAATTAATAATTGTTGACCCTTTAATTAAATTGGAAGGATATTTTATGTAATTCCGTTAAGAATTATCTTTATCATGTTTATTAGTTTATTACATTTTGGTATTGGCAGGGGGATTCGTCACTAATAGTTGGAAGACGTAATCGTTAAGTGCGATTAATGATTAACAATACTAATTCTGAAGTCAAACAATTAGTGTTGTTAATCGACTTTAATCATTTCTATATACATAGTATGCTCCAAGAAGAAACCTTCCACTAGTCTCGATTGTTTTGTCTTTCCGAAGAACTGCTCGACATTTCGAATCCCCTCTCGAATGGAAATAATAAATCACCGGTAGAGAAACGGCCGAGGAAAAAGAACACCGACTTATCAGAATCTTGATGGCTCAATGAGCAAGCTCTTCTGTAAATTGTCGAATCCTGTCAGGCCTGTCCATCCAGAGTACAGCCTCATTTTTCATTCTAGCAGACGTCTCTCTAATTTACTCATCGCCTTCGAGGAATTCGTGACGTACTGCCGTTTCGAGTCTGGAACGTAACAGACCGTCACGTAGTTAAATACCAACCGATGGTAAAAGAATATATTTCGATAAGAATTGAGTTTACTGTCTACACACAATTTTCAAAACGACATTCTGCTATACAATTTACTTTAACATTTACACCCATATCAATATTCACGCAAGATAGATTCGATGCGCAAAGTCGCGAAACACCTGTGTCGAAGATTTTGCGATACAGCAAGTATAGTATAGTTTTATAATTTCTGTATATCGCGTAAAGAGTGTATTGCGGGAAAAGGCTGGCAACTTTCACAAGAATTCATATTTTGGTAAATAAACCAAACAATTTGTTTGCCAACAAAAACACACCGAATGCCGTGTCGGTCACATGTGGATGACACTAATTTTTGTCTACTTTGTCTAAACCGTTTAGAATACAAAATAGTTAAAATACCAACGACTACGATAAATACGTCAATTTCATTAATTAAATTATTTTGCTTGTGACATTTTCGAAAATTTTGTTTCATATCTTCAAATCTAATCTGTACACATCAAAATGAAATCAATTATAGAATTACTATAAATTAAATTAATTCTAAATTAGTTTAACAATAAATTTGGTCAGCAAACAATACATATTTTAGTCAACAATAACACTCCTTGTTTGTCACAATGAGGAAAATGTAACTTACGTCACTACGATTCTAACTCACTCAATTAGAAGTTCACAAAGTACAAGTTCTCCCTGCAATATAAGATCCAATTTACTCGAAGCAAATTCATTTGTATCTTCTTTTCTGAGGACATTTGAAGCACTCCGTCCTGTCGAATCTATCGACAGAACAAGAGTCTAAAGTACAGTACAATATCGCCAACAAATTACGAACGTAGTGTAGCTTTCAAACTGGTTTATCTCGAAATGTGCTAAATGTGTCTCATACCCTCACACCCGGTTGGTATTCAATTCTCGACGACGGGTCCAATCTCCGCGAGAAGGACTGGACGCACGAGGTATCGTTTCGTAATGTTCCCAGCGGGTTTCCAGCAGGTTTCGAGCAGTCTTCCTCGAGTCACATTCATTCGAGGAAAGAGGGTGTAACACGTGCGCTGTGCCACGCTGTGCCGGCCAGTTCCGGTAACACATTGCCGACGATATTGGCTGTCCCCCTTTATATCTTCATCCCAGTCGATTCTTCGTAGCTTTGTTCGTGGTTAACCGATCGGCTAACAGGCATTGCCGATCGAATTGCCCGACGAGTCGCGCACGGCTGCGGAACGAATGAACACGAGTGACGGAACACCGGGTCAACGACCGTAGCTCGCGATATTATGTGCGTAAAATATCGCCCAGCATCGTACGCGCCATTGGAAAAACGTTCCTGTCTTTATGAAACCGTGGTCTTCCTCAAGGCCAGATTGCTACAAAAGGAGACTCTGGGATGACTTTATCGTATCCATCGACATCTGCGAGTTTCATTTCTTCAGAGGTTCTTTTTCGGACCTACTTTTTCGGAGGTTCTGTAAATTACATGCAGGAAAGGCAAAGAAAAAGGAGAAGACGTTTTGTGTTGGATTAGTTAGAGGACTTAGTAAGGCTGTCTGGCACGTTCTGCCTCAGTTCCAAGGATTTAAGGACAGCAAAATCAGTTTTGTAATCAATTGCGTTGTTGGATCGTGCTTCTGGTGTGGTTGGTACAAAAAACTGCATGTGTGAACGACGGCGTGCGCTCAAAAGAGCGTAAAATGTTGTGATCCCAAACCACCGAGTGATTTACGCCAGGTTTATAAGATAACCTGACTAGTAAATGAACATTCAAACTTCAGGTTTGTGACAAATTAATTTCCTTAAATTATTTATTAATCTCCTTAATGATATGAAAGTGTAATGTAAGATTTCGTGAAAAATATCTCAAACGACCTGTTGAGGATTACTAGCCTGAGTTTATGATGGGAGCCATGTGCTTGGGACGATAGATTCGACAGGACAGAGTGCTTCAAATGTCCTCAAAAAAGAAGACACAAATGAATTTGTTTCGACTAAATTGGATCTTATATTGCAGGGAGAACTTGTCCTTTATGAACTTCTAATTGAGTGAGCTAGAATCGTGGTGACGTGAGTTCCATTTTCCTCATTACGACAAACAAGGAGCGTTATTGTTCACTAAAATATGTATTGTCTACTGGACCTAGTTTCTTTTTACTAGTATTGCCCTGCCATAAACGCCAGGCCCTAGGCACGTGGTTGGGAGAGTCGCGGAAAAACGGCACGTTTGGGGCACGGGGTATTAAGCGATCTGGAACCCAAATCTCGGGAAATTACTAAGGCCCACGGGCGGCCTGGGATCCCACATGGAAGCGTTCGCGGTACCCCCATCTAGGGCCTCAACGTTGTCTGGTGAGAATCCATGTCTCTATTTTGGCCTCATTTTGATTGGGCGGCTCTCCCTAACGCCCACCCCTAGATCGATAGGGTAGGAAGGACCGAGACTACGTTAAGGGTGGAAGTCCGGTCCTCAGCTAGTTGGTTTTATTCGTTGTTCAGTAGTTACACCTAGTTGTCTTTAGTCACTCTTAGCGAGCTGATTTTGGTTGTACATGTTACGGAGTCTTACGGGAGATTCAGCATTGTTGTTATTGTAAATACACGTTTGAGTTGAAAATTGCGTTTTATTTGTTCGTCCTGCTAGGGAGGTGATTCTTCGATAGAATTAGTATAATAGTTGGTCGGCACACCGTCGTGCAAACACAATTATTGCTCGAACGATCGTCAAATCAACCAGGAGCCAATACACGACCAGTGAATGAACTGCACAATACTTTTTAAAGAAACATGTATACGTGTTATGCTGGTACAATGTTTAAGTGATGAAGACGCTTGGTTGTTTCTAGTTACACTTTTATTGATATAACACTGTACGATTATGGTGTTAGCGACTTGTATGCGTTCTATGCGATTTCTGTCTAAGTTCCATAATGTTCTGTAATGTTCTACGTGACTTCAGTATTCGTCTTATGCGATTTCGTTCAGTTCTATTATGCGATTTCTGAATGTTCGTCTTACGCGATTTCGTTAAATTCTGGCTTTGCCTCGTCGTGTTCTATCTGTTGTCACCTCAGTTTCTGTTGATTGGTGGAGGAAAAGAAGCGTTTTTGATTGGAGGTGGGTGTGTCTGAAGGAACTTGGAATGAGGTGTGGGAAACTGTTCGAAAGTTCTGGTTTGTATCGTTCGTTCGTTTGTATCTTCGTTCGTCAACAGTATAATTTATGAATGGTTTTCTGTGTAACGTTTCGATGGGTCTGTCGCACGTGTTGTCCGTTCGTTGGGTTGATGTGCGGTGGTCATAAATTCATTTCGTTGTCGGAGTCGTCCAGATGCTTTATTTTAGTGCCGATCTATCGCTTATGACTAGGCACGTTCGCCCTTCGGCGTTGCCGTCGCAACAAAACATAAATATCTAAGAGCAATATTTGGGGATACATATGGCAGAATATTTTATAAAATTTTTAAAACAAATGTAATTCTCTGTTTCAAAGATCTTAAATTATACAATGAAATTTTTAGTTCCTTCACATGAAAGACAAGGAGAAGTAGAATATATAATATAAATTGGTCACATCTATCGCACAGAAACGTTCTTTTCTTATGGAGAAGGGTATTAAATTCTCTGTCTTCTTTTTTGAGTATTTTCAGAGTATTCTTTAGTATTTTAACGATTCAGTCGCGACAGTTTGGTCATGAATCAGTCAGATTTTGGAGTTCAGGTCAACGATAAACTCGTCACTACAGTCTTATTTAGTCGCCTTAACCAATTAGCTGTGGCGCCTCCTTTGCAGAGCACTACTCTCATTTTTATAACAATGTAAATACCTTCATGTAGGATTGTTTCTTGATGAAGTGCCTGATATATGATCCAGAAAATGTTTGTTTTCTATTTGCTTGTTTTATTCTGGCCTAGCCTCAAAATATTCTAAGCATCTTGAAATTTGAGAATGTGTTTTCGTTTTCACTAAAATTACAATTTGAATAGCCAATAGTCACTACTTTTTACACAGGTCTCCATGACACCGAGTGCGATATCTTAAAGGTTGATCAGCTTAATACTGATCACGCCAGCTAGTTCTTATCCTCGTTTCTTGTTTCGCGAGCCACCAACCGCTCGAAATTCCGAGGTCAGAAAAACACAATGTATTCCACGCTCTTCGGATTTCGATGGAATTGGGGGATGGGTAGGCTGCTGAATCAGCATCGATGTTGCAACACCGCGAATATACAAACAACTGGGTCCGGCCGATCTATAATTTCGTGCGAATGTTTGCAGAGATTGCATTCGGTTACTACGCCAATGATGAAAATTAAAGTAGTAGCACGATTTAGCCAGACTAATCAGAGGACCAAGTGGTGTTTGGATAATGGAACAGTTGTTTACACTCGGTTACTGTGCTAGACTACCTTTCGACTGATTTGTATAATAAATCATGTTGTACGCGTTGAGTTCTTCACGTACGAAACGTTTTGGGATAGTAGTGAATTCGGATATTATAGGTCGAGACAATCGAGGTTCGAAATTCTATTGCCAGGTTGTGCATGCAAAATTGTTGATGTACTGTGGAGAATAATCAAACATCAATTTTCAAGATAGACTTCGCAGGATAAAACATCTGTTGCCTCTTTCTTAATACGGCTTGTGTATTAAAATGTGGGCGGAAATTATTTTGTACTTCTTATACATTTATATATTACACATTTTTACTTTCTATTTCAAGTGTATAAATTTTATTTCATTAATAATTTAATATTTTGATAAAATACGTTTTGCAACTCAAGTAGAAAGGAATCATACATTTTACAGTATCTTGGAATAGAAAATGGAGGAATTTTCACTTTGCAAAAGAATACGGGGGTTAAAAGCTATTTAGACTACTATCAAACGTTTTTATAGTGTTTGAAAAATATTTTCTCGACTTAAATAATGAACTTGATTAAAATGTACGCAATTTTACTTTGAGAATAGACAGCAATTAATCCAGTAAATAATTTTAGTATATTTTTGACCTGCGAATAATTCATTTCGTGTATTGATTGTATTTTTGTCATCATCACAGAATAAGCATTGTGCAGAGTAATTATCATTAGACTGCCAAGTTTTATCCATTTATGGACAAATACGACCGAGAAAAGTACAATAGAATATGCAGTTCGATAAAACTGGGCATCTGTCCCAGTTCACTGCTAAAATATTGAAATGACTGATGCAGGAAATAAACGTTTATGTATATTTAATCTCCATGAATAAAAAATTAAAAAATTTTGTTTTGCATAACGATCAGCAATCTAGTTACCATCATGACCTCCGTACTACTTTTTCCCCAGTTCAGTAAAACAGTTAACAATTCCTAATTCTAAATGCTCGATTATGTTCTATATTTTATGCATACGTAATTCAACAGAAAATTATAAGTCTTACAAAAGTAATACCCTACACGGTGTTAATAAAACCATTCAATACATAGGTATTCAATAGGTATGGTACATACGACACACAATACCATATGAATATTTAATGGTTCTTTTAACCCCCTGCATATTCTATATTACGTGCTGTAGCACATTATTTACATTTCTTCTATTATAGTTATACAATAGATAGACGGCGGATTTTATGTATTTACGACAAATATGAATATTATTTTCAATTTATTAGAATTATTAAAAGAAGAAAGACAATTCGTTTAACTTATTATTCTTACAATTAACTTAAACAATTTTTGTTTTGCATAAAGATCCGCGATCTATTTATAAAGCGAAAATTTCTATCGGTTAATAATAAAAGGTGCATACTCACAACCCGATGCGGGTGTTGTCTTAACATAAATGGCCCGTGCTGATACAAGTTACTCAGCCAACATTACCACTTCCACTGGGGAAAACAGCGGGTCCAAAGTCCGTCTTGATAAATGAACGAGCCGAAAGCCGGGAATCGCAAAGGGTATTAATTGAAGTTATCGCTTTGAAAGCCATCGCTCCGAGTCCCCGCTTCACCGAGCAGCCCGGGCAACGATGGTTTTCTTCACTCAACGAACGTCGAGCACTGCCGCCCTTTGATACTCCGAGAATTATGAGATATTTGGAGAAAAGGTAATATGCGTGGCCAACCGTACGGACATTTATTCCGCACGACGATGGCGCCGGTGACATGAAAAATGTCCGGAGAGCGCGAACCTCTCGGCGACCGTGTATCACAAATTCCGGGGGTCCCCAGCACGAAACCGAATTGAATTATTCTGGTCCCGAACATTCATAACAGAATTTCCATAATCCGTGACCGTGCGCTCGCGACGCCGCTAAGAATGCCATAGCGGAGACCCAGAAATGTAATGATTCTTATTGTCAATGCTTCCTGGCCGAAGAACGGACTTATCTTGACGGGATTCTCTGTTCAAGAGTTTCTCACGGCCCGACCGAAATAGAAGAAAATCGCCGGACGATTATCCACGGTACGTGACGATCGTTGAAAAGCATATCCGGCGTGCTTGTTACCCCGGCATCGTTTCCTCGGATATAATTTCCTTCTTCTTTGGCCGCGGTCTCCGCACGTTTCCTGGTTAACATCGATCTACGTTCCCGTTCCCGTCCCGCGCCACCTTCAGGTAACCACGCCTCGGATTCCATTAAAAGTCCCGACCGTCCCGACGTCGTTTCGCGACGTTGTCGTCGCCAAGTTAATTACGAGGCCGATGTAACGCGGGCTCGCACCAAACTTCCTTTAATATCGAACATCCTTGGTTGATACTTCTCAGCACCGCTCTCTCTCTCCTCCGATCATGGACAAAGCTCGTAACAGACTGTTTCCCTGCTTTAACCTTCGGATGACGAAACCATCGATAAAGTACACGATGTAATGGCTTTGTGTAGCGTCAGGAAGAAGGAAACTAGGAGCTCGTTGGAAACGTTCGCTGCGTTAGGGGAACTTGGGCTTAAACTTTGCTTGGTCGAAATGTCCAATTCTGAAAAAATGATTGCATAAAATTGTATAAAATTAAAAATACGATGCAAGGATAATATTCTTTTTAACTCTCTTGTATTTAGAGCCTCGAAGATTTCCTAGACTTTTGAACTCGAACCTCTGCCCTTAATTAGATGTGCAAGACATTGTACGGAACTATTAATATACGAAACTACAGTCAGTCACATTAGTCTATATACACTCACTGAATATCATATATCTGTCTTGTTAAAAGAAATTAAAGTCAGCTAGCAAAAGTGTACATAAACTTGAATTCTTGTGCAAAAACGTTATATTTTGTCCTATAAATACGAGATTTCGCAATCAGAATTTCAGTTTCAGTTTGAAATACGTTCAAAATACATTTGTATATCTCTACACTGTGTCCAAAAATGTCTAAAAATCCAAAAATGGGAGGATCCTGAGGTCATTTGAAGCAACTTTTTCTTTTACAAAAATTTTCTCCGAAGCATCGTTAACGAGATATTAACGAAAAACAATGACCAATGAGAGGCGAGCTTCTCTGGCGCGAGGCGGCCGAGACAATTAGCCGAATTGGGCTTCATTAGCTCGGTAACTCGGCCGCTTAGCGCCGGAAGAAATCATCTCTCGTTGGTCAATGTTTTTCATTAATAACTCGTAAACACAGCCGCGGATTACATTTTTGCTACGGAAAAAGTTGTTGTTGTTGATTGCAAGTGACTTTTGGGACACCCTGTATATAACGAATACTTTTTATATTATAATTAAACCATGGCGTCAAGAAAAGAGCTTTCTCTCCATATCCGTAATTTAGTGATAAAACTGCGAGAGGACATCAAATGGAGACATTTCTAAAATAATTGGAAAAAGTCGTACAATAGTGCAAACAATAGTAAAAAAAACTTTCATTTGAGAGACACAACATTAAATCAACTCAGATCTGGTCGTCCAAGAATATTAAATCAGCGAAATTTTTTAAAAGTAGTGCAATAGGATCCTAAAATAAATGGCCCAAAATTAAGGCTATCCAGAAACATTAAACTTGTTATCTTTTATTATCAACCGCTGTTTAATCCATTTAGAAACACCTTCTTCCACAAACCGTTTACACATTTTTACTTCGTCGTTATGTGTGGAAGTCTGTTTGGACCCAAGATCGGTCGACGCGACGTAAGAGCGAGCTTACAGACACGTTCGTGGAAACTTTCTTCGTGTTCGATATAGAATCTGATTAATTAAGGAATCTTCCGGGATCTTCTTTCGTGTAGTTTCGACGGTGTCTGCACGGCAGCCGGTGTGGCAACCCGGCGAAAGTTCGCGTCGTTTGTCCCGAGTTCTTGCGGAGTTCTACGTGACGGCGACGTTCGCTTCGACAGATTACGGAACGTTCTGTTATAAATCACGCGACTTTTGCTATGTTCGATTCGTCCGCAGTACGTCGCCCGTACGGAGTAATGAAAGATTAATAAGGGAGATAGTAGCTCGTGACGTCCCGCGGTTACTGTTTCGGGATGTCGTCGGTTCTTTCGCGATCAAGTTCAGTGAAAGATTGCGGAACTGGAAAGTAAGAAAGTCGGTCTGCCAGTTGATTTTCCGGACCGATGCGATTGGAGCTTGTTTTTCACCGCTTTCTTTCGCCAACTCAACGACTTGATTCTGCTTGCATGATTTATGAACCTTCTCCGGCAAAGTTCCTTAAGGAATACACTATTAACCACCTGTCTTCCGATTTAACGGACGGTTACCAATAACGTACCACTCTAAAGATTTCGTCTTCCAGGTTCTTTAACACTAGAAAGACAGAGACTTAGTATATACCTACATTACCTGAAAGCAGTCAAACTGACTGCATTGTGAAAGAATAACTAATGTGTAAAGAAATTTGTTTAAAATTAATTTTTAATATTTTTTATATTATTTACAGTCATACAAGTTATTAGTAAGTATTAAAAATAAAAAAAATTTATTTGTAAAAATTATTTGTACATTTCAAGCAAATGAAAGTGGAAATCTTTTTATGTGTACATCTTCCGCAAACATACTTTTGACATTTGTCACATATATTATTTGTTT
>CM052162.1:9101810-9139896 GCA_028455555.1 Augochlorella aurata | reverse complement strand
CCTTTGGTCACTGTACTCGTCAAAAAATACTACAGTGTCTACGTAATAAGGAAAATAAAACCTTTAGATATTGACTCACTACTTGATGACAGGAGACAGCTGCTTTGTATCCTCTGTATCCTCTGCATCTCAGCAACCACAAACACTCGCGATCACTCGTGGACACTCGTGGACACTCGCGGACACTCGCGGACACTCGCGGACACTCGCGGACACTTGCGAACCCTTCGGTATCCCAACGGCATGATTACGTTCAAATGATCGAATGGGCAAATGATCGATTAAATAAACGATCGGGTAAGCAAATGACAGAGTAAGCAAATAATCGATTAAATAAATGATCAAGTAATTAAATGATCGAGTAAGCAAATAATCGATTAAATAAATGATCAAGTAACTAAATGATCGAGTAAGCAAATGATCGATTAAATAAATGATCGAGTAAGCAAATGATCGATTAGGCAAATGACCGAATAATTAAATAACCGATTGGCCGAATTACCGAATAGCCAAATAATCGATTGGAGAAGTGACCGATTACACAATTAACCGATTAGGCAAATAATCGAATAGCTAAATGACCGATTGACCAAATAACCGATTGGCAAAATGACCGAATAACCAAATAACCGATTGGCAAAATGACCGAATAACCAAATGATCGATTAAGCAATTTGCCAATTGACGGATTAAATAAATAACCGTTCAACAAAATGCCCGAATCACCAAATGACCGAATGACCAAATGACCGAAAACCCCAATGATTAAATGTACCGATTAAATATTATAACGGAATCGCAATTCGTATTAGAGTAACGACGAAGAATATCGGAAACATTACTATCGCGTGCGGCGTGCGTCGCGGCGCACAGCCGAGTAAAGGACTTTGATGAAAACAAAGGGACGGTTACCGATTATCCTCACGCCGAGTCCTTTACAATAGCGGCCGACTTCGAGTCAACGACAAAAACTCTTCAATACGCAAATTTCTTTCGGTGCAATAGGAAATCGAAATTCTTTCAGTAATATATTTTCTATTTCTGGCTTCTTAATAAAGCATACTTATAAGTCAAATCATGGAATAACATCTTGTTTTAATTTATGAAGAAAATAATTTATTTACAGTGATTTATTGTTTAGACTTGTAGTACCTCATAATTTAAAAGTATCATTTTGGCATTATATTGATTTGATTCTACAATAAAATTGAAAATAGGAAAATTTGTTTAGGAATGATTAAGTATTGAGAATAACTTACGTATTTATAGAACTCATGATTACTATGGACTTGAAAACTTACATAATTACTATGACAGGTGTGATAGACCATTGTTTATTGCATTATTCCACAGGTAAAATGGTTCACACGTAATTAAACATTAACAAATATAATAGAAAACTTGTGTTTTCAAAAATGAAATGTGGTGTGTCTTTTATGAAAAATCTTACCAATTCCTTTCATACCAACTTACGAGGATGGTAAAGAAAAATTTTTAATAGGAAGTAAAGTAATATAATTTGTTGCTTAAAGAAAATACATGTAATATAAGAACGTCGCATATTTTCGTAAGATTTATACATACTTAGCTACGGTATCAGCTCAAGTTATTTTTAGAGCACGAAATGTGTATTTCTTTTACATTCGTTTGGATTTGTAAAGACGTTATTCTGACTCCGTTAATTACATCGTTAAAAGAAGTCGGTTTGGAGTTGGAACGAGTTCCAAGGAAGCAATGTAATTACTATGGATAGTCTCCCAGAACAGCAGGCGAAATTAAGTCGGTGTTACTAATAATTGGGAACTCGTAAATAAAAACTGACCTCACTAGCTAAAAATTAAGTTTTAATTGGAAGGTGCATGACACGACTACGTCACAAGTACTGTTAAAGAGAATATAAGGTTAAATGAGAATTGAGAGTAGTCTTACAAATAGGCTACTGTAACCAAAGCTTACAGGAGACAAAGCTCTTTAAACAACAAATTTAAGATGCCTTTTAAATATCTATTTATGTATTTGGAATTTTGTGTTGCATTAGGTAAAACCGTATACCTTGTTACCATAAGTTTTACCTGCATTTTGCATGTTCTGACAAGAAAAGAAAAATTCTGAGTTTCTGAAAATTTAATCAAACATTTAACCTTTAGAAGTCCGGCATTTTTATATTAAGAAATTGAATTTCTTTGCAGAAAATTCTTATACACATACAACTTACGAGGACTGTAAAGTTGTCAAGTTCGTAAGTGGCTTCCATAGTGACCAAGAGAACAGCCCTATATAGGTTACATAGTACCAGGACAATTTAGGAATCTCTAAAATTGCATCCTTTAGGAAAATTCTCGGTTCTTTCTTAAAGTGTATGAAATGCCTAAGTAATATATAAAACATAGTAATTTTAATCAACCCCTTGCCGTACTTCCACAAGTCTGGCTCCTAACATAGATTTCTAGTAATAACGAACGTTATTCCTTTCTTTTAAGTGAAAGTAAAATTCTGTTCTCTTCTCATCGATATTTCAAAATTCTCTTTTTCTTCTAAGGAATTGCTACCAATCGCTGTAAATGTGAAATATACCCTAAATAATTTTAAAAATTATATTTTTTTAGTTCATAAAAGTCGCATAACCCCACCTGTCTTTCTATTTCAATGAGCGATCAACGTGTTAAAAATTAGGCATATTGTTCCTAAAGAATCAGGTAATTCACATGAATATAAAAGGCGATTGTGATCACTCAACACTGACTCCTGAATCGTAATTGAACAAGTTACAAGTCCACGAACATTGACAAGCGAAATGATTTTCTCTGTCCAGGTCTATTCAAAAGAGCAATTTTACTCTCGGGTAGCGCGCTTGCGTCTTGGGCTGTAGTCGAGGATCCCGTCTCCTACGCTTTGAAGCTCGCCAAGGCTGTCAATTGTACGATTCCCGAGAATCTGCTCAAGGACAACAAACTGATCGTCAATTGTCTTCGAGGACGTAGCCTGGAGGAACTGATGCAGGTCGACATTCAGCCACCGACCTTTCTCAGCGCTTTCGGGCCGAGCGTCGACGGCGTGGTCATCAAACCCGACTTCCAGAAGGACCTGTTGTCCTACATGGGTCCGGAATTCCAAGGATTTGGGTGAGCATCCGATATACATACATCAAAGATACTCCTTTTAAAATACCTGCCCCGATTCTAATTCGAGACTTCTGCTTTTTGTTCAATTGGCTCTCTCCATGCACAGTTTCTATAGTCCTCTTTTCGATAAGTTCTATTAGATTGAATAAAATGCGATGTAATAGTTGTAGTAATAATCGTAATTTCGGAAAAGTATAATATGAAGTAGCAGAATTTAATATTTCAATACTGCAATTACCAAACGCGACTAATTTTTAATGTCTTATAGCAACGATGACATACTTCGTACGATTTTCGTTATAATGCAATGCTTGAATAATGACGTTTGTCAAAAACTTATCATTGCAGACATTTTTATAATATCAGTCAATATTAAATAAGAACTCAGGAAGCAGTCATTTTTACTAACTTAGTAGCTTCCAGAAGACGCCATTAATCAACAACAAAAATAGAAGTGACCCGAAGTGGATTCGAATATAATCATTGAAATACTATCACTTTTGGGTAGTAATCGAAATCCATGAAATGAAATTTGGTTATCTAAATTGAATCGGATTCGTGAGTGTACTATATTGAACTTGATCCCAACTCTAGTCAGTATCTATTTGTTAGTGCCGTGAATTAATAAACCAAGAACTTGAAGCCATTTGAATTTCAAAATTAACGTGCTCGCTTATGTGATCAGCACAGCATAGAGAAGTGCAGTTGACTGTATATATACCACTATTATTAAGCGTAAGTCAATGATAGTTAATTAATTGTCAGGTAAAAACTGAAATTCGGCAATTTACGCGGCCTCTGTATATTTTAATCTTCGTTCGATGCCATTGGCGTCATACAAACCGAGATAACTAATAATCATTATATAATGATGCAACGAAAATAGAGTATCGCTCACCAATACTGTTATGAACAATCGAAATAAATTGCGCTAATCGATAACAATTACGAGCGGTTACGAGAAATACAATTTCTCTTATCGGTAATAACTGTCGGCACAAACAAAATACTCAGTTGCTAATAAATGTTTAATTATCGCAAGACAGACGTTATGTCAATTTTATGGCAGCGATGGTTAAAATCTATAAATCCTTCCTTCTATTTTTAAACTTTCCGATGATCTACATCGATCCTTTCGATGGACTTGCCACAAACAAATAATTACTTGAACTAGGTATTAAACAATTAAAATTTAGGTGGAATATAAATTTTACGAAAACGTTCCGTACGCGAATAATGACAGAAATATTTATTCCAATCGATTATTTGAAGTGTGTGCTGAAAAATATGTGATTTAAATACGATACAATGCTATACATACCTTTAAAATTAAATTAATAGTTGTTGATTTTTATTTTTCATTCTAAATACAATTTTACTCTATTTAAAAAGTATAAAAATGTGTGCTGTTAAAATTTGTTCTCGACAGTAAGAATATTAAATGTTAACTTCTACCACCGTATTTTATTTAAATATTTTCAAACATGTAAATTAAGACTATAAAATTCGAGTGTCCAAACAAGTTAAAAGAGATTTAGATTTCTACTTATTTGATTAGTAAAAGCTCGTTTGTTAGAATTAGGAAAGACCCTTGGAAACGTGATCTTTTTTTCAAAACCTGCTGTCAACATTCGCAAATCAAACAATTGCTCCGTGGGCTCTAATCGTCGCATACATTTCTACTTCGTACCCAGTACAGCGCCGCGACAGAATGAGTGATTATTTAAATTACTGTTAGCAAAGTATCGATAACGTCCTCATCTCCGGCAAGTTTCCTTAATATCTTCGTTTCCCGTCCGAAGACTTTATCGAGGCCCCTCATTAAATGGAAAGTAGATGCAAGACCAGCTCGATCCGCCGCGGACATTAGTGCGGTTCATTAGCGGGATTGTAAATGACCCAGCCATGTTCCACCAAGTCATTAGCATATTCGGATCGTGCCGGCGACAACTGCCCTGCCAGTCGAGACAACCATGTGTAGTAATTTTTTTCTTAGACACATGAACATCAGGGTGGACTTTATTTATCTACAACTGAATTTTTTTGGGACACCCCCCCCCCCCCCAGAATTATGCCATTAGATGAAAAAGTAACCTGTACAAAATCTAAAATTGATAGGACAACGGGAAGACGTGCTGCATCGAATTTGAAGATTTTGTAATTTTTGATTCTGAAGAAAAGAATTTTTTTGGCGTTACTTGCGTTTCATCAAACAATACAACTTTTATTCAAGAAATGTTTTCATATGGTCACGAACAAAAATAATATTGAGATATGTATTTCTATTTAAAGGATGCTATCTTTATATATTAGAATACATAATATAAATAAAAAGTAATTATAAGATAATTAAGGAGTAGGAGTAAGGAATCTAGAAGAGTAAAAAATGAAAGTATTCTTATTGTATTAAAATATGCTTTTACTAAATTCTATTTAATAGAAGTCACATATCTTTCATTAAACTATGTTTTGTAACATTAGGAAATTGTTGTCTAATAGCATAATTCTGAGGACTGTCTCGACAAAAATCTTACAAAAAGATTCTCACCTAGTATGACTAAAGTCCACTCTAGTGAACATGCAGCTATATTCTAGACTAATATAGTACTTATTATATAATAATAGACTAATATTTACAATCGACGGACTTTTAATGTGTGAGAATCAGCAAAGCGTGATTTCAGAAGAACAAGTTAACTCCATACTTTACCAAAATCGCGATGAAAATTCGAAACAGAATCTACAAAATATAAATCTTATTCGTCCCTTTAAAATTGGAATAAAATTTCATTTGTCCCCTTTAAATTGAAATAAAATGTTATTCTACCCTTTTAAATTGAAATAAAATGTTATCGTTCCCTTTTAAATTGAAATGAAACTTTGTTAGTCTGTTCTGAATATTTTAGAATTCAAGTAAACGTGGACATAAAATATAAATGTTCTCTTTCCATCAGATAACTATTGATAATAAAAAAGTTTCAGTCATTATAGCTGTATAAATCTGTGGTTTGACCATGCGTAACAGTAAGAATTTTATTTTGTTACATTAGTTGTGCTTCATGTTGAACATTTCCTGTTTCCCAGCCCAATCTCCAAGAAAGCAGAAAGCGGTGAACCCATCACGAGTAACAACAAATACGATTTGTTATTCGGCGTAACGACGAGCGAAGCTTTATGGAAATTTGCTGAAAAGGATGTCCAGCTGGGCTTCGAAGGCGAGAGAAGGGACCGAATCATTCGAACTTACGTGAGGAACACCTATGTGTATCATCTTACGGAGATATTTTACACAGTGAGTAGTTTCACCGTGATTATTTCGTTAGCGTAACATTACACCTATGATTCGAGAAAACTCGTTTCAATTAATTTTATAAATTAAATAAAATTTATTTACACTCACATAATGGGAAAAGTTACGTCGAATCAGAAAAGAATGTTTTCTTCTAATTTATAAAACTCACCCTCTATTATTCAACATGAACACTTTACTATTTCTAGTCTGAGCTCGTAGTTTTTAATTTGTACCTCAGTCACCTGCAGCTTGCTTTTCATACAAACAGTTATAACTTCTGTGACGATGTTTTCAGTTAAATAATGAAGTGTACTGGACTGATGGATATACAAAGAAAGAGGAAACAAATGTTTTTATACGACGCTTTGCATTCGAGAAAATCGAGTTTTCAAAGAAACAATCACACATTTTCACACAGCAGTGAATTCAATATTTAAAGCTTTTAACTACTCTTCAACCACGAGTGTGCACAAACAGTATAATCAGAGTTTGCGACAATTAAAATAAGGATGGGACAGAATGAAATCATACTCCAGAACAAGGTTTGTTGGATCTGCTCGACGTTCCCATGGGCAACTTACGCGTGTGCATTCAATTTATCCCTATTATCCAGCCGTTTACGTCCCATCTGGCGATTTAATTATGCCGCATATTCCATTAGCGCCGATAAGACCGTTAATAAACATATCTCGACGCGAGTTTCATATCTGACCACAACGCAAACATAAAGAGCGAAGTAGCAGAAAGCCGTGAGTATTTTGCAGTCGCGTCGGGCATGAGTGTTGCTCATCCTGGGAATATTCAGATAGGCTACCGATTCCGAAGATTATGTCCATTTCACGTACGTTTTCATAATGCTCTTAGGGAATAATTCGGCGAATGCTCACCGGATCATCGGGTTCCGCGCGCCACCCCGCTAGCTAACTATAAAAACATATCGTCCTGGGCTTCCTGCCTAATTATCCATAATCGTAAAACGTTATTTAACCGCAAATCGCGGTTTAATTGCGTCCAATGCGATCGGGTTCCCGTTCACGCGAAAACACCGCGAAAATTCGTATCTCGTCCCGCATTCAAATGAAAAGCTTCTCTCTGATAAGCAGTACGATGCCGATAGCCGTCAATGATTCTATATTAATTCGCCGAATGAAAATCACAGTGATATTATTCAAAACACAATTCACGGGAAGTTACTTATTACGTTGTACGACAAACAATTTTGTATTTCAGTAATAATCAGTGGGCGATTCTCATTGATTTTCATGTATTGGAATGCTCGGTATCTCTGCAACGCTTTCAGTTTTCGCAAAATTGAATTTTCAAGTGTATTTTTGAAAACAGAAGACAGCAGAATTAATAATAATCTGTGGATTCATATTCAGCTCTTGTTTACTCGAAGTTATGAATAGAAAATATGTGTTACACATTAGAACTTTTCTACAGGGTATCCCAAAAGCGGGACACAAGCGGGAAGTGACTGGTTTCTGAGATTATTTGATGCAACTTTTTCGTTTACAAAAAGTTAACGAGTTATTAACGAAAAACACTGACCAATGAGAGGTGAGCTCTTCTAGCGCAAGGCGGCCGAGCCAACGAGTTGACGAATTCCAGTTTCGCTGATTAACACGTCCGTCTCGCGCCAGAAGAGCTCGCCTCCTGGTCACTGTTTTTCGTTAATAACTCGTTAACGATGCATCGGAGAAAATTTTTGTAAAGGAAAAGATTGCTTTAAACAACCTCAGGTACCCCCCATTTCCGGATTGTTAGATATTTTTGGGACATCCTATATATACAGAGTGGTTCATGCAAATGTTTCAGGTCATAATTCCGTTATTAATGTATTTAAGAAGAAATGCTACAGAAGGAAGATAAATGGTTCGAATAAGACTACATTTGTAGGCCCTTAGATCAGTTTTAAGCGCATCAGTGCATGTGCAATTAACAATTGCATCATTTTTCTTAATGGAAAATATGCTTTTTGAAAATGTCTCAGGAACTAATCATTTTTGTGCTATTATGTCCTAGTAATATTTTACATAGAATGAACAGAGAAAAAAATATGCATCTCCATTTAAAGAAACAATGCAATTGTCAATTGCATGTGCACTGATGCACTTAAAAAAGATCTAAGAACCTACATATGTAGTGCTTTTTGAGCCATTTATCTTTCTCTTGTGGCATTTTTTCATAAATGTATTAACACGTTAAGCGCCACGCCAAATTTCTGTGCCGTTCCGTTCAAGCCACGGTTAGCCGTCAGGCGGGTCTTGCCGGTCCGCTCGGAAACCTCACCTTTGCTTGTCTTGTTTTAATGAATTACATTAATGTTTTTAAGTATTATATTCTTTCCCTTAAAGCATTTACCAAACAAAAACCGCATAATTTAAATGTTCAGTCTCATAAAAGTTAGAAAAATCTATCGCCAGTCCGTAGGGACGGACGAGACTTGAACAAAAAGTCCAGCGCCGGTCCCTAGGGACCGGTTTGGCGCTTAACGTGTTAATAACGGAGTTATGACCTGAAACAATTGGGTAGACCACCCTGTATTGCATGAAGCAATACCCCCACTTCTTGAATATTTTGGTTACTTGTAAGGATATTGAAAAACATTTTATGCGAAGCGGATGTGTTATTTAATATTCTACTTACTATAAGAATGCACTTATAGTAAGTAACGAAAAACAGAGGCCAAACGTTTCCCACTGCAATGGTTGCAACGACGCAACGTCAACTGTACTCGCTCTCTGATTGGTTCGTGTTTCTCGTCAGTAAAGTCTCTAGTGACTACAGCTGTTAATGCGACTCTGTTAACAACTGTTAATGCAATCCTTAAAATAAGAAGAAGTAGAAATTTTGCATAAAAAATTATCCTGAAAAATCTGAAAAACCGTGTTATTGATCCACCCTATATTTCGAGCGAGGCAATACACCTTTTGTATTCTTTCATTTCTCCGATAGTTTTTAAAATTTCCGTTAGCAGCATCCACTGCAAATCAAAGAAGCGCTATTCGCGCTGTATCGATGTTTCATAAAAATTTCGTAGCGACCCGATGGAAAGGCAATACTAGCGTCATATGGAACCGAATTGCTGTCGCGAGTGAAGAATGGAATTCCGTTTGTCGATTTTATCATCTTCATTGTCGTTGACGGAGTCGCTTTGGCGGAACTCGCAATTTTCGTGGATGGTGCCTCAAAGCGCTCGCCGCGCCACGGAAACGCTAGAGTTCCAAGCGCGTTCCGCAGCATGTCGCTTGGGGAAAAACTGTTTCGAGTAATGAAAGCAGGATGCTGCAAGCAGAACTTTCTCCCCGGGCGAGACGCCGGACCCAGGCTGGCTGTAGGCTTGCATGTGTGTCGTTAATAAAAAGTACTACGAGCTCGTGTCGCGATTCCGCTCGCGGCTGCTTGAATTTCGTTCCGCGTCGCGCTCAGGCTCCAATGAATTTCATCGTAGTTATAGCGCGATTCGCGTTTAATTGTTGTCCAACGACGCGCCGGTGGCGGTGCATTTTTCGGATCCTCCCGACGCCGATCACCGTGTCTGGATTATTTGTGTCGTACCCGGGCAGACGTTTTTATCCCGCGTTTTTATTAGAACGCGATACGTTGAGTGCTCGCTAATTGCTTTTACATTCGAATAAACTCTATGACATTCGACCAAATTGGAATATACGTCGTTTGTAATCAATATTTATGACAGTGTGGTCCTCCGTTCGGATATTGTTGCATCGAGTTGTTATAACAGTAACTTCACTGGTATAATGCTTCTCACGAAAATGATTGCTACGGCGAAATCGTGACAAATCCCGAATAAAAAGTGCGGGAAAATGTGTTAATCTAATTCTAGATAAACGTTCCATTGATACTGTAATTTTAGTTGGTGTATAGACTAATAAAAACATGGAGAATTACAGTTTTCATACAAAATGAAATAAAGACATGTACAATGTTACGGTACTCGTGTCCTCAGTGTACCAACGAAACGTCAATTAAAACGCCGGAACCTAGAATTTTCAGCGAGCAATTTTTCGAGTTTGTAGATAAATAGTTTCTCGAGTGAAACAAATATAATGAAAGCGGTGAACAAATATTTGCAATTTTTAAATCGCCCAGTTTATTTAGCTGTACAATCTCAATTACCCCATACTTCGACATCTGAATCCTCTTGACATTTGAATATATTTCACGTTCAGATCATACGTTTGTGCCATAAGCGATTTCGAGCAGAAGTAAACAATAACGATTAGCCAAATATGTTTATGAAAATGTCAATAACAGAAACTTCTTTAAAACTGTTGAAATAAATTTCATTTGTTGATAATGGCTATCAGTAACGAACACAAAGTTCGGGACACTTATAATTATTATTTCCAATGAAAATATTCTGCTATTATAACAGAATATGTTTACGAAGTTTAAAAATTGGTCAACAGTGTTCTTCCATGACTTAAAATCCAACGAAATTTAATGCTAGGATAGTGTGCGAGTAAAAGTATATATGAAGTTAAGTCGTAAAACGTAGGATTCGAAATGCTTTATTAAAATAGGAGACAACAAGAACGAAAAATCAGAGTGCATTATGAAATAGTAATGAGTTTTCTCGCATGATACCAACGTAGAAATAGATCGACGATTTTTATACGTTTACTATTGATCTGATTATTTGAATAATGAAATATGTGCAACAATTTTTAATGGAAGCAGCTTTATGACTAAAATAATAACGAAATCAAAAATGTAAAACCGACCATTTGACCGGCATAAGTAGGTTCACTGTTAACTTAACTCGAAACTATCTTAACAATAAATTTGGTCGGTCAAAAATACCCATGTCAGTAAACAATAATACTCCTTGTTTGTCATAATGAGGAAAATGTGACTTAACTCACTCATATGCTTCTCTTATTACGAAATCGACACCTCAACTTTCAAAAGTTTCGAGCTTCAAAAATTCCGACAGTTCCTAAACTTCAAAAACAGTCGAATTTAAGTATCGACATTTTAAAAATTAGATCCTAATGACGACTTATCGTAAATATTTTTGTCACGATATTTCAGGTGGTGAATGAGTACACAGACTGGGAGCGTACAGTTCAGCACCCCATAAACACAAAAGATGCTTGCGTCCAGGCGCTCAGCGACGCTCAGTTCGTGGCACCATTGGTGCAAACTGGTGACCTCTTTACTCTTCGGCACACGAAGAAACCTAACAACCCTCACGTCGTACCTATAATCGAGACAGACAAAGAGCCGATGCCTAAAACGTATTTTTACGTCTTCGACTACCAGATGAAGGAAGGCGACTACACTCAGGTAAGTGACTTCATCTCCGATAACCAAAGGAAAAGTTATAGTCATCGTGTCAAACTTATTTAAATTCGTAGGATAGAAAGTCTAGCTTGGATCTCCATTTTAATGCATAACATACAGCTCGCTTTAATGAGATAAATATTTGTAACACCTCTGTGAAAACGTCAACCAAAATGACAGTCAACGTACTCATTAACCCCTTGCGCGATGATAACAAGACAGCCACGTGACGAAGATTTCATACATAATCTACTAAATATTATTCATGAAGGGATAGTAATCTTGAAAACTATTCTATTTTTTTTTTTTTTTAAACAATGGCGCACACGAGATAAACTATAAAAAGACAGTGAAACCGAATACTACAATTCCCATAATCGCATGCCAAAGTCTTATTAGAAACGGTGGTTGAAGTATTTTACTTACACTTCCCGAAGCTGTTTTGCCTACACTAATGAATTAACCATATATTAATTATAAAAAATACAGCACAGTACGTGATTAGAATGACACACATTGTACCAAAACTAATGTGACAAAATAGATAAATAAAAATAATATATTTTGTAAATTAATAATAATAACAATAATAATAATATAATCATATAGAATATGGAATATGAAATATGGAATACGGAATATGGAATACGGAATATGGAATATGAAATGTAGAATATGGAATACTATTTTAAAACATTGTGCGTCGTCGCGATCCAAATATCGCGACACTCATGCTCGCACACACACGTTCGTAGTTTGGGGTTAACGCACGGGAGTCCTCCAGCACCGATTAATTGTTATGATTTTAGAGGTCGCTTCGACATCCTAACGCGCTCGCAGATTATCCGATCATTAACCTTCGGCTCCTACATTCGTTTGTTCTAAACAGAATCAAAATTTGATTCTCCCCTTACCATAATCTAGGAATGAAATTAAATAAAGATATACAAGAAAGAGCAAACAAGTGTTAATCAGCGTAGCTGAATTAATAATTCGCAGTGCAAAGGGTTAAATTCGATCAAGTCGAATAAAAATGAAACATATTAAATCTATATCACTGTTTTAACAAAATTGATATTTCAAGGTACATACTATTAAAATATCATATTTTTATTAAAATACTTAATTATTATTAATATTATATTTGTTAAAATATTTTATCGTAACAAAAGTGTACTCTTCAGAGTGAAATAATAATGTCGGGCCAAATAACATTGAAGTTTTTCTTTATCCTCAAATTATTATTTATCGTTGAGCTTCGTAAATTCGCAGAGTTAAGTCAAAATGAATTTTCGCTGAGAGTAATTATCGGACGCGGACAAGCTTCCTTGTAAACAATTTCCGTACGCAGATAAATCATTGATATCCGTGCATTCGATTACGAAACTGTTTAAAGATGTATTATAAAGCGAACGATTTTACCGAGGTAATTAGATTCAGGACGCATACTGCGAGTGCGCAATCGCCGAGATAAATTAATTACATGGAACACCATTAATAATCCGTCTGTATTAGCTGAAGTGTGCGTTGCCATCGACTTCCCATGCTGTCTAGGGCGCGCAGAGTTACTCGCAACTGATAGGCAGCGGGCGTTACCTGCTCGTTACGGTGGATGCAATTTCCCTGGCTCATAAATTCGAAATTTAATATTCTACGCAAAAACTCGCACGTTTCCTTCGCGAAAGAATGCTTGAAATTGTGCGCGGTGCTCGTTTGCTTGGTCTACGGAAAATAAAAGAATTCACGGCGAGAACAGGATGCACGTTAGCATTCGTTTATGAGGTGCTTCTCATTTCTCCCTCTTCTTCGACGGAATAGTCTGACTAAATTATACACCATTGTCGGTTCTCTAATAATATAACCCCTAAGAGAATGAGGATTAAATTGCATAACGGACAAGCCAAGTTTTAGAAAGCCCAGTGTATTGTTTTAATGTTAGTACTGCGGCTTATTCTCTCCTTCTCGTGTGCGTGGTAGTAGAATAAAGGATCACCGATCACGAAAAATCAAGTTAATATCACGCCGCTGACCTTATCATCCAGTCTTCATAAAGCAGAGACAAGGAAGGAATGAAAAAAATGTCACGAAGGCTGAAGAATACGAATTCTTTGTATTTGTTTAGATCATATATGACATTTTTTCATTTTCAAAGTTATTTTAAGGTCATGGTTTTATAGGTTTTTCAACTCAT
The DNA here is from genome assembly GCA_028455555.1 of Augochlorella aurata. Lineage (NCBI taxonomy): Eukaryota > Metazoa > Arthropoda > Insecta > Hymenoptera > Halictidae > Augochlorella > Augochlorella aurata. Next base: position 9,125,981 of record CM052162.1, on the reverse strand, counting down.
TTTGATACTGACTATAATACTGCATCGTAAAAAAAAAAAACAGATGTTGATGTGCAGAACAAAACTAAACACCTTGAAATAACAATCAATATAACCTTGGAAGAACGGTTTCAAGTTTAAGAAACAATTCAGATCGATCTTCACCATTTCTTACATATCCCACTTACCTTTGAAAAACCAGTATATGCATTTTTAATCGTATAATTAATTAGATTTTTCGGTTGCAAGTAGTGGTTGCAGAAAAGTAGAAATCAAAACCAAATTCAGAAAAATGCAGATTTTATCACTATGACAAGATACTACCAAAAGCAGTGTCCGAACATCCGACATTTTTCCCGTGTGAAAACTAAGTTCTATAGAGCTGAATTTGTCCACTCAGGAAGCTATATTATTCTACGTTCGAATAAGCAATTTTTGAATGTAAGAAAGTCCGCAGTGTGGTTTCGCATACCTTCCACCCGAAGTAAAAATTGTTGATGCGAAACTATTCAACCTCGGACAATTAATTTCTGCTGAATCAGCGCAGTTAAATGCTTCCATGTTTTAGTGAAACCCAAAGCAAAGCTCTTTTTTCGTGCATGTTGAACCGCTGACCGTAGAATTTGAGGCACGGCAAAATTACGGGAGCGTAGCAACTTCTGCGGCAAGGAAAATTTATCGGGGGCGAGCTTAGGCGTTCTACTAAACCGAGGAACTTCGCTGGCTTTTATAGTTGAACAATTATAATCGTCCGAGAACGGTAATTTATTCACTTCTCCGTTCCTCCAAGTAATGTTGCTTGAATATATTTACCATGCATCAATATTGGCCGGGTATAACCAAACGAACGATTTCATCAAGCCGGAGGTATGAAAACAATAACCTTAACTAAATCTCTGCAAATTTAAATTGTCCGACAATTTTGGACGTTGCGACAGGTAATCGGAATTCGACCGTCCACTGGAAGATTGGAAGTTTTTGTTGTTGCAGTCGCATTCATTTAACCCTGTTTAATGAATCGTTTAACATGTATTTTATATATTAATGTGTCTCTTAATTAGTACTATCCAAGGTAGAATTAATTGATCGCACCTGCTTTGCGCATGCGAATAATTCCCGTGTCCGATAAATCAGTGATGTCAACATTAAATAAGCGAATTTATTGTTACGAGCATAAAACGTGGTCGTAAATACAAAATCCTTGTTGCATTAGTAATTTTAAAACATTTAGGTACCACGGTGTCTAAGTATCTCGAAATTATTTGAAATAATTACTTCTCCGAATACAGGTATTAAATAAACGTAGCTGCATTAATAATTAATCGTTGCCATACAAATCAGTATTCACGCGTACCACTTGTAATCTGTACACATAAATTCAATATTCTGCAATCGTTGCATACATTAATTAATTGTTTCCGTCATAGCTAAAAGGGGGTCTGCTGATAAATAATAAATTGGTCGTGAGTTGATTATGCATAATATATTTCTACCGATCGATGACCCGTCCTGCAGCAATTATAATTATTAAGTTTCTCTCAATTCTGATTTTCGAAGAAAAACATTCAGGTGACTATAATAAATTAACAATCTAATGGTGCAAATTAAATGTATTTTATATGAATATACTGTCATATTCAAAAAATCAGCGTTCAACTTGGTTTTGACATTGCTTGATCCTATTCAAGCAATAAATTGTTAATACGAACAAATGTTATTACAGCTTTCCATAAAACAAACAACTAGATGATTAAATTAAAAAAATCTAGAAGGGGTAACTAATTTTAAACTTTTTCGCATGTGACTTGAAATTTACTGAAATAATCAATATAAAACGATTCAACATGTCTTTTTTTTATTAAACTTGTAGCATTTTCAGAAAATTATTACTGCGACAGAGAATTATTACTATCCGTTCACATCGCAGTATCCTCAATGTAGTTTACTTATTAAATAATTCGAAAAGTAAATTTCCTCTTTCGCAAGAAATTTTCTGCTCCACTCGACGGAGTGTATTCGGTAGGTAATTTCATAAGAATTTTCCCCAGGAACTTCGCGCGACCTGAAATACAATAAATCCTCGGTGAAGTTCACCAAGTTATTATCCCACTTTCCGAATTACAGTAACGGAGAACAGTGTATTAGGTCGGAGAAACATGGGCGAATGCACCCAATTATAGTAATCAATATTTGTTTTGGCACGTGGTTAATCTGACGATCGTTCGAGAAATGCTTGTATTTGCACAACAGTGTGCCGACCAACTGATAAACTAATTCCAAGGACCACCACCAAGTTGAAGGAACAAATGTGATACAGTTTCAAACAAAAATACTGTATTTACAAAATAACAAGGAATACTGAATCTCTCGTGAGACTCTAAACGCATGCAACTCAAAACAACTGTGACTCAAACCATCTACAACCAATTGTCTTCCACCAACTGTTTACAACCAACTGTTTCAAACCATCTACTGCTCAACTGTTTACCAACTGTTGACTGGCGACTGACAAAACTAAGAGCAACTAAGAAACTAAATGACGACTAGCAAAACTAAATGGCGACTGGACAAACTAAAGGCGATTAGAAAACTAAAAAACGACTAGCAAAACTAAAGCTGACTAGGTTGAGGACCAGACTTCCACCCTTAACGTAGTCTTGGTCCTCCCTACCCTATCGAACTAGGTGTGGGCGTTAAGGAGTGCCGCCCAATCAAGATGAGGCCCAAACAGAGACGTGGAGCCTCACCAGACAACATTTGGGACCTAGGAGGGGGTACCGCGAATGCTTCCAAGGGGGGTCCCAGGCCGCCCGTGGGCCTCAACAATTTCTCGACATCTGGATTCCATGTCACTAAGTACCTTGTGTCCCAAACGTTCCGTTTTTCCGCGACTCTCTCAACCACGTGCCGAGAGCCAAGCATTTATGGCAGAGCAATACTAGTGAAAAATCTATAAATGTCGGCCATGTGCCTTGGGAACGGTCGGAAATGCCGCTTTCCGAAAGAGCAGGTGACATCCCCCCTCCTCCTCAACAATATTTATTGCCCCTCCACACACATAATTCAGAGTAAACATTTTCGAAATCCTGTCAATCAGTCGAACAAACATTGCGTTAAACAATTAATATGATACTTGTGATTCCAGCGAGGCATTCGGTCTATAGGTACATTGTGTTTGATTTATAGTACCTTAATTACCATAGCTATACCCTGTAATTAATCGAAATCAATGGGATAGCACCATGCGCATCAGTAACAGTTTCGCTGCGCAGATTGGCCGATTTCAAGGAAAAGTTGCGATAATACTGTGGCCGAGAAGGCGATTAAAAGTGACTACAAGTTTGAAAATTGATCTAACAGAAACCCACCATCATAATTGTCAAAAGTTCTAGTGGCTTAGCTTAACCGTTTGCACTTAAGTGGCGACTCTAAGACGCCACTAAAAATGTGTATATTATTTTTCAAGAAAATTGCCACATTATTAAATTTATCTGTATTCAATAAATTCAAGTAATATAAAATAAAAACGATCATACTGCAGTTTTAAACAAATGTCTTGATTTTGGATTTGAAATAGCCTTGTATGCAAAAGGTTAAACACTGCACGGAACTACTTTATTTTATACGATACTTAATTCGCTAAACTGTGCATAAAATGGAATGTCTTTAACGCTACTATCGATTAAATCGACGATAGAAATACATTGCATTTCGCAAATACTCACACTTATTTAAAATATTTTTATTTCTTATTTTAAAATATGTTGTTGGTTCTACATTTCCTCTTTCAGTGAAAGCAATATGCAGTATAGAAATGTGGTGGTCATAGTTTTTTTTATAAAATGATGTCGGAAGGAGTGGGGAGACCGAAAACGTTTCGTCCTAGATCCGGTAGAGGACTCGTCGGTAAGGCTAACTAGCCGGCCCTGCCTTAGACGCGGGGGGGGGGGGGGGGGTGTCAGTGGAATGATTCGAGACTGTATATACAATCACGTTGAGCGCCACGTCAGCCACCGGTGGCTGACACTAGACTTTCCGTTTAGGCCGCGTCAGTCACCGGTGACCGACACTGAACTTTCCGTTTAGACCGCGTCAACCGCCTGTGACTGACACTAACTTCTCGTTCAGGCCGCGTCAAAAATGACAGTGTAATATATGATATAAAACTAAAAAATTTACGTTGTTTTAAGTAATTACTGAAAATTTACTTAATTTGTATTTATTGCTATACCACAATACCAGCGCTTCTGAGCAGCGCGCGTGGCCTGACGAGGATTTCCTTAAAAATTCGCATAGCGCTCCTTTCTGCGAGAAAGGAATCCATCTGCTGGCGAGTAGCGGAGGTAGTCGCCACAAAAATATACTAAAATTACTAAGATGACTCTTTGTAATGTTAATATATTGAATTTAAAGTTAATATAATCCATTACTGCTTTATTTATGAAATTTTATTCACATTTATTGTATTTTTTCATTTGCCATCTCACGATCCCATAAGTTCACGTAACCATTATCTAACACTAATTCATTGTAAACTATAGTTTTATCATTTCTTGGACGTATGTGACCTCCAACGTGACATCACATTTTAATTCTGAATATCCGACGTCCGATGAAGGTCGGAAATGATTGCGAGGGAAACTTTAAATGCGACCCGAATATACGCATGTTGCACCGCCAGTAGTAGTAATACATAGTAAAAAAGCGCTGACTCAATGCCGTCCATTGACCAGCAGGGGTGCATAGGTGGGTCAATGGGACGAGCGAGAGATCTGAGCGAGTGTAAGCGAGATAGACACAACGTCGCTATTGAAAATCATGCTTCTCTCCAAACGATGATATATCGGAAACCATTATATGTATCGAGTCAAAACAACCAAACCCGAAAGGTGAGACTCTCGTTCTTTATAAAATACACACGAGTTCGTTACAATAAACGGTCACGAAATTAATACGGCGATGAACAGATTTGTCGTTTGCATGAAGTTAGTGCAAAAGCAATTGCGGCTTTGAAACATCAACTTTAACCGTTACTGTACACTGCCTCAAAATTCCATAAAGCACACAAGAGAGATGAAACACGCACCAACAACATCAAATATATGTCATGTTTAAACTATTTATTATTATGGATCGCATGAATTACTGAATGTTCTTTGGACATTTAAAAATAAGCGATTTATTCAGCAGTGTTTTTATTTAAAATGTATCTAGACTGCAGATCTTTATTTATTTAAATTTGATTCTTCTTTTAATAAATTTAATAAGTTGAGGCCAATATAATGATACTATTAAATTTTTTAATTTGCTATTAAATTTTCCAGAAAGTGTTTAGGAAGCAAGATAATGATACCGGTTCGTCGACAGTTTTTGAAAATAATACATGCAAATATGCAAACAAGTGTTTAATTCAAAGGAGATCATTTTCGAAAAACAATAATCAAGTGTGTCATTCGTTATGGCATGAGTAAAATGAATCGTAACAAAGATCTCTAGGTAAATCAGTAATACGATGATAAATCCACCAAATACAGAAATTAATGCAAATTATATCTATATCCGCCACACCAGTAAATCAGCGTTAAACATTATCAGATGTAATGATACAAATACAAAAATTCATTCTGACATAGCACATATCAAAACATGCGGAATTATAATAATTACGTCATTCACCGCCGTTGAAAAATAATATTCTTAAATCAGTTTCTCGGCTAACTAATTACGCATTGTTTCGAGTTCATAAATGAACACCGATCGACGGGAACGGTAAACGCAAATGATCACTATCGTAAATAATCCGGTGGACTACGGCGATCATTGATTTGTAATTAAACGATATGAACGTTGAACGACGCGCACTTCCAATGATTGAAAACCGTCGATCGATCATTCATCTCATTTAATTACTCGGCCGCTATTACTATTTTCAAATTATCGTTCCGTACGAACGTTTATACTGTGAAATCTATAATTATCGAAAAATGATGGTTTGCCGAGACAGGCAATATGCCGAGGCTGTAATAAAATTCTTTTTATTGAGAATGTCCCTTGTATTTCTACATTTTACGAATATTTCGCGATGATTTTCATACTCTCGTCCCGGAGTTTCGTTGATTTTTCCGTATTTTGTTTAACGCAAACAAATAGAGTTTAATTTGCCACTCTTTCAGGAGAAGGTTTATTGACCTATCTGGCCTGTGTTTTCCGCGCATATTTTTCTTCTATACGTTTACAAACATTCATGCTGAGCCACTTACGCATTTTTATAACGACCATCGTAAACATTGCATATAGTTGTGCAGAAGGAACAATAGAAGCGATTGATTCAACGTGCTCTGGACTAAGGACTAATATTATTCGTATAGTAAGCAGAATTGTACGTGGAACAGGACAACTGTTATAAAATAATAAAATAATACGAATATTTAAAAATTTACGGTATTTTGTGGTTATTTTTATCAACACTGTGTTGGAAATGTATCTTACTTTTGTATAATAGTATCTGTGTAACTGATATCGTCTCTCATACTTTTTTTACAATTTTTCGTGTCACAGTAAAATATCTATGTTTGTATAATATTTCTTTCGCTTATATTCATCGAATATATCGCTGAAGTTTGACTGGAAAATACTGGAACGCTTTCTGTTTATTGCATTGAAAATAAATAAAAAATTTTATAAAATTTCGCTGTAGCGCGTATATCACTTGCTTGGTCACATAAACGCCAGTTTCTCCATTACTTGCAAATACACATAAACTGAAAAACACGATTGGAATAAAGGCTCCATGTATTTATGTTGTCCGAAATTATTAATTATTGATTGTCAGAAATTAGAAACTTCTTATTTCGTTCGTTTGATTTACGGAGATGTTGGTTATGTCGCTATATCTGTTATATCTGTCGGTCTATTGATATAATGGCAAAATTTAATACTTAGTCACAATGGTCCTGTTGTACTAAAATGTAGATACCGAAAGTTAAAATGTTTATTTCCTGAGCCAGGACTCGGAGCTAGAAGATATCGGTAACACAACACCTAAAGGCCATGTGTTAAATCTCAGATAAAGCGAAGGGCCGTTGGTCCCGTTTGATCTGGGTTTCCTTCTTTCCGTTGCAGTCGGTCAGTCAGTCGATCTTGAAGAGGCTTAGAGAACACTTGCACTAGTGAATTTTCAAATAACGCGTTTTTCTTTTAAAATCCTAAACCCTGCTCCCCAGAAAACCAACACGGTCACATTTTTACATGCCATTTTACAAAAATTAGAATTAAAGAAAGATTTCATTCGTCAATTAAAAGATTACTTATTGTAGAAAGAAAATAGAAATACTATTAGACCTTGTTAATCTATACTTGCAATCTAACAATCTTCACGTGTCATAAATGTATAAAGATTGTATATATAAAGATGTAGTCTAATAATAACCCTTATTTCGATAACATTCCTAGTGTGGTACAATTCCGTCTGTTAGCGTATATGCAAACTGTGAACATCATATTATTTCAGAAAGATTTTTTCACCCGTTTCATTCCCTGCGATCCAGTGTACATTTCGACAAAGTTAACGCAGCACTGCGGCCAACAGATGGAAAGCGCCGCTTTATGTGACCGTCCCAATAATTCGTAAACCATTGCGGTTGCAATCGGTTGACCATTTAACGATATTCATCGTTGTCGGCTCTGACGCTGAATAATTTGCGTGCCTCGTGCGCTCATCAGCTGAATATACATGCACGCATCCGCGTGAACGCGATTATCGTTTCGTTTAAGCCCTCCGTGAAATCTAGAAATTGTCCAAGTCAGCAGAGGCAATTCGTCCGGCACCAACAGAGCGGCTGTTCCGTGAACGACAATATGCTATAACAAAATATAAAAAGGTCTTGTTCGTGTTCGACAGCGAAATAAAATCGCTGGTACATTGGCGCGGTGCACATCGGTGAACGTGAACGCATCCTCAAAATTGCACCATGAAATATTTACAGTGCTTCGTGAACAGATAAATAAATGAACGAGCTGAATCCTAGCAATCGATGACGATCACGCTTCGGCGCGGCGACCCGATCTGCAAATTAAACTGCATGAATAAATAAACAGCTCTACATATTTCTAGTGGAACAACTTTTTGTTAATTCCGGTGATGGCCCCAGTCACGTGGAGTTTTAAAAGATGGAAGCCTTGATTTGAAGACCATGATTTGAAACCTTGATATCTACAATCAGATCATTGTCGCTGTTATGCACTGTTACTCCACGAAAGTAAAGGAGAACTTTTATTTTGGACTTTTACTGTTCTCTGTACATTTACTTTTGCGATGAGGTATATTAACTTGAGAATATAATTCTATAATTGATTTACAGCAATTAAATTATTATTTCTTTAATTAATTTAAATTAAGTGTATTTAATTAATATTATATTTAATGTTGAATTTGTGTGTTGCGAGTGACATATTCTATACATCTATACTATATATCGATAGACATTTTTAGGACACCCTGTAGAGTCTATATTCAGTGCAACATCACCATGGCGGAAATCGCAGAGCAGTGGCGGAAGAAGAGTAGTCGTATGCGGCTTGCGAGCATCAAGTTGCCCAGGCCTTATATGACTTTTGTTATTATAATCTCCTGTCTCTTTGTGCAATTGCACAGCGGGAAAAGGTTTTTCTAAAAATAAAATAAGATGAACTAGGAAAAATAATATAGTAATTGTACTACCCGAATGTGGATCGGAATTAAACATAGCAGGAAACAGTTTAAGATCTGAATCACTATAGGTCCGTTATTATACATATTAACAAATTCTTTTACACATAATTTTATGTGTTATTACTTTAAAAAATCAATTTTTATTCAGATTTAAAAGTAAACACGTGTATAAACTATTTTTTTTCTCATTTGTTATTTGTATTTGTTATTTGAATAATCGTATCCATTCTTCCCAAGTTGAAATTATATATATATATATATATATATATATATATATATATATATATATTCAAATTTTCTAATTTTAACTTGGGAAGAATGGATACGATTCAACTGGCACGTAAAACCCTGAGTATCTCTTCTCTCCCCACTCTTTTACTGAAATTGCATTCTATCTCTAAAACTGCAACCTATAATTTTCGATATTCCAGACTTACGCCACGGAAGTTACCGCGCTGCTGGTAATCATCTATAAACGTACCTAATGCAGCCGTGCAATTTGACAGTGCCTTCCAATGGAAAGATAATGATTTCATGGAAAGGGTTGAAACGTAAACGAAAATATTTCTCTGATGTCTCGGTTCCCTTTTGTTTTTATTTGTCGTGCGAAAGTGAACACTCGCGTTATCATTGACAACCGACTTATACACGCGTGCTAGTGGCAGCAAGTTGTAACTGAAAGAGCCGCAATCGCTCCCCGAGGTTCCCCAAGAGCAGATCCGAATCAAGTACAGTTGCAAATATTGTCATACTTGAATTATTATGGCGATTCCTATTTAATGGACTGGAGTGGGAAGATTTTCTGAAAAACGAGGTGCAATTTTTATATCGAATTATATATATACGAGAAATGATGCAGAGCTGCATAATTGCAAATGCAATAGTTGCTGGTGCCATTGATGAGACTTCTCACACATTGAAGAGCGTTCTACTGCACAAATGGAACGTCGAGGTAGAGGAAGTTATAAGTGATATTTGAAGAATCGATTGCAATCACCGCTGCTACCTCTTTCATGTCGTAAATTATTGAACTCGATTTAATCGCGTCACGCGCTTAAGATTTTTTAACATATTGACTACTGTTATCTATTCGGTTATTTTTATATGTGTCGATCAAAAAAAAAGATTACTTCAATTTATATTTTACTTATGTATAAAATACACAATTATATTTAAACAATGTTGATGTCTTCGATCCATCTTTGGTCGATCGGCCGGTTGTTAGGGGTGGGCAGGTAACCGACATTTCGGGTTCGGGTCGGGTTGGGATTTTTTCTCGGGTTCGACTCGGGTTCCGAAAGTTTGTGATGCTCGGGTACCCGAAAATTTCAGATGCCTGACATCGAAGTCAGGTTAGATAGTGCTTAGGACGAGTTGGTAAGTTACCGACACTTCGTGCACTACTTGACCCGACTTCGAAGTCGAGTACCCAAAAGTAGGTACCTTACAATGTTGCATATAATTGAATGTGTTACTGTTTTGACGAATCAGTTTTTATATAGATTTAAAAGTTAACATGTGTACAAATTATGTTTTCTCATTCGTTATCTGTATTAAGATTTTGTACTTATTGACGTGACAGTTTAGAGTGGAAAGAGTATCTAATACACGAGAGATATAATTTTTATATCGCCTGAATATATTTTCATCGGTGGATAAAGCACAAGAACACACTTGTTTGTTTCATTATCACAAATGAAAAAATAGGTAGTCACTGTATACTTATCTCATTCGATAAACATTTTATCATCCACGACAAATATGTGCTCGCATGTTTCTATTTGCTCTTGCATCAAACATGACCTCACTTCTAGTCGTACCGGTTAATATTGTACCCTACTTAACACGTTCAAACTTACACTGTATAAGAATCGGAGGGATTTGACATCTAGCCGAAAAACTACGAATTACTGCAGGGAATAGAGCATCGCGAAATACGATATCGACGTCTCCAGTACCTGAAACAATTTATGATAAGAAATAATAAGAAAGCTCCTGAAGGTCGTTGATGATGTTGCCTTACCCTGGCGAATTTTTCCGACGATATCGTGAAAACGTTGGCAAATACAAGTGCGGTCGGCTCCATACATTTGCGCATAATTAAGAGCAATATCTTCTGGTTTGAGACCGATCCTACGTACCATTTTCCAGAATACCTGGAATTGGAAATACGTAATTAATGTATATTACATTCAAAATAAAACAAACTGTTTAACTATTCTCCATACTGTTTCTGTCTGTTTCGAAATATTTTTTGACGTACTACCTCGCGAACTATTTTAAGAAGGGATTGAATATTGTGGTGAATATTATATAACGTGCGAAGACAAACACAATTTTAGCAATAAATTATTGTTCACTGATTGTTACAACGCAAACATTCGTAATTTCATTTTTTGTTATACATTAGTAGCAAATATCATACGACCAATTATGATATTTTGACTCATTAACAAGTCCTCTAGAAAAGGATATAATTATTCCACGCACTGTTACATTGAAACCAATAAATGTAACAACTGAAGAAAGATGCACCCAAATAATTATAAATAATCCGAAAAACAGTATTTAATTTATTTAAACCATGCAAAAATGATTCAATTAATTATCTAAGGAAAGGTTACTAGACAAAAATAAAATATTAGTGCGTAGGTTGAATGCAGCTATCGATAATCTCATGGAATTATTAAAAGGAAATTTTGTTAATTACTTACACCTGTCGAAAGACATTTGTACTGACATCTATGAGCTTCTGTGCCGAAATAGCGTTAAAGAACATATCGGACAATACACCACACATGTGTATTATCACTGTAGCAATTAAGTCGATGCCTTCCATGTTTTTAATCTTAAGGCACAGCTAAATATAAATGTTTGTAGGTAATCAACATTGTAATACAAGTTTCCACCCTGCCACGTGAATTAGGTGTAGCATGTATAATAAGAACACTATTAATTTAATATTCGTTATTCGATATATATATATATATATATATATATATATATATATATATATATATATATATATATATATATCTTAATGTATATCTATGTTGAAATTAAAGATTTTATATGTGAATAATTATGTCTTAGAAAATAGATGTGACAGTTAAATGACATACATAAACTTACGTTAACCAACAAATTGCCGATGATGAGGGTACAGAGGAGGAACAGCAAACTGAAAGCCGCAGAATAATAGCTATTTACGGTATCGACGTACCTTGAATAGCCATTAAAAAAATGAAATGAAATATTATTTGCGAAATAATTTTACGGTCTTCAGAATTGTTAACACATTACTTACCGGTAATTAGTGAGTACTATTAAAAAATCTATGTTTCAATGCTGAGAAATATGCAATAACAGTTCAATTATCAATCAACAGACTAGTTATTGCGAATGTTATTTAAAAGAATAATCCAAAAGCTTCCTTTCATTCTAGCACAGTCATTTGGAAGTTTATAAATATGGGTCCGGAAAGTAACGTGTTACCACTAAACCACCATGCCGTTCAGAATAATTGGATCCGCATTTTTCATTTTAATATTGTTGCAATTATAAAAACTCTTTTCAGAAAGAATTGAATGAATTTCTTAATTCAAGAATATTTTATAGTTTAGCACATGGTTTACGGAACGTATCATTTTGATACTGATCCAAATTCTTTAATACCCGGTTATTGAAATTATAAATATGCATTTATGGAGAATTTATGTAATAGATTTGTTTCATTGGATATATAGTATAATAAAAATCGTTAAAAGTTTGTATGTGCTTCTTATTTTTACGAAGCAACATAAAATTGCTGCTTTTAGTGTTCGGCAAACCTAGTGTTAGATTATTAGTGCTCGGTAGGTTTAGCATGCGACTGTTCAGGAAATATACTAACTGCATAATCTGTTTGTGTTGCTCGATGATGCGGGCAAAAGCAATTTTTACTTTGTCATTTTCAACAGGTTTTTCCGAACCATAGTGAAACATATGCTCCAAACGATGTCTACAAATAATGTATTCGAGAAATAGAGTAGCAGCTTGAGAATTAGATTCAGAAATAGATCAGTAAAGATTTAATCGGCATGCAAATTGTTTATCTATTCCATTACCCGATCGTTGAAGTTTTCTTGATCGGCTCAGACAAGCAAGGTTCTACTGAAGTATCTGTTCCGACTACTCACCCAAAAATGGCGAACATCCCGCACGCGTGATGAACTAGCATATTGAACTGCAAGTTCATAGCGAATCTGATCATGCACGCCCCGTAGACGATGACATTTAGATACATTAAAATAAGTGAAAAATATTCATCTTGATCGACAAAGAATTCACCATCGATCGGCTGCCGGCCGTAACTGATATTCAACGCAAGCAGATTGTTCAGTATGCTTGGTGTGGCTTGGAAGATAACAAAGGATGACATCATTGGATATCCATACGCTGGAACCAGGCGCGTCACTATACAGACTCGCTTAGATAAATGAGCTATTTACTACAGATATACTGTAAGTATATCTACCTTATCTACCATTGTCTGAAAAAGCATCTGAGTATTATTGGATGGATGGCGAGCGAATCGGTTGTTGAAACTGTAGAAAACTTTGCCATAAGGTTAAATGGTAATCATATTTCAAGAGTTGATAATATCACTGCTAGTTTTAGAGAAAACGTCACCCTCTTTGATAGTAAATTTAATTATTATGTGAACATAATTAGGAAAGCGTAGCGTTAGAATTATGGAATAGTGGCGTTCTACATTTCAAAATACACAGAAAATCTTGAAATCTAATGAAACAATGTATTTATGTTAGAGGTGTTCGGGTAGGATCGAGATCCGAAAGCCTGTCGGGTCGGGTCGGGATCCCATGAAATTGTAATATTTATGTATCTAACTCCAATAAAGGCAGCTTGTACAGTGCCGTAAAGTTAGTAACCTTTCAACGACAATAAATGTGCAATTCCTTAACATTTTTCAACTGAATTTTTCACATAAACTTCCATATAATTTTTGGCGTATCCGAATTTAACAAACAGGCCAACCTGACCCAAGGCTTGGATAATCCTTATTTTATGATAATATTCTTTTCAACAATACACTCATCCTAGGTGGTGTAACTTTTTCCTGAGAAGCTTTTTCATACAATAGTAAATCATGTACAGTAAACAAAACAACAATAATGGTAATTAAATCAACGTAGAAACGAAAAGATCATTGTCGGTTTAAATAATAATGTTATTAAGGTAAGTAGATGGGTTAAGAGGAAAATTGTTACATTACTTAAAAAGTATGATGAATATTTCCATCCATCTTTCATGACAGCTTCAAGAATATGGTCCTCCTTGTTCAGCGCCGCACAGTGCCAATCGTATTTTATTCTCTCTAGCATTCCCTTGAGCTGTTACGAGAAAGTTACTCCTATTTGATCAGGCAAACTCTCGCTAAGTGTTGACATGCTACCAATATCAAAGTATTCGGGAAGATTCGAAATGTTTACTGTCAGAAACAAACTACGCGCAGTATAGATTTTCCGTCCATATTATGATATTCAAGGAGCATCGTATATGATTAATACTCGTGGTGGTGAAATGTACTTACGCTTTCCAAGTTGAACCAACAGTTAAAATAGGCTACGAATATACAAAAGGATGACAAAATAAACGGAAAGGTCTCTATAAAAACTTGCATATCATTCCGTAATTTGATGATGCGGCTGACCTGTTCAAGGAAAATTATACTTCTCATTTTGCTGTAAATAAGTTAGACCAAAATATTACAGACTGAATTATTTGATTTAGCAAAAGTAACGTCGCCTTTATATAAAAATGTCAAACAAGTTTTTTAAATAAAAACTCGCGTTAATCTTCATGTTTTATATAGTATTACATATTTTTGACTTTATAGTATTGTGGCTCGCGTTTGAACGAGTTTAATTATCTAATACATCGTGAACATGACGTAGCCGTGAACTAAGAAATGTAAAATGTTTCATTATCGTAATACATTTTTAATAGATTAAGGTAGAGGACAAATTGAAACTGAGCACAAGAATTTTTTAGCAGCTGAATTCAAAATACGAACACCCATGGCTACGATTACTGATCTGTCTTCAACGATTTCAAAGTCATTTTAAGATGTACCAAGTGCTTGGCATGATGTGCAATACTATGAAATTAAATATATGTATATGTGTAGTACCATCTAAAATAAGATAATCATATAATCTTCACGTTATTCCAATTATCTTTCACACCTGATTTGTTGATTCTATTTAATGTCATACCTTGTAAATCCATATAACAAAATATCGCACATACATCGACACTGCAGTTACAATTATTAAATTGAAAAAAAAATATATGTTTTGAAAATATCTCAGTATAAACTACAATGATATCTACTGAAAAACCTAAGTTTTCTTTAAAAAATTTAAATGTTAAATTCACAGGAAAATTCGAGGTTATCACAGATCATCATCACGCCATACGTTCCTCGTCACCACACATTCTGCACATTAGATGTTCCGTATTATGAACTTTTTTCATAACAAAATCTATCCCTAATCTATCAATCGTACCTCAACAACGGTGAAGCTTATGATCAAGGTCACTACAACAATTCTTGCAGGTATAGCTGTTATATTTGTTTGGTAGGGCCACTGTCCAATAAACAGCAAATGGAACCGGCAGAATTTGAAATACTGACAATCGAAGAGATCCATTCACAGGCCGTCGATGGAACGCAACTGACACGTAAAAACCCGAGTATCTCTTTTCTCCCCACTCTTTCACTGAAATTGCATTCTGTCTCTGAAACTGCAACCTATAATTTCCGATATTCCGGACTTCCGCCACGGAAGTTACCACGTTGTTGGTAATTGTCTATAAACGTACCTAATGCAGCCGTGCAATTCAATAGCACCTTCCAGTGGAAATATATTGACTTCATGGAAGGGGTTGAAACGTAGACGAAAATATTTCTTTGATAGCTCAGCTCCCCTTTGTTTTTATTTTTCGTGTGAAAATGAACACTCGCGTTGGCATTGACAACCGACGTATACACGCGTGCTAGTGGCAGCGAGTTGTAACTGAAAGAGCCGCAGTCGCTCTTCGAGGTTCCTCGAGTGCAGATCCGAATCAAGTACAGTAGCAAATAGTGTCATATTTGAATTATTATGGCGATTCCTGTTTGGAGGACTGGAGTGGAAAGATTTTCTGAAAAACGAGGTGCAATTTTTATATCGAATTATATGTACACGAGAAATGATGTAGAGCTTTCAAATGCAATAGTTGCTGGTGTTATTGGTGAGACTTCTTACACGTTGAAGAGAGTTCTACGGCACAAATGGAGCGTCGAGGTAACGGAAGTTATAAATCAAATTTGAAGAATCGATTGCAATCGCCGCTGCTACTTCTTTCATGTCGTAAATTATTGAATTCGATTTAGTCGCGTCACGTGCTTAACATTTTTTAATCTATTGATTACTAGCTGTTATGTATGAAGTATGAAGTAATTATTTTCTTAACTTTTACAATTAATATACTAATTTTTTATTAAATAATATGTGGTGGGAATGAATCTACGTATATAAATATTTATACAGAGCTTCATTAATGCAGTTACAATCTTGAATTTTTACCAGAAACATAATGTTCTGAATTCTTATATTTTTACATAGTCGATAAACTGACAAACTCGAAAAAATGCACAATTGACATGCTCATGGGAAGTCGAGTGAGAATTTACGAATGTTAACTTGACGTTTCGTGTTGTTTTCAAGTTGTTTAATTAAGTTTTATAGACACTTTTCTTCACAAATTTCAAATAAAATTTGCTCAGATTTCTTAGCTCTCTTTCTCATTTATTTATTTTTGAAACTATTCGAGAACCGAATGAAATGTGTGAAGATAGCTTTGGTTCGATACAGTAGTATTTGTTTTGAGTGTCGGTATGAAAATATTTTTTAATTGAAGAAGTGCGAGCTTCATTTGATACTCCTATCTGTGCATGACTGACAGTGGTATTTTATTAGCAATCTATATTTGGCATTATAATTTATATGAAAAATAAATATAAGATAAATGTACCGATTACTGCGGTATCGTGCATCAATCATGCTTTTTAATATTGATTTTAATTTATCATGAAATAATAATATGTTTAACCCCTTACCGTATCATTTTCTTCATAGTTACAATGATCAGAAATTTTTTGTTTCCGATAATTTCTCAGAAGGAAAAGGCAATTTATATTTATCGTGTGTCTACATTTACTTAATTGTTTAAATGTTGAGGACAACAAATTAGAACTTTACTCAAACTAACAAGAACGGAACAGCGTTCATACTTAACAGGCTATTAATAGAATTATCCACCATGTGTCAGATTCATCAAAGTATGGCAAGGAGTTAAGCAGCCATCCACCTATCAATTACTGCGTACCCTTTACTGAGAATCAGAATTCGAAATATACGAGAGTACGGAAACAAACTACTACATATATGGGTATTACCTACTTTCAATGAATCTTGAGCACAATAATAAATAATTTTTTTATTTATTACGTTTTGAATGAATATACCTTTTATTAATTTTAACTCTATTGCATAGCATCACATCTCATTTCCAGTACTACAATCTAATATCTAAGTAACTAAATACATTGTTTTGATAAATATTTTACAATTAAAAGCATTGTAGACTCCTTCTTTGTTATCTTCATTTTTATTTCTTAAAAACTTGTTTTTCTTTCTATTTCCTAAGCTTTCCATTATTTGCTAATTATCTCAATAATTTCAATAATAATGATTAACTTAGATTAGATGTAAATAATTTTTCTATCTTTTATTGATACCAACCCCTGGATCGTATACTACCTATGTGCCTTGGGCTATCTAATCTACAACGTTAGGCGGAAGTAAACCTTGCTTCTAGTTGGAGTTGCAATTTACACCGCGGTATTACCAACATCCTAGTGTTACCAATTCGTGTCACAGTAATGAGCTTCTGCTTCATTTTGATTTACATAATGATGATGATTTAATTTTTCTATTACAGAAGCAAATAATTAAACAACCTTCCTCTATTCAATTTCAAGCAGTATAAAGGATATAAAATTCTTTGAACACCAGTTCTTCGGTGATCGAGACAGAAGAAACATGGTCTTTTTTTTACCTTCTCTGGAAAATATTTTTCCAAATTCTTCAAAATACTAAAATGATTGATAATCTTTTTTTGCTTCAGCGAGAATACATTCTGATTGAATCGTACAAATTTATTGAGAGCAAAAGATTTATTTTACGTATTAGATTATCCCACAAGATATTTTCATGTTCACCAAGAAGAAGTTTAGCCGACTTGACCGTTGCATACCTGTTTCAATTGTTCCGCCATTAAGTTCCGCCATTACATCGATATTGTATTTCTTATAAAAGGGTTATATAACCACTGAATTTGCACCGCATGATGAATTTTCGAATCTTTGAGTACCTTACCAGCGTTCCGAAAACACATACGTGAGATACCAGATTTGTTATATTTTGATTTAAATGAAATACATGAAGCATAGTAATTGTCCGAAATTTTTTCTAATAAAATGTTTTTTAAGCATACCAATAATATTATTGTCATTTGTGATATGATTTTATTAATATAAAGTGAATTTTCTAGGCGAAAAATCTTCATTCCTTTGTATAAATTACAACTGCTTTAATTTTTCATGTTTTTCCAAAGTTGGTATGCGAAAAATAATTTTAATGAAATAGTTCTTTTTCTCCGTTCATATGACTTTGATAAGTTATACGTCACACTAACAATAGATAAATGTCTAATAAATAAATGAACAAAATTTCTTCTCGCAGCTTAAGAGTCGTTTCACACGAGGATACGTGTATGCGGTGCAGCATTTAACACGCGAAGAAGTATGGCGGTACTGCATCGTCGTGTGAACGCTCTCATTGAATTATAATGTATAGTCGCCATCCATCACACGCGCACACACTAGTGTCCATAAAATACACAGAAAATCAGAAAAACTTGTAAAATAAAATAGCAGAGAAAACAAGATTTATTAGAGTAATTGGTTTCGTAATCTTCTTACAGCTTCTAAATCTTAACAACGTGTGGTTCATTTAACACTTTATCTGTAAATAACACTACCTAGCGTCAAGTTGAATAGTATCATTTTTTACTCGAGCGTTATTTCTTCCTGTCTTAGCAGTAAGAAATCAAGGTTATAATCCTGTCGATGATTTTTTGGACTACAATCAAAACTAATTTTCAAGACTGATAATAAAACTCTGTCATATATGACTAATGTGGCATTTGTAGCTGCTCTATACGTTTTTAAAAGTTTCGTAACTTCTGATCAGTAACATTCTTGAAATTCATAGAAATTCGTTGCTTTAATTTCTGTTATACGAGAATCTACCTTGAAAGAACGGTCCACGTGATCCGTGTTACATTCACCAAATCATACAATGATGTAAAGGCATGGTAAGCGTCATTCCTGCATGATAACTCTGCAAATCTGCCATAGAAATCATGCAGATCACAACAAAATCCGGTTGTTCCTCGCGCGGTGGTTCGGTCAAAGGAGTCACAGGGCTGCGTAGATCGTCAACGGGAGCATACGGATGCGGAATAAATTTCGAAATGAGTTTAAAACTCACAGATTATTAAGCGAACTGACGGCAGGTTTGTTACCCTGCGAGGGAAGGGTCAGAGGGTGAGCAGGTTGCGGTAGAAACGCGTCCGCAAGACAGCCCCCGAGTCGGTTAATCTTGGGAAATTATATTTGCGTCTGTACACGTTGTCTGAAACTAAACAACCGCAATTCTCGCGGCTTAATTGCATTCAGCTGTGGTAATCACCGCAAGTCCGGCCAAGAATCTCGGCAACCGTCATTTTTCTGAGACTTTATGGTAATTAAAGGCGAATCGAGAGATAAATCGCGGGTCAGCGCTGTATAGAAAACAAGTAATTAAACAATCAACCAACGGGATTACAATTTACCAACTGTTTGCGAGCTCTCTTGATGCATCAATCAGGTTATACCAGTTGTGTCCAATATTTAATCCCACAATACTTTTGATTGAATTCTTCAGTATGACGTTTTATAGATACTATTTATGTTGCAGTCTTTTATTCCAACGATTCTAGTTGTTACGAGATCGCGTACTATGACGTATTCCATAATATACTATACAAGCATATCCATTTAAATCGATCCAGATAAATATCTTCGAAACCGTTGGTACTAAAAAATGTTTCGAACCTTTGAATGGTTCTAGAGGGCACGTAATCTGATATTAATAAGACTAGGTGAACTCGTCGAGGATGCATAAAGATCAGCTATATTTTTTTTAATAGAATCATATATTTTTTATTATGCTAGTTAATTCAGCTCGTCATTCTCTTCATAGAAATATTGAAGCATTTATTGCGAAAAATTGTTAGTTTAGATGATATTTGAATTTTATAGATAATGCATAGCTTAGAACTCAACTATCTAAAATTGGTGTTCAAAAATACGACTTCCATCCTGAATACAAATATTACTTGTTTCTAAAACTCAAATATCTTCTAAACCAATAATTTTTCGCAATAAATGCCTTTGTATTTTCATGAAGAGAATGACGAGTTGAATTGACTAGCATAATAAAAAATACATGATTCCATTAAAAAAAAACAAATAAAGTTGACCTTTATATGTCCTCAACGCGTTCATTAAAAAAATCTTATTAATATCAGATTACGTACCCCCTAAGTATTTCGAAAGTATTTGACTGAATCGATTTAAATGGATAACCCAGTATATTGTATATAATATTCCGAACGAATTATATATTCTCTCGTGTTAGTTAATTGGAGGTGGGATACTTCCAATCGTTAGCTTTTTAAAATTAGTTGGACATCTGGGAATTTCTTTTGCGAGACAAATGAATTTTACATTAACTTTCTAGAGTCCGACATTTTTATCTGGATTTAAGCTAACATTGAAATGCAATTAAAAACATTGATCAATCAATACGTTACTTCAAAAGTTACAGTGAACTATACTTAAGTTGTACTTAATTTTACATAATCTTTT
Organism: Augochlorella aurata; assembly: GCA_028455555.1. Lineage (NCBI taxonomy): Eukaryota > Metazoa > Arthropoda > Insecta > Hymenoptera > Halictidae > Augochlorella > Augochlorella aurata. Next base: position 9,105,207 of record CM052162.1, on the reverse strand, counting down.
GCAGTTTATTGCCAGATTGCACTTTGCAACTTTTCCTGCATGTCCCTTTTTGCTTATCTTTTATGTATTCTTGCACGTAGAATAAGATTTATACAAGAAAATTTCCAAAAGATCGTTCAAATGAATTAGAAAATGAATGTGTGTCTAACAATGCATATGAATATTCACATCAAATAGACGCGGAACCCGATCGATTAGAAATTAATTATTCCATGTCTGATATATAGAACAGTTTCAAACAGACATTAACCCTCATTCATTTAGTCAGCAAACGATTTCAATTTGTGTTGTAAAACATACTGCAATAAACTCTGAGGTAATGAATGATACGTAAGTTATTAATTTAAAAAATCAAACATACTTCAATGAAGTACTTTTTGTACAAGTATTCTTCTTTATGTGATAATTATCGTAATTTGGACAAGACCTACATGAAAATCAATGTAATTCATTGATTTTATTTTGAAAATGATGCAATCATTTAGTTCCAGTTTCAGAACAATGTATTTATTTCGGTATTAAGTATATTATTCTCCTTACTAATGACAACGTATTTCACGCAAGCATTTTGATCGACATCGTCTCTGAATTACATTAAAATCATATCAGTACCCAATGACTTATTGAAACGAATAATGGAGCGGTGGAAGCTGCATTTAGTCTGTAATATCTGTTGTCGTCTGTCTGCGGTTCGGCGTATCCTATTAAATTATGCGTATAATTAACCTCGATGATGAAACGATGGACAATAAAATATCCCAATAATTATATGCTACGCGGAGTAAATAATTGTAATCGCGGCGCATTAGTACCAGCGATATGGATATTACAAGATGCACAAACAGCTGATTAGCAGCTCCCGAATGCATTGAAAGCTTACCTTGCAGCACCACTACACGGTGGACATCTCCCGCTGATTTTATAATCTATTGACATGTACATGGCCGTTAATATTTTATTAGGTATTAATGTTGCGCGGTCTGTTCAATATTTACCGACAGCCATCGCAACATCCAGTTTTGGTGAATAATTATCTTGCTATTCAATTACAAACAGCTCGCACGAAAAGCTCAGTCGAAATTGATAAAACATTCATTTTTTTGTATCCGGTGAATCTACATTATGTAAAAAGGTAGCCGGAATTTCTCATTCGAAAGTTTCGCGATGCACGTATTCAAACAATTTTTTTGAATGCACTATACTCACAAGGAGAGAACTCACGTTTTGATGAGCTTGTAAAGCTAAATCCAATGATACCTGATTTTGGGGGCAGACGGCTTACAGTTTTTGAGATAATTAGTGTTAAAGTTGTTAAGAAAATACCAGAAAGACGCAGCTGGATTATGGCGCGTGCGTTCAGGTAGGCTGAATCGAACCGTCACTGGGATGTTACCTTTTGACCTGCGGTACTGGGAACGGTTCAGCTCCGACCGATCGACAGGGAGCGTAGACACGATGTGAATCAGTCCACGATTCGGATATCATCGGTGTATAATCGATTTAACAAAGTGTGTTCATATTTAAAAGACATAGTTTGTAAATGTTATATTTTTGTACTTAGATAAAATTCTTTCTACAATCATAAGCGAAAGTATCCGAATAATATAGTAATGGGTCCTACTCCTGCACACCACCAGGCCAGGCCGCAGCTCGATCCATTAACAAAGACCAATGTAGAAATTTTCTATGCTCTGATTGGTTGGTGATTTACTGGTGAGGCAGTGCTACCCTGACAGTAAAACAAAAGAGGGAAAACAGCGAGTGAGCAAGATAGCATGAAATCAGTATAATTACATGTGGAACAAGTTACATCGATGAATGATGTAACTTATCTCACTCTATCGTGATTGCGGTCTTGCTTTTTTCCCGCATCCATTCGGTTAGCACGCCATCAGAGGCATGGGGCGTGAAATTCGATTTGTAAAGAAGCTTCAAATAATAAAATCTCGAAAACGTATTTACGAAGTCTATTTTTGCATCGATTTACTATTTAAAAAATCCATCTTACTATTTCACAGTCATTAACTCTATGTAATTATCGATTTCGAATTAGTTATAGAACTATTAAGGTTATTTTCGACTTATAACTGATTGGAAATCGAAAATTACATCGACTGCCTGAGTCTCACCACGTGGAGGTTGCTAGACTGGAGACTTGAAATGGAGTCAGAATTCGCCATGACTCCCTTTCTTACAATTTTTAATTAATAACTGACACCTTTATAACTAACGCCTTAAGAACTAATGGCTTATAAATAACGCATCCCTCGATGCCATTCCTGGATATTATTCCTCGCCGCGTTGTAGCATTCTTTCATCGTCATTGTTTCCTCTTCGTTTGCTAAAGGTTTAAGTAACGCAACCCCTTAATGAATAACGCAATGCTTTAATAAATAATGCATCCCTCGATGATATTTCTGGATATTATTTCTGATTAAGTTTGTAGCATTCTTTCATCGTCATCGTTTCCTTTTCGTTTGTTAATAAATCTCAAATAGACTTGAAAAACTATCGTTGGGATGAGTATTAATACCCTTATAAAATTGTACTTTTAAAAATTTTGTTACCCATCGAAAATAGTAACGATGGGGATGTGCGAGCCAGCTTAGGGGACACGAAAAGTGTGCAGGAGTAGGACCCATTGTTGTAGCATAACTTTGACTACTATGCTATATGTTGAAATAAATATATATTGAAGGGAAAAATCAGTTACGGTATATTAAAATAGAGTATATAAATATCAAAATGCAATGTCTCAATATTTGTACTCCTGAAATAATGTGCGTAATGAATTGAAGTGAATGAATGATTATATCTCCATTACAGACCGCTAGATGGCAGGGAAACATTTTCCCGCTAGTGCTCACTTTACGTTTTGTAAGTATATAAGCACCTCGCGAAGAAGTTCAGATGTACTTGCTTCGGCAGTACATATACTAAAATTGGAACGATACAGAGAAGATTAGCATGGCCCCTGCGCAAGGATGACACGCAAAATCGTGAAGCGTTCCACATTTTTTGCTATATTTCTTTTGAGTGAGGAAAAAATTTTATTTTTCGATTTAATAATAAGTTTAATAGATAATTTAAAATTATTTTGGACCATATAATGACTTTAACGAAGTGTGTTCAAATTCGAGGAAAGAATTTTTTAAATATTATATTTTTCTATATACAAGTATAAGTTTTCAGGGATGACGCTCACTTTTTTATGAAATTTGCAATATGATAGAGCTTGTAAAGCTGAATTCAATAATACCCGGTTTTGGGAGCAGATAGCTTATAGTTTCTGAGATAATTAATGTTAAAATTCTTAATAAAATGCCAGAAAGCCACGGCTGCATTACGAAGCGGGGCCTCAGGTAGGCAGGATCGGACCTCCAAGCTTCCCTCACTC
>CM052162.1:9077976-9101710 GCA_028455555.1 Augochlorella aurata | reverse complement strand
CGAATAATTTACCACGATATGTTATTAATAAATAACCCCGTTAAAGGACGTAAAGCATTTGTTTGTTTGAGAAATGTCAGAAATATTATTAACGAAAAACTCACACATTTAGTTGTAAATCCACATCATTTTCGGAAGATAGTGCATTGACCCCATTGGCCCCATCCCCTTTTGTTTTCGCCTGCCCTCTTTAGGGTTGCATAAACAGATATTGTTACAGATATTAATTGCAGTTTACAGATATCCTCAAACGTTTTACACCTTTTACAATGTCAAATTTCATTTATTTATATTTTTCAGAAATACATAAAGTACGCTGTCTATTTATGAGTTCCCCGAATGTTAAAGGTTCCATGCTAAAATGCAAATAAAAATTTTTAAGAACAACGACATTATAGAAATTAAACGTCAATATTTGCCTTTCTAAAATCCGAGCGCATTGTGTGAAAAATTTATTTCGATTCATTTAATAAAGGGTAAAACACGATCCAAGTTTTCCGTCCGTAGAATGCTCCATTTTCAATCAACGCACCAGATTCACATAATTCACAAAAAAAAAACAAAAAATTGAAATATCGAAGCAAATCATATTCACCTGAAACTCTGTTTCCTGTTACTTTCATTTTCAGTTCCGCTCGGCAGCGGCCGAATGAAATTAAAATATGATGCTTGGCGCTCTCTTATTTTCACAATTACCGACGAATGGTTCGGTGAATAGCCAAAATGGATAATTCTCGGCGCAATTTAATTATTCATCTTCAGTGTTTGCGTGCTGAGGTAAAAATATTTTCTGGAACGGAAAAACGAGGGAACGGGTAGCGTTCACTGAAAAGAGAAAAACACTTGTTTTAATAAACTGTACAGTGGAGTATTTGGTCTCAAAAACCGGTCACAAGTTGTTTCAAATAATTTTGTTTAAAACACATAATTTTTGCTTCCTGAGATAGTTGAATATACAAAAAACAATATTCTAATGACATTGTTTTATTTAATTCACTTGCGAAGCGTTACGCTTTGTTAAAAATACAGAACCTGTTGCGATACCTGTTTTTTTAATTCGTTGCTGAATCACTCATTTTAATACATTTTTCTATGTCACAAAGAAATTATATCAGCTTCTAGTACCTTTGTTTTACAATGCTTGTTTCGTCCCTCCTGCTACATTCGGTATAATTGATGACGTAAGGATGACAAGACATCGCTCTGCGAAAGTTCATTATCACGAGTCGGGGAGGCGAAATGGGAGACGAGATAGGATATTTTACTGCTGTCTGTCTCCATCCTTTGACTCTCCCTGCTGTGTTCTCCTTGCTCCTTTCAAGAGCTACGAATCGTTTCTTTACAGAGCTAATTGAAAAGGATCCCCGACTTTAATGACTGATGTAGAACGGCTGCGCCTTCGAGTCGGATGGATAAAAGAGAGACTTCCCCATAGTCGGCCATGGAGAATTCCGTGACCCCGCTTCGTTTTCGGTTTGGTTTCTTAATTAAAGTAATTCGAGCCTGGTTGCACCTGGGCCTGTCTCGGCGAACGGAAATTCCGTCGAAGCAGCGTCTTCAGGACACTTTTTTCCCGTAATTCGGTGCCAGGACACGTTGTTTAGCCTTAATTAAATTTCTGTTGGCATTAAAGTCGAGCGAAACAAGTCTACTGCGCCCGTATTTCAGCTTTACAATGAACTCTATTGTTAGCGGACTGCGGATGTTTATGTAAATCCACAATTTCGCAGCCAGAAATTCAGAGTATGATAGCATTGTTTTTCTTACATCAACAGAAAGGTGAAGTGGCCAAAATAGTTGAAATTATAAAAATTACTGTAAAATGATACGAAATTCTGCCGCAATTTCCATACCTGCACACCAGAAAAAGACTGTTGTATTTCATTGTTATATTACACTTCGCAAAAATACAGTACAATATAAAAAAAATAAATATAATGTAAGTCAGCATATAAATGCATAAAGGTTAGAAACTGAAATTTTAATTACTTTCCTCTTAAGAATTATGGAAAAAAAACATTGTCAAAAAATTATAAGAACAACATGGTATGTGTTATAATTTTAAGCAACGACGTGCACTTTAATTTAATATGCCTCACATAAATTACGTGTTCATCGTATGTACGTAACACTGGTATCGAGCATATTCATTTCATTTCATTTTCTGCGCTTTTATGAAAGAACGAAGTAGTAGAAGATATGAAATAAATTCAATACATTTGCTCCAATCATTATTGACGATCAACATATAATTTCCAGTTTGGAATATATACTGCTCAAAAAAATTATAGCATGGACAAGTGGACAGAAATTGTTTAACTTTAGCTCACTATACCTCTGCGAAAAATCATCGTAGGATAATGTACTTTCTTTTAAATTAAAGTTTGGAACCTGTACTTTAACATTAAAAATTATTTATAAATTAGTCATATTAAAAATTGCCGAGTTTAACGAGATACACGGAGTTTGTACAATTTTTTCAGAGATGTTGTTTACAGCTGAATGAAGTTCGATCCTGCCGCTTTAATTTAAAAAATATGAAACGTAGCTGGTTTTTCACAAAGTTACAGTACTTGAAAGTAATTCCTGCATTTGTAAAGTACCACCAGCATTGGCGTTATCAAATGTGCAGCACCGGGAGGTTGCGGGTCGAATCTTGAACATCGTGTGCGTTACGTATGTGTATCTGCACATGTGTGTACAAATTTCAGTAGCGTGTATTTCCTCCGCGTTGCGCTATTACTGCGTGTAGTCAGTCCCTCATGTTGATGCAAGCTTGGATTTCATGTCAAAAATGCAAGGCTAACTGTAACATGCTGCAACTTTAAAAAAAAAATCCCGGTCATGATTCATCTTTTTTAAATTAAAGGGGAAGGTCGCACTTCATTCAACCGCAAAAATTTCCGAAAAAAATTTTACAAAGTCCGCGCATTTCATCAAACTTGGTAATTTTCAACATGACAAACATGGCTTCGCATTTAACGGTTACAATAATAAGGGTGCACCAAACTTAGAATCAAGAACTTAAAATCATTTTCTAGGTCATGTATAGATGTCACAATTTTTATCATCAAAGTCGAAAATCTGTTTTTAATACAATTTTAATACCAAACAGTTAGAGAATAGGGATTTTGTTTCTTAAAAAAACCCTTATTTCAAAGAGCCGTCATTAAAGAAGTTACCTAATTACAAAACAAATTGTTCTGACTTTGTGTGATTGTTATGCACTCCGGCGTGACAGTAAAATTCCGAAAGAATGTTCTCGCACCACCGAATTCCACATTTTCGCTGGAATAGCGACAAACTTCCGGACCCATCAGCGGCGTCAATTCCCAGAAGTCTCGCTCGCCCGAGCACTGTAGTAGGCCATGTTGTTTCCAGCGGTGTCAAAGTCGGGCCGGATGTCATTCGTTAGCAGAATCACGCGATCAATCCACCGGAAAGGGAATCCTAAAGCGCATAGGGACACGTCTGAGCGAACATAGCGCGACTCGATCCTCGAAAATCAAGGAACCGGTTCATCCGGTCAGTGCATCCGGTCGGTGCATCTCGCATCGGCGGGACGCGGCGCGTTATCGCGTATTCAGCTGGCAGCGGCAACGCTTGCATGGCCGATAAAGTATTCATCAGAAAGTTTACGGTTGTCGGGCAGCAGTTTTAAGGCACGGCTATAGAGCAAAGCCGCTTAACCTTTGTAGCGGATGGAGTACAGGGAAGGTGGCGGCTGAGGGTGGCCAGAGAAGGAAACGGGCCGCAGCGAAGTAATTTGTTTCTGTGAAATATATGCACCGCCCGTAGGCCGATTATGCATGCGCTTTACAGCAACAGGTACTACGCACGTCCGCAAATAATACGGTCGGCGTAGCCGCGCGCGAACGAATTTCATTTTGCCCGGTTACTCACCCCTTCGAGATTCTTTCCGCTGATCCACGATAATGTACGGCTTACATCGTGAACAACCACTGGATATTTTGTCTTCAATTTCGATCGTTCGACCGACTGGGAATAAGGATCCATGATCATATTTTGTCCAAAAGTTGAGTTAACGAAATTTATTTATTTATTTATTTATTTACGACAAGAAGAATCCCTCTGGAAAACATTAACAAAATAGTATGGTTCCGTCTTCTTTGTAGTTAATTTCAGTTTGAAACTCGACCTGACTAGTTGATAATTAGTGCTAATCTTTGTATGTAGTTATAATTAGTCGAATAAATAATGTTTAATAATTATAGTTGAAATACGTGTTTAGTTAGTAAGCAATTAAATAGCGACCAGAAAATACAGCCAGTTTAATCGATATATTCGTAATATCTACATTACATGTATCGTGGAACAAATTAAAATTTTATCGTTTACATAATTGATTATTGTTTGACATTCTCTTCTTTCGTGCAGTGTTCAGCATAAATTCGAGAAGTGAAGAGATTACAGTAGTAGTGATCCTAAAACAACGAGAGAATTGACAGAAGCATGAATTTGCCGAATGCATTTATCTACAGTAATGCGATATGAAATTCTATCAGGCAGAATGTAGCCAAAAGGTAAGGTAATACTAAGTAAATCGGATGTCGTGACTTCGTTTCTAGTTCTATGGCGACTGGCCAACGGAATCGAATCCATCGACTCGATCATACGCTTCAGAACGAGAGTACAGCTCGTAATGGCCACTTACGGGGACCTTTGGTTCTTCCGGTGTGCGGGTGGAACACGTGGCTGGCCTTGTCCACTCGACGACTCGATAAATTAACGATCTTCGGTAGTTCCACTTGTCAAAGGTCGACGGATCAAACCATTATTCTTCATTCCTCTGATTAATCGCAATTTCCGGATTTCTGGCTCAGTAGATTCACAAAGCCAATCAATAAGCCGAGATTTAATGTTCGTACAATACTCCTACATATAGAACTGCAAGATAAAACATTAATATCATAATTTAATATTTCTTAACTTTTTAAAATATTTTTATAATTTAATATTTTCTTTCCAAATTAATATTATTGTTCTTAAAATTTTCATAAAATATTTAACTCTATTAAGGAAATTTGAAATTGCCGATATATAAAATATATGAAACTTTGCACGTATTTCGAGTCAATGGAGACTCTATAGTTAGGTTCGAGATTCCAAATGACCCTGTTGCATTGTAAAAACGCTTTCAAATATGCTTTCGCATGACAGTTTTAAAAAAGAAAGATAAATCCACAACTATGAATCATGCAGTTTTAAAAAGCCGGGAAGGAATTTTCGTCGGGAAGTAATAAGTTAACAAGTTTTAATGAAGACGAATCGTATGCAGAGATTTTTCGTTTTCTCATTACAATTTTCTATGGCGTGAAGAAGACATAAGTTAAAGAAATTAATTTTAATCCTCAAGAGTAAGAAAGATTATATAAACTTGAGCCATAAGATCAAATACGAACTGTTTTCTCTGAAATTACTCTACCTGTCGTCTTACCTTTTTTTATAAATTACATGGAACATAAGGGTTGATAATGCAACGGACTAGAATTTCTTCTCAATACAATACAGTATTATTTTACTTTTATCTGAATAGCTTTCGAGAACTGAAAAAGCAGTTGTTTGAAGCCTTTTTCTGTTATTATTAAGAGTTACAATGACGGAAGATTTCCAAGGAAGGTCTCGCGAAAACCTCGAAAGGTAATTAAAAGGAATGAGGTTGTCGGGTCAAAATGATTTAATGAAATACTAAAACAATGCGATTGCATTTATGTAGTCTTTCACGGATGTTTTTATAAGCAGAGGTGAATTTTCATCTCTAGCAGATGCGAATGAAGAGTGCTTGTATTTGAAGAATCAACACTCGTCGGATGTTTTCCCTGACTGTTTAGATTTCAAAAAAAGGTTACGTCAAAGCAACTGCTGCTTCCTGAACTAGTTTCTATTTGTGAAAAATATTGATATTGCATTTGATGTAAAAACATAGAGAAGAGCTCTGTCTCTCAACTAGCTACTTCAGAAAATCTCTTGCACGAACTATTATTTTCTTGTTGATTTTATTAGGCTGGTACATAAATAATGGTTGATTTGGAAACAGAACTTTAGGCTCCTATAATTCGGCTCTAACTCAACTTTATTTATTGTTGAAAAAATAATAGAACCTCGACTCTTAGGTCCAGTCGGGAGAACCTGAATAGTTACTAGAAATAATGAAACGATAAAATCGTTAGTGATTTCTACAATAAATAGTGTTGCATGTGAATCGTCATCGATTAAACTGTTCCCATGTGAAATGTGTTTGAGTAACAATACATTTTTATGTCAGGCATTCGGATAATAAAAGTTTCATTGTATAGGAAAAAGGACGGACAATGGCATTGTTAGAACAATTATTTTAAAAAACAGCGACGGAATGCAACAATTATTTTCGCACCAAACTAACGACTACAAAAATTAAGTTAACAGCTGCTATAGTTTCAGAGAAAACAGTTCGTGACAGTTCATACGGTGTACCTTGCAGCATCGAGAAATTTGGGTCAAAGATAAGTCCGACGGTCAGGAGATAGCGCCATTCATAAATCAAACGCATCGCACATGGTTCTGCGAAGTGTCAGTAACACTGTCAGGCGTATCATTTCGATATTTACACCGTGAAGGAATACTATATTTTGGTAAATACAAGGTTACTCGTGATTAGGAAGCCTCTCAGAAGGAATTCATTGGCCAGGTCGTGCATTTGAAAATTAGAACCAACTGTTTGTATTTAAACCTCTGCCGAATAATAATCGAGAATTCTGAGGGCAATTCCCTCGGCATTACCTCGGCGCATTTAATTAAACGCTTCCGCGAAAGGGTGCTCTGCGTCAGCAGGAAAGACTTACCGCGTTTCTGGTGCCGCGGAAAGCTCCGGCGAGATCTAAAACAGTCTTTAGAATTAGACCGTTTAACGCTGCAATTACTTGCTAATGCATTCCGGCGCAAGAAGTCGTGCAGCTCGCAGCGGGAATTGCTTTCTAAACGTGGCTACGCCGTAAGTCGTAACGACTTGTACAGAGTGCAGCCTTGAATCGGTTCTGAGACCGTCGTGTCGGCGTGTTCCGACCTTAAAGCCGACCGGCGCGGCATTCGTGAATTTTCGAATTAATAGCGGTTATTCTCCAACCTTCGAGAAACACATCGCATACGAAACTCCTTTTGCAATCACTTGTAAGCGGACTAATTAAGAAACTGTTGCGACCCAACGCAGGTAGCAACGACCGTCGACCGCTCATACTGCTTCAAACATGATCAAGCGGCTTCAACAGCTGCGCATCAGGTACACATCCTCCTAACCAGTTACCTTTTTATATCACCATCGCTTCTACACTTTATTATCGACACCAACATATGCCAACCAACAGATCTAAACACTTTGTTATTCATTAAACTATTTCTGTTAGCTGAAGAGGCTCAAACTGAATCACACTCCAAAGTAACCCGCTCCGCGCTATTAACACTTTACCGACCGGTAAACATTTGGCCGTAAACATTTCTGTTATTATAGGGTCATTAAATCAAGTAACATTTTTATATTTTCGTAATATGTTATTGTTCTTATGTAAGCGTGGTCGCATTAACTGTGAGGTCATTGGCGTCCACATAATTGTACATGAAAGTACAATGTTATAACAAAACGTGAAATAAAGAGGAAGAAACATCTTGGACAGTAATTAATGTATATAAAAAATTGAAAAATTAAGATTACAGTTGTGAGACATCAATTTTTCAACGCTGTTACATTTTCCGGGTTCTAGTAAAATTAGGAAATATTGTAGATCAGCGAAAAATTAACTTTTAAATCCGAGCAAATAATTCTATCACCCATGTACGGATAACGCGACAGTCGAAGTGTGAACGTGTTCTATCCGCAATCTAGGTATCATCGTTCGTAACCTTGAGTCAATATGACACGACAAATGGGTATGTCCGTGAATAACAGCGGCGTTGATCTACCGTAAAGCATCGCGCGCCGTCCCGATTGGCTGTGAAAGAAATTCGCAGCGGTGATCTTACACAGAGTGCCAATTTTCCTGGCATTTTCTCGCTCCTCCGGGCAACGACATTTTCCTCGGCATTGTACGGGTGCGCTGACCCGCGCTCCCAACGGCGCCAATTTAAATTTAAATGGAAAAGCCCGGACGCGGAGTGGCGGCCCGGCTCGTCCGTGTCGAGCTTTTTTCAGCGGCCACACGAAACGCCCCCAATTTCGCGAAAATCCGGAAACGCCGGCCAAATCTGTCCCCGGCTTCTTCACGGACATTACGTCAATGCCTTGTGGAACTCGGCACGGGAGCATCGTTTCTATTGCCTGTTATTTTCGACATTTCCATCATCCGCGAACACGATACCAGCTGGCACGACTGATTTATCGTTGACACGAACTCCTATGTACCTATGACAAGGACACAGTGCTGGTTTTCCACTGCGAGTTCATACTTTCGCGGATCATATTCACCTTTTTTCAAATCAAATTCACCTTTTTCAAATCAAATTCACCTTTTTTTCAAATCAAATTCACTTTTTTTTCAAATCGAATTCATCTTTTTTTTAAATAAAATTCACTATTTTGCAAATCAAATTCGCTCCTTCACAGGTCAAATTGATCAAAATGAAGTTTCTCTGTAATCTTGTTTTTATAAGCCAGAGTACGGCAAAGTTTTATTCGCTAGACAGATACGAGGTAAGGATTAACGAATCAAATTTCATTCAACATTATCGAATAAATATCCAGTCGAATAAAAATTGATCTAGATAACAATTTCTCCGTAGAAGATTTTAACGTTCTCAAACGATGCCAAAAGCTCTTCCATTGTTTCGAGATTTCGCTATTGCCGCTGAGGATTTACCTTTTTTAAAACGCAAGGTTATTTGATTTGTTTGAATCGCTGCAGAGATTGTCGAGTCCGCGAAAAGCTTCCGCTTTCGAGTGCCGATACAGTTTCGAAGATATCGCACGCGATTGATCTACGTTTCGAGATAGTTTTAATTGAATACAGTTGAAACGATCAATGGAACGAAATATAAAGGAAGAAACCGTTCTAATAGGAGAGGGCCGTGATGGTGCAGGATTGCACTAATCTAGCTCAACTTAATGATTTAGATAATACAATTAAAATAAGACCCTATTAGTTTGGTGTCCGATATTTTATTTACAATTGAATTGGATGATATTTATACAAATACATATTAAGAAAATGATACAGATAAATATTAATAATTAATACTTAAATGTTTCATGCTGCATACATTCAAAGAATTATTTATATGTGCCATAGTCACTTGTTTGTCGCTGATAATAAATGGAATTTTGTGTTTTAATTACAAAAAATATTATTTTACACTTTAAAATGGTCAATCTTTTTAGTAAATTTCGGTTGAAAATTCTGATCGGAAACTTACTGCCAGGAGTTGTAGTTTTGTTTTCTTAATCGATTTTATTTGACCTCTTTTTATTATCCTTTAATAAATACATAACATTTTACTTTAAAAAACCTACAGATTTAAGACACGCAAACGCTCGCCTAGGTTTCCGTAAGGATAACACGAATTGCGGAAGTAGGAAATATCGACGATGTTTCGGTTCGCCTGTGAGAATTCTGGGTAACGCGAGAACCTTTGGAAAAGTCACACCGGTCGAGGACTTTTCGACGAATCAAAGCGATGGAAATCGATACTAGGACCATCGCTCTCGAACGTCCATGGATGAAACATTAGAGCAGGCGCGTCGGTCGAACGATAGCGCGACGACGGAGGGACGGTGACAAATTCGACGTCTTCTTTCGCGGAAATTAATGGCGCTTTAATGGTCGGAATTAAATAACGAAAGATTACACGGCCCGCTGACTACAAAAGTAGGCGGAAAATGATAAATCAATGAGCCCCGAAGAAGATAAGTCGTTGAATTAATTTCCAATTTCCTTCTCGGCCCGCTTTGATGTCGCTCCGTGCGTCTTCTCTGCAGACTTAAAATTAATTATCTTGATTAGTTTTCGACAATCCTTACGCCTGCAACCAACGTCAGACTGTATTGTCAAATAATACTTGAGATAAAACACTTCTTCGAGTTCAGTTGATTGGATTTATTGTTTTAGAATGTTTCTGTGAAGACAATAGATGCTGCAAGATATTAATTATTCAGCATATTATTCATGAAATATATCGACCATCTTATTAAATATGCAGCATATTATTAATACGCAGCATGAGATAGGAAAGAAAAGAAATAATTAACTGCTGAAAAGAACTTCTCTTCTTTTGTTTTAATTACAATTTGGCGACGAAACTAAAATATTTGAAATATACTTCTATATCCCCAGGAATATGAGAAAAATTTATTCAATTCTTTGTACACGGTGAATATAATAATTGTCTTCATAATTTTTATGTAGGTTGTATTAAATATAATATAATAAGTGGGCCAGGAATCACTGAAATCAATCTACATTTTAAAAATGTTCAAAAACGTTCAATAGTTATTCAATTGATCTTTAACTCCGCATGAACTACATCAAAGAAGAAGAAGCTTAAAAATTGGAACTAGTATTTCAAAGAACTGAAATTTTTAAAACTAATGAGTTCGTACAGAAATGTCACGTTATACATTCATAACTGGAATCATGTCAACCACTAAAACATTTCCTTGTCAAAAAAACTTTGTACAATTCTCACACAACTTTACGTGTTTCTTCTTGAAATAAAGGTATATACTTCAACTAATATGAAATACGTGTGGAAAAGTCAATACACGTTCCTCTAGTTTCCATAAAACAAAATCCAAAGAAAGCCTAAAAGTAGGCAATTTAGATGAAAATGACCCTTTAATTCAAACAGGTGAATCTGTATTTCGTCCCCATTAATTGGTACACCTTGTACATAAAAAAGAGTGTATAGACTGCGAGAACAAATTGTTCCTTTGTTCCGGGAATAAATAGTCGCGGGGAAAATCCACAGTAACGGTATTATTAATGGGTTGCAAGTCTCGTGAGCATCGTGACCCTAATTCCAAGCCGAGGGTAAGGCTCTTATATTACCGGGGTCGAAGACGGCGAAACCTTTCAGGGACACAGGTACATCCCAGGGGTGATTTAAAATCGCTTTGACCGCGTAATAAAAATGTGGGGCCATGTATTCGACGTACGCCGACGTCGAAATCATCCGGAGGACGGTTTCGTGGATTCTGCTCGCCGATAAAACCCTCTTGTTTACTGACCCTCGTCGCGATTAAGGACCAGGAAAGTGGAGTAATAGACATGATGAAATAATAGCAAATAAACCAGAAAGCTGCAGGATTTTCCGGAGCTTCGACCACCGATAACATTGTCCGCCTCTCAATCCCAACGGCTCATAATCTCGACACTTTATGTCCTATTACTCTCCGTTCTTGGTCCTCTGGAGTCTCGTTTATATCGTGTCGATCAAAATCAAAGATTCGTTACGTCTTCGGTGAAATATCGTCAATATTTGCTACCTATTCTAACTGCCATCAGTGTAAAAAGTATTCGCAAAGTGTATTTCCGATTTCAGATATATTGTCGACATACAGTAACTGCCAAAAGTTTCCGAACAACTATTAAAATACAATAACTCTTTTAAAACTGGGGTAATCGACTAATTTTTTACGAAAATGATAATAATCGAGAATTTGCCAAAGATCTGACATTCAGTGTACAAATACTTTTTATACTAACTATATGTAGATTTCCATATTTTTCTATTCTCAAGAAGTGAGAAATCAAATGATATTTTTGAAAAATTCGCGAGGTTGCATGTACCGATTTGAGCATTATATTTTAACACGTTAGGTGTAATTTGATTAATGAAATGGAAACTAGAAAGTGGAAATTTATCATAATGGATGGTACTTGAATTCTTGTTTTCCTTTAGTTGTATCAAGTATAATAACAATCTAAACAGTAAAAGGTGGATTACAAACGTAATTCTGAAGGGGAATTAATTGTTGCTTCGCATGCGCAACTCCTCGTATCACGTAATAAGCTAAATGATTTCCATTACTATTATTTAGTATGGTCAATAATTGTTATCGATCTGCAGATTTAATAGATCGGCCACTTTTAGTCGGACCAAATACTGTAACCGGTTCACTAACATAATTGCTCATTCGATCACTTATTTGAGAACACGATCACGCGCTTAATCAGTAAGCCTTTCAATTACTTAATCAATTACCGAGTCAAACGTATTTACAGAATCGTTTCAACGCTCCGTAATTCCATTTGGAACTTCGACCCTTTAACCCCTAGTCGAGTCTCATATTTCGTTCGCACAGTAACTACATTAGCTACTCTTCTGCAAGTAGTGGTACAATAAAAAACGTTAAATATACATAATAAAACGAATAGGCAATTGCGAATTGAACCTTTCCACAACCTTTTCTGAGTTCAAATGCATTTGATTGTGAATGTCGAGCAGCTTGATCTGTTATTTGATAGCAACCAGTGTGAAATTTTCAGCATCGATTTCCGTAGAATTAAAACTTTGCACAACGAAACATCGCTCTCAATTATCGAGCAATGCTCTTTCTGCGAGTATAGAATTTAGTATTTATTCCGCATAAACTCCGTCAATAGACAGTTTATTTACAGTATGCCTGAAACCACTGCACATGTTTTCGCGAGACGGAAAAGTTGAAAAATATTTAAATATCGACTCAAAAAGAGCGGCAGGATTAAGTGTTTTAATCTAAAAAAAGTTTCTGCCCCACTATGTAACTTTCCAATGGTTCGTTTTCACCCGCGGAAAAAAGCTTGTGAATCTGAGGTTTAACGTTCACAAACCGCTGAAAGAGAAATATCGATCACCCATTTGGAATCGCAGTTCGAGATACGATGACTATGTTTGGTCGGTAACGTTCAAAAAAGAGCGAAAACCCTTTTCGCTTTATAAAAAAACCATTCGACCCAACGCAGATCACGTTATAGTCCGCAGAAATAGTCATATTACAAGTTCTCTGCGACCACGTAAAAATGCTGTCGCACCGAACACCGATGTAAAGAAGAACACCGATGTCTTTTTTATTTTCCTTCTTTATGTTGAAACGCTTTTTTTCTTCACAACCTACGAACACATCGAGTTTCGAGCAAGCAAAGTAGTTAGGAGTTTGTACAAACAAACGAGAAAGGTACGGTACGCAACCGAGACTGTACTTTTCATCGTGAATTCGTCATGCGTTCGCTCGCTTTATAAATGATCTGCTCTAGTAACGTGGCGACTTCAAGTAACTCGTAAATCGAATACCAATACGAAATACAGGTCTAAATTTTGCTTAAAATTGAGTTAACAAGACGGTGTGATTTTACAGCCCTTGTAGGTCATCTTCGTACATATAAATTACAGTGTTTCGTTTCAGCTTACTTGGAAATATGGAAAATCAATTTGATCGACTATAAACCAATACTTTACAGGAAAATGTCAATTGCAAAAATCAGTTTGCTTTAAATCATGACTTCAAATTACGTGTGATTAGATATGCATAATATAGTTATAAAACAAGTATAATTTGATTACAGAAATATTTACAATTTTTGAGGTAACAGCAATGTCCCGTTCATTATGTGTCCCATTCATAGTAGTTCTGTACTAATTGTTATTTCCGACATCTGATTAGTAGCAATAAATCCTGGCAAGCGCTCGTACGCAGATACTCTTCTCGGTTATTTTACGTGATTCGCACGCGATAGGTAGTGTGACAGTGTAATTGTCTGACGAAAGTTACGCCGTAAGCAAGCAAGTTCGCAGTAGGAAGACCTTCAGTTAATACCGCGATACGAAGGGAAGAAGCTTTACAGCGTTTCGCGGCATCTTCGCAACTACGGCAAGTTTTGGAACTGCGACACTGCAAGGATAACCGATACTGGTTGCTCGGCGCTGTTCGCCGAATGTTTTAGCGATCTGTACAAGCTTTCGTTGCGACGTTAACGCTTCGATAATTATTGGAACAAAGTTTGTCGTTGCGCAAGGAGAATATTCACGGCAAGATACACATACGATCAGTGCAGCCGACTCAGTTATGGAACTGATACACATTGAATTAGATAATAACTTTATCCACTTTAGATATTTTCTTTATTTGCGTACGATGAAATTGGAGATGGCAAAAATTACCTGTTGCGAAGATCACGTAATGTTACGGAAATACTGTTTGACAAACAAATTTCAATATCTCCTGCAAAATACTAATCATAATTAATAACTAAGCATAATCTTTTTAAGTGTAGTATAATATTTATGAAGATTCTGTTAATATTCTATAGTTAATGTTTTATCCTATTCAATTTTTCTCCGTTTCCTCGAAAATGGAGCTCTAAATGAAAAAATGTTTTTCTACATTTTTATCTTATGCTTGTATACACTGTACAATGATGTTTGTTAATTTCTATGGGACAAATGCCTAAAAATTACAGTCCGTGGAATAGCGAACTAAGCAAGTTCTTTTAAGGTAGATAACATTATTGTCCCGTGTTGCATAACAATTTCAACTTTTAATATCATTACCGCGACAGTCTAGGCCATCCACTTTTCACTCAGGTAATCTGGAAACGCTCTCGTCGACCCATTCGCTCTTCGATCCATTCGGAAACGTGATCCAGCTTTTTAGGAAAACGCTCACTATCGGCGCTATCTGCAAATCTCAAGCATAATAAGGCTCCTTTTATAAATGCAGCAAGACTTGGTCGAAGTAATCCGCGATTTCGAATGTATCGCGCGTCCGATCTGGCTCCTCGGGGCGGATTCATTTATTCCTTCGTTCTCCGAGCTATCCCCGTTTCAATTGGAGGACGTCGACCGTATCAGGATACGCGGGTTCGACTGTTCGGGACACTCGCGTGATTCTAGTTAAATGTTTTCGACTTCGGTCATGTCCCAACGAGATAATTCCCAACAGCCGAAACGAGGCGTCCCGCTATAATTCCGCGTCCGACACTCGTCCTCCTTTCAACCAGGATCGAGAAGCACGTGATCCGAGGAAGTTTGTCGCGGTTGATTTATTCGATGGCGAAACAAGAGCTGGCGAACAGATCCCGTTGTTAAATCCCCTCGACGTATTTCAGCGATGCGAGCACGCAGCGCAATGACTGGCATAGTGAGCCGCCGACCGATTATTGCAGTCCACATACATAACGTGTACACAAATGGAGTGTGTTTGCCTGGCGACTGGGTTTAGGGTTCCTATTACGCAGCCTGAGGAGGGTTGACTAAGGTCGACCGACGGAGGAATGGGCCGGCCCACCGCTAGAAATCTAGACCCCTCCGATGAACTCTATTCGCTGGAGATTAACTGTCAGCGGCCATTTAGTATTCCGTCAATCTTGTTGAAACATAACCATTAATATTCAATCGGGCTTCTTCGTTCTAAATGGATAACTGACAACCTCCTTCCACGGTTCTTGATTACGAATCCATTTTCGTAACGATTTTCGTTTTTTTCCTCCTTCTTGTCGGGTCGAATTCTACCATAATTGATAAACAGTCGCATTGCCCAGTTACGATGAAAGTTACACACTACTAATATCGAATATACAAGTTATTTTTTAGACTTTAGCATTGTATCGATATTTTGATCATCAATGGCGGGTTCTGTTGTTTAACCTGCGAATGCTGACCATTGTTTTAATATCACTAATGGTAACATAACGACAAATTGACTCCCTATCAATAATGGTGACTTGACGTCAAATAGACTCTCTGTCAATAATGGTAACTTGACGTTAAGCCGACACCATGTCAATAGCGCTACCGCTAGCATTATGGAACCAATTTGACGTCAAGTCGTCATTAATTGCTTCTAAAACTTTTCTTAAAAAGCAACTCTTCTAAAATTAATCAAAGATTAAAACCAAACCATTTGAATTTTTCGAAATAATAGAACGGCTAGTTTTCTAGACAATGCATAAAGAAATTTTTGAGAAATGTTTTTAACATTTACTGAAAACTAAAAAATGCACTGTTATATGCTGAGATAAAATAATATAAAAATGCAACTTTTTTGTTATTTCACCCAACTAACATCTAAACAGAAGTTCATCTCATTTCGTGCAGTTTCGAAAAAGTTATACCGCTTCAAAAGGTGTCCACATATACTTATCCACGACTGTATGTCTGATTATATGACTGGCTTATTCTAACTTGAACATAGTACTTAGCATTCTAGTATCACTGAAAACAATATACGTTACATAATCTTTCATGCTTGCCAGACTGATCTTTTACTTGCAGAGGAAATATGGTCCACTGTAGTTGATCTCATTCTATACGTAATTTCAAGCTAAATGAATTTGGTTGGATTCAGCAGTTTGGTATGACGTCTAGTGAAGTTTTCACGTCGCTTCGGCTTGATCATACACAGTCAAGCATACTTCATAATTCCTAATCCTACTTCATCATGTTGCAATATAATCACTTTACTCCCTTCGCAGTACACAATGTGTGAGATTGAACTACATTCAACCAATACTATTCCAGGCTCGCATGCTTGTCTATCTATAGTCCATCCATGGTACTTATTCTACAGCTTCACCACTAGGAAAGTCTCATGGCTTGTTTGTAGCTTAATGCTTTGCAATCTGAAGTTAGAATGGGAGCATTTCTCGGTCATATCCGCACGTAATTGAAGTTGAAGGCCATTCATCGAACCGGAATGAGGGAACAAACGGAAACACGGTCGGAGTTACACTAAGAAAGGGACAGAGGATCCGTGGGAGAAGTGCTCTTAGGCGAATCCAAAATACGATTCACCAAGGAGAAACCGTTGTCGAGAATTTGTCACTGTCCCGGTCGCCACGGGGCTTTATCAAAGTTGTTTCGGCAACTGGTTTCCGTCATTGTCGGGCAGCCCGGTTAACGGAGAATGCGCGGCTGTTCTTGATCCCATTAATTTCATTTGGAAACATATCGGCGCACGTTTGCGGTTCGAAACAATTCGAGGAACCGGTGATCGATTGGCTTTCTTCCATGGTCTATTAGTATCGTGTTGCACCGACAGAAGATCGTTTATATCGGTGCGCATAATCATATTCTTGAATCGACGAAAACTAAAATACGAGCGGTGAGGCGTCATTTATTTACCCGTCGTGTGAAACAGGGTTCTCTTTGTCCAAAATTTCAAGATTTGTAACTGAAAATGTTCCGTTACAGGACGGAACTATTCTTTATAGCCGTCACTACCATCATAAACATGCACAATCGCAGCACAATATACAGATGACCCCAACGCATCCCTGGCAGATAATTTCTCTTAAAGGCCGTTGCTCAATCCATTATTCAATATTTTCCGTCAACATAACCCACAGCTGACCATCAGCTATCGATTTTACGTCAGACCCGTAACAAAATTTCGACAATTTTCAAGAACGAGTTATTAACGAAAAACATTGAACAATGAGAAACGAGCTTGATTAGCGCAAGGCGATCGAGCCAGCGGACGAAAACCATTTCCGCTGATTGTCTCGACCGCCTCGCGTCAGCTGATGTGTTCATTTTAATTTTATGTATGTGTCTAAATGTCCCTAAATACATCTGCCGAAAAATATACGCTACTAATGTACATAAATATGATACACGGTGTATACGGGTAATCCTGGCGAGATTGCTTCATCAAAAAATGTTTAAATATTTAATTCGCATTTTATTGACGCGAAGCTGTAATTAATATTTATTACTGTATTCAGTACTTTTCATCAAAATTTACCAATATATATGCATTTACCTTATTGCTCGGCTGTGTATCGGAAATATTTTATTCAGTACTGTAATTACGAATTAGGTATATTTGCATACCAATGCAACCAATGCATATTAATACATTATTAGTCATTTGCGCTAATCATAATACTTCGTAAAAAAGCTGAATTTCTCGTCTCCGAGATATTGTTGATATTTGAACGAGTCAACAACAATCATTACGGATTCATTTTAAAGTGAAAACTCTTTACTTTTAGCATGCTTCATTAGGTCGATCACAGGCGTTGCTATTTTACCGTAATCCTTATCCTATCGTAGCTTTTTGAAACTCAAACAATTCGTTCAACACGAAAAATTGTTTTCAGAATGACATTACCATAGATTTGAAGATTCGTATCCCTTCATTCCAACGACCACATTAAACTTTAAGTGAAAAGTACGGCATAGGTATTACAATAACAGGTGCACTAAATAGAAGTTGGACGTTTAGATTCCTACCTCATGTGTACGTGTTGTGGACGTTGCAGAAATGCGACGTCACTTCCCCGTTTACTTCGACGGAAGAAGCCGTCTTTACAGAGGACCGGACCGCCCTCTATGGGACCACGTGTATACTCGCGACAATAGAGAGCAATTCCTAGATGAAAATTTTGGTTAAATTTCCGATTCGCGACGAATCAGAATTACGCGCTGAGTACGACCGAGGTTTTAGCGTTATCATATATGACTGTGATTCTTCGAGAGGCACCCTGAACTATTCGCTCCGTGGAACCTTTCTCGTTTCACAGCCAGAGCAAATAGTCCTGTGCGCACGAGTCCAGAAAGGGATAGCTACCACACACGGGCCGAACAGCCCGGAGACGGCTAGGACTCAAGAAACTCGATGAACACCAGATCTCCAATTACCTCGCAACGAGAACGGACTTTCACCTACGAGATCCTGCGTCGTCTCATCGCGCT
The DNA here is from genome assembly GCA_028455555.1 of Augochlorella aurata. Classification (NCBI taxonomy): domain Eukaryota; kingdom Metazoa; phylum Arthropoda; class Insecta; order Hymenoptera; family Halictidae; genus Augochlorella; species Augochlorella aurata. Next base: position 9,083,053 of record CM052162.1, on the reverse strand, counting down.
AGAAAAGGATTTTAACGGTCGTGGGTGGTGGAGTAGCATTCCGGGGTCAGTTGGAAATTTCTCCTTCATCTCAGGTGAATTTTATGGAAGAAAATCGGATATAGACTGGAGCTCGCGACTATCCGTCAAATGTTCCTGCACCTCAGATTTAGCGCGCTCATTGAACTAATGCCTATGTACCATAGATTATGTATGAGTACGTACAGTTCCGCAGGTAATGTTCACGGATGTATGTACGATTTCAACTGAACCCAATATTCAGCGAAGGTGTCGACAAGTAATACAAAGTGACAAACAAGATACTAATAATGAACGATAAGATTACAACGACGGACGACGAGATTCTAATTCGGACTTCATCGGTCTGCTAAAACGTGGAGGTAAAAAACCTCTCCACCAGAATTTTACTAAAATAGTGAGGCACTGGAGCGACCAATTAGAAATAGCTTATCGAGGCTGAAACGATAGGAGTGGTTCGACAGTCTGACGCCAAGAACGGTGACGCCGAAGACAATGGTACCCGTTGTACCCCATAGAAAATACAGGCTTTCCCAGGAAAGTCAGCCGTTATCTTTCAGCCGTACCAGAGTCGTAAGCTAATTTTGTCAAAGAGACTAAACAAACTCTCAAAAATGGCATCGACCAAATCGACCGCAGCCTAAACCCAAAGAGAAAGACGAGACGGTGCAACCATATACGCGTCGCAACAGATTAAAAGATGGATATTACTTCAGTTCCTTACATGTTTCTCACTTATTGACACACCGAGGTAGCAGTACTTAATGGACATCTCTCCACAGCCTTCGAAGTGCATCCCTTATTGTATCTAATGTCAAAGACCGTCTCTGCAGACTTTACAGTCGAAGAATATCCTGCATACGTTTCACTGGGTCCAGATCTGGACTTATTGATATGTTGTGAAGGATCACAATATTGTAAACGCTGAAACACTGGCGATGAGTTGTCAGAGAATGGACATTACCTTTCATCGGTAAACACGCTATATGCATAATATAATACATATAGTGTACCTTGACTTATCCTAAAGTTGGCAACATAGTTTTCTTCCAAAGTTCTATAAAACAACGATGAAAAGTCAAATTTAACATCTTTGAAGGTAATTGTAAAACGTTAAGTCCACTTTCTAAACATATAGAAGCATTAAGGAAGGCTATCACATATGCGCACGCAGTTATTAAGCAAGCAACATTCAATGGCAATTGAAATCCAGCTCTGAATAAATTTTCCCCTGTTAGACGTCAACTAAATTCTTCACAAAGATGAATAAACTTTAAAGTCAATTTTCTCGAAAACGGAGCCCGGTATAAAAATATGTTATAGCAAATTGTTCTTTATTTTTTCACGTAGAATCACGCCCCTCTTGGTTGTATTATACTACGAATCCCGGCTCACCATGTATGATGTCCTTAAACACTCATATAGTATTATCCAGAAGTGTATAATGTATGTTATATGTTCCATAACACCACAGCTACTTTCATTCACCTTGATATCAGTACATCACCTAGATTATTAACCTTAGCATGCTTAAGGGAGGGTCAAAAAGTGTCCAGAGAATTTTAAACATGTATTTTTGTTCCAACAATGTTCTGTTAGAAATTTGTTTCATTTTATTTCTGCGGGTAACTAAATATATTGTTTAACAGTATTGTATAAAAAATTATACCTTAAACAGAAAAGATAATATTTTGAACACTTGTTCTCACATCGATACAAAATCAGCGTCCCTTCGGGAGATTTTAAACCTTCTAATACTTTAAGCGTCCCAGGGTGAATTAAAATAGTATCCCTGAGCTGCTGTTTTACACAAGCCAGCCATTGAAAATTCTATCAACAAGCTGACTTAGTTCCGTTATGCAAAGTGCTACACAAACATCTTATCCCTGCTATAACTCGTCAGCAATTTTACGAAAATATGTAAACAACGAAAAAAACGGTACTAATCTTTACTTACGCGTTCGCAAGAGAACAGAGAACACACGAGGTTTCCATAACAGTTGTATTGCATTCCGGATGCACCGCTTGCGAACCTGTCGGCTTGAGAAGTCTCGAAAGTGTCGAGAACGTAATCCAAAGACGAATTTAGGAAGCGTGCCAGTTCGCCGCGGCCCGCCATCGTTGTACTTACGTTCGCAGCCAAGTCGTCCCGTTTGTTTATACCTGTAATCTTGCAAAAAAGCCGGTGTATCGTAAACTGTTCCCCGGTAAGAAAGTTTTCCACCGCGCGAAACTTCCGCGGAACTGTAAGGTCGGAACCGAACAAAAACGCGGCAACTTTTTCTCCGCGGCAACCTAATAGCATGAAGTAATTTCTTCCCTGCTACTTATTTACTCTATCGCAATCAGAAAACCGTATCTGGACGGGCAACTTCTGTTCGCTGCTTCTGGCAAAGAATTCGCCAAGAGCAACTACTTCAAAGAAGGTCGGGGCAGAGGTAGCAGGAGGGGGAGAAGACGTTCCCGAGAAGTTCGGGATGGTGTTCTCGAGAGCATCCATAACCGAAATGCCAACTGATTCTTGCAAACCAGAAACTGTGACCTATCCCTCTTGCCTTTTTCCCTCTCTGTCTCTCTGTATCTCTCTCTCTCTCTCTCTCTCTTTCTCTCTCTCCCCTCTCGCTCTCCTCTTCAGTCTCTTCCTTCCGACTCGTTCTCGCACTTGTGGACTCCACTTACAAGGAGGAACTATTTTCTAACGGGCTGAGAGAGTAGGATTGAAACCCGACAACCAACGGGAAAGCAATTTTCTCGCGGAAATGGAACTTAATCCGACGCGCTCCTCGCTGTTTTAAGGTTTCGCGATCGCTTTTAATGATGATAAGCTTGGCTCTCCCGCTGCCGGCATAGTTGTTTAAGCCTGCGTTCCGGAGCGAGCGGAGCGACCGAGAGGCCACGTAATAACGATTAATTACCACGAAATACAAACACGTTTTCCAATGGAACACATTGTGTACTTTGAAAGACGTTTGAAAGGATAGGGTGAATCAATAGCCGCGGTTTTCAATGGAAAATCCTATACGGTGCGGTGAAAATTAATTGGTCCGGACCGTTGATAGAAATCCACAACGGCATTATGAATACGGCTCGCCACGCCGCCTGGGTTACGAAAATACATCTTTTAATTTTCTCATTTATTTTCCGGTGCCGGAACGAAAATATCGGCGATACGATGCAGGAGAGCGGAATTTTTCCGGGTAATCGATACGTATCGACCACGGTCCGCCGCGGGTCTCGAAATAGATTTATATTTGATAGGGCGAATTTATTTCCCACAAAAAGCTAACGTAAGTAATATCGCGCTGACTGAAAGCGGAGAATTACAATTCCGCTGATCGAGTCAATGATACGTACTTGAGAATGGTAAATATAGAGCTTCGTAGGATTTCTGAAAATGAAGGAAGGTTAATCTGATGGTACAAAAATCCGACAGCACAAACGGAATCCGATGAAACATGCAAACGAATGCGGGAATTGAGTTGGCGCCGCACGCAGACGTACTTTACATTAATCAAGTGACATCTGAGCTGCAAAAAGGGGATATCAAAGGAGGACTGGCTCGAGGTGCAACTTTTACGCCTTTCTGCGATTCGTTGAAAGTGCCGCTTTCCGGACGAAGAACCGAGAGCTACGCCGGCTCTCACATTTTTATTTGATTCTGAACGCACTGCATAAAAGCTGAGATTAACAAAACGGAATAAATGGAATTCGCGAATGATTTGCTCGAAGACAGAAGAACGGCTGGTTTCACAAGTTAATGACGGTAATGGTGGAGATGAGAGTGATCGAAATCGTGCTAATCGGCGAGGAATTTCGCCGGAAACAACGACTTCGCGTAATTCTTTAATGGTCCGCTGTAACAAACGGTTCAAGGGCGTGTTTAAACGAAGTATGGGACTAATGCGACGATTCGAGATCATAATTGCCCCTGCTGCCTTCATCGATAATCCCTGAAATGCGTTGAACAGAACCCCTTCTTCCAATGAAATTACATAGAAAACAGTTTCTAAGCAAATAATTCGAAAGCTCCAGAACTATAGTGTTAAATATGTAAATTTTACCTTTTGTTAATATAACAATTTCTTGCCAAAGTTTATTATAAATAGAGTGCGAATTTTGCACATTTATGACAAAAGTGAGAAAAGGTTGAGGTGATTGAAATATGTTAATACACCAGTTTCAACGAATTTCAATTGTAAAAGTAATTTTTATGTTGCACTTGTTGTCTAATTATAAGTTTATCAAATAATCAAGAAAACATTTATCATGAGGTCGACGAAATAGTAACACAATTTTAAGAATTGAATATATTTAAATGAAAATGTAATACAAATCGGTACGTAAATATTGACTTAATAATTATAATTGAAATAATTTAATTGAAAAATCTTCAAATGAAAAAATCTGACTCTTTCACAATCCTTTATCATGGAGAAACGTCTTTGAAAAACTAACTAAAGATAGTTTTCAACATTTGGACCAAAGATAGCTTCAACATTTGGACCAGAATGATTGTTGGTTTTCACAGTTTGCTATTATGGAGCTGCAGAACATACTGAGATGTTGAAGAGTGTTAACGGAGCAAGGGTGGCAGAGAGATTGGAATAAATTCGAGAGAAACGCGCGATTAGAGTCGGAAAAAGAGAGGAAGAAGGAGGAGCAAGAATGAAGGAGGCAATAGTGTGCAATAAGAAAGATTAACGTGAAGATTAACAGCGGTGACTGTATTTATATGTAAACAGCCACATGTATTTAGTTCCTGAGACAGTAAGACAAAATAAACATTATCCACATCAGTTACAATATCAAAAAAGTCAAGATAAGTTTCACGAACGCTCATAACAAAATTCACAAATCACCTCTTATTCTTCTAACGATAAAAGGAAAATAAGTAGAAATCTAACTACCTCTTCCAACTCATTCTAAAAGAGTATAAGTTGGCATTAAAAACTTTATTGAACAAACTCTTGGACACGTCGGCAAACATCATTAACGTGAACTCGGATATCAACTGGCTTCGAACCACTGACTCGAAACTCTGTCAACTTTCGTTCCCCAA
>CM052162.1:9010355-9077876 GCA_028455555.1 Augochlorella aurata | reverse complement strand
CGCTAAGCGACGCATTACTATCTCATGAATTCCTCCGTCGTCGCGGTAATTACGTGACCGGAGAAAAGTGACGGGAATCACATTGATGGCCCCATCGTTTCCATCGGCAGAATCTTGAACAACTTGAGAAATCTGCAAAGTTCAGGAGAAACTGTTGTCCGGTCGTTCGACGCGCACATACAGCTTGAAAATTGTAAAGGGGAAGGTTCCAAAAGGAAGAAAAATTAGTTCAAAAAACATACAATCTCGATATTTTTGTTTTCAAAAAATGTTAATGTGATAATTACTTCGTTTTGGCTTCATAGAGTTGTAAGTAGCAAATCTGATTGTTATAACTTGACGAAGTAACCTATATAATTAGAAATATTCAGAACATGATCCGGGTTAGGTTGTTTGCATTTACAATTTACAATTTACAGATTACAATTTACAACATACAACTTACTATTCTAGTACTTTCAGTATAAAAATGCTTATGCTGCAAGATCAAATTTTTCAACACTCGTGTTCCTTTTTCTCAGTAACCATTCGACCGATCGAGTTGAAAATTTGTATGCTTTTACTATTAAAACTAGTGAGCATTTCTACAGTTTTTTCTATTCCATATTTCAAAATTCCCTTTGGCTAAAACGCACACCTAGTATATGCTGTAAAAATTTGAAATTCTTAGCTGCAGTAGGTCCAGAGAGAAAGGAGAACGAGGTTGGTTTACTTCTTCTATTACCAATGAAACTGGCCACTCCTTTTAAAGCGAAGAATTTCGTTTGCACGATGCGTTAACATGTTGACGTAGCAAGTTAAGCGGTTGTTTGTTGATTTCAGAAGATGGGCTCAGTTCACGGCGACGAATTGCCCTTCGTTTTCGGTGCACCACTGGTGGATGGTTTCGGCCACTTCCCAAGGAACTATACCAAGTCTGAAGTGGCACTCTCCGAGAGCATCATGCAGTACTTCGCGAACTTCGTTAGAACTGGGTGAGTAGAGGACGATCTTGATCGGCTGTTGGAGTGCTTCTCGCTCTTACTGGCCCTCCCTTCTTTCTGGATCTTAGACCGGTTACTGAAGGATGCTCTACGTCTTCCTCACCGGTGTTCCTCTAAACGAGTAAGCGGTTAGAGGCTATCTTAGGCACGTCTTACAAAGACTCACTGAGTTCCGTGCACGACCAATTCGTCTGTACATACATTTCTTGAACTCTTAAATTATTTCTCACATCGATATAATTAGCGCCACTTTTATGAAGCGAAAGCGTATACACGAATACTGAATATTTAACAAAATTCACTGCGAGCAGATAATGATATGATTCCATATAAAATGGTTAAATGTATTGTTTTTTTGCCAAAATTTCATTTTTCTTCTCTCTATATAATGAATACCGTTATTAATCAGAAGCTTCCCTTAGTTATGGTAAGTTTTATAACCTTAATTTATCGATTCGTATTACTTTAGAAGTTTATTTAACAAAGTATTGTAATGTTTAAAAAGTACGATTTCGGTAAGTCGTATTGATTTATTTTTAAAATCGTACCTGCCATTGAAATAGTAGAAATTGGTTCGTAGATCTTAAAAGGCAAGAGTAAAAATCTTTAACAATAGATCTCTTAATACGTTCCCTGTGAGTTTCGATATTTGATATCTTCTATATGAAAATTGGATTTTTAAAATTGGATGGATGGAAAAATGGTAAATACGATTTGCGGAAAGATGAATTTCAAGTGCAAAAGCTGTGTACAGTTCCCTCCAGTTTACATCAGAAGGAACGCTATTTTCCAATTTACGCAACAACTGCTGTCATCGAAAGACACAACGATCCGGCAAGCAAAGTACAGGGGTTTCGATGTCCCAAGCAAAATCCTGACCGACGGTGGTATCTTCTCGTCGCCAAGATAAACCGTATCAGTGTCGCCATCTCGTTGGCCACGAATCCATTCTCCGCGGGTTTCGCGGCGTCCCGTGAATTTCAATTTTCGTCCGAGAGCGCCCAGTAAACCAATCCGTTCCCCTTTGAATCAACAAGAACGGCGGCGTCGCGAGCCGGGGCACCACTTGCGCGGAATCAATTTACGAGCTACGAGAATGCGAACGCGCGACAGAGATAAAAAGAGGGTGCGTCAGGGGTTGGGAGGGAGCAGGAGGACGCGGAGATTGGGGATGAGAGGCAGAAGGGGAAAAACGAGGACTCTGCCACAGAAAGGTCTAATTTTCCATATTCATGAACGGAACACACTGGACCAAACGAAGAGACCGCAGGGTGCGGACGGGTTGTAAAAGGGTCGGCCCATGAGCACGGCCGCTGAACACAGAAACAGAGGGAGCGGATTAGAGCGAAAATATTTTCCGAATCCGGCCGGGGCAACTCCGCACGACCGTAAAACGGTCGCGTTGAATTTCTGATCGAACCGACGCGACGGTATTCAAATCTGTGGATTAACGTGGCCCGGGAAAAAGAAGAGATCGAATTTCGAAGAAGGGCTGGACAGAGGAAGTGAGGAACCATTAAATACCGAAGATTTTCAAGGAATTTTTATTCGTGAAAGAGTGATTCGAAAAAGGAGATTCATTGCCGAAGTCACGCCTGTGACAGTAGAATCTTTTCGATGCAAGAGAATTTTATTCTGATTGTTACAGAAGACGAGTCCATTTGTTAGCTTCCCTAGAGACAAATTTTTACAAATTAGTTGGAATAAAAATCAGGATAAACAATTTGCTCATTGCCAAATATTAATACTCTCTTTAATATCTAATTAGAGACCGTTGGCAACATCGGGAAATGTTGCAAATAGCAATATAATAGTTTCGGAGACATCTTAATTGCACATATTCACATTCGGACGCAGAAATACGCCCGCTCATATGCTTAAAAGAGAAAACAGAAGTCTCGCACGTTTTACGGAAGTTAATTAAACTGTTGGTTTAAAATTAAATGGATTCTGGAAACTGCCGATATTGTCCTACCATTATTTACGTAAATCCAGAATAATGAAATTTATTCTATTCCCGAGATGGAGTTATGAACATTCAAAGAACCGATTTTCGTAAAATACGTTATGACATCATTCTGACTGAAATGACAATTTTATGTCCATTAATATGTTCATGGGAACTTTGAATTCTTACAAAAGAATAAAGAAACTTCGTAATTTTGTTTTCGAAAGATCTGTTTAATATTCATTTAATTAAATAAGTAATTTAGTTAGTAAATTAATTGATTTCATCTATTTTTATCCATTATCTTTATCTATTATTATTTTATTGATATCATTGATAGCTGCGTTCGTTAAAAATGAAATTGCATTTTCTCTGCTACATTGATCGATGTTATACTATCAAATTCGCTCGTTTCAAATGTTTCGTTGGCCCCATTTGAAAATGGAACCCGACAATTTGAATGCAGAATATGCAAATGTTATGAAACAATCTTATCGACGAGTTCGGTGCAGTTAATTTTCAATTCGTGATTTTTGTTATTTCTGTTAACAGGCTATGTTTTTAATTTTTCTTGTCTTCAATAGACTTTAACATCTCATAGGTGCTATATAAAAATATATTCAAATAACAGTACATCCGTTTTATAAGAATTACTATTATTCATGAAAACTGACCTTAGAGAAATCAATAAGTATTGATGATGTTTTCAGGAAATGAATGCGCAAAATGGCGATCATTTTTCAAAATCATATCGTCGGCTACCAATTGACACTCGAAATACCTTCCGTAATTTGCATCAACCATGAAAGAGCCACTCATACCAACACCAACAACAACACATAACACTACAACACACAATTGAGAACAACCATGTGTGTTCCTGAACGTATAAAAAGAGAATTTTGCAAATATTTCGAAACTCGACCGAGCTTGACTATGTAACTACACTGTGTTTGATCGGAAAACTGTATCAATCATTTACGAATATATTGCGTATGAACTAATCGAGCATCGAACACGGTATATGCGGGCGAACATCGAGCACAGTTTTCACGAAACAATTTCCCCTGGAAATTTTATCATTGACTTCCCGCAACTGCCCCTCCCCTTCCTTTCACCATCTACATTTCCGATGTCGCGTTTTCACGGCTGAATTATGTTTTATTAATTATCGAACCTCGAATCTCGGCCGGGCAGAAATTTATTCGGTCCATTGAGCCGGGCGAAAGGGAAAGAAAAAACGCAACGCGACCCAATGAATATTCGAGACCGGGTGGGGGAAAAAGAATATGAAATATTCATTAACGTAAACGGCCAGTTTATCCGGCCATCAAACACGCGTTTATGGTGCCCGGATTTTTTTGCGGTAACGTTCGCGGCTGAAACGCGCCGCTTGATCCACGTTACATCAGTTAATTTCATGGTTCCGCCCATCGTCCCTTATATTTTATTCGCCGAAATGGTGAAACGTAAAACGTCTTCTACGTTTACGACTTTCAGAAGTGTTCCCTCCGGTGCATAGAACGTGTTCCGCAACATTCCTTCTAATATTTTTTTACCTCGCCGCCGCTTGTTAAAACAAACCTGCATGCCCTGAGGTTAATTAGCGGGCAGCTGGCTCGCAAAATGATGAATATGATGGAAGAAGGAAAATAGAAAACTATAATTTTTGAGATATAGTGCTTTAAGGAGACCGGGAACTAGCTTGTTAATTGGAATAATTGCTTGAAGTAAATTAATGCGGAGAAATTTACATTGATAGATGTTTTGGCAAACATGCGCTGAATGAACAGAAATATATGGTACCATTTGCGATTAGGTAAAAATTCATGCATTTGATGTGGAACAGTTTTGTCAGTAATAATGAAACTAGATATACGCGAAAGAAAAGAAAAGATCAAACAAAGTACTGCACTGTCCTGTTTTGCTACTTAAATAATTACGCTGCACTCTCATTCACAGTATTGTTTCCAAAAGCTTTGCGTATGTTGCGAGCAGTTCTTGCAGCATTGCTACCAAATTTTTATTCATAGCAGAAAATGGTACGAATATCACCTGAATTCACATCTTCCAAAAATTACTCCAAAAGCGTAAAAATTGCACAATCCTATGGAACTGTTTCTCGAGAAAATTTTATCCTTCGTAGTAAACGATCAAATTGTTCAAGAAGTTCCTCGAGAAACAAAGGAATAACGAAATCAGTGTAAGAAACTTTAACGAATAAAAACCGTTATCGAATAAATCCAATATTTTATATGCACCGACCTGATAAATTCTACTGTCGTAGAGCGGCTAGTATTGACTCATTCTTGTGGTATAATGGGACAAATCGAGTAGATTTCCGGTGCGAACGTCCCCGTGAAAAACAGTCCTGCACCTAAGATCGAGATTGGCCGTTGTTTCGGTTGGCTATGGGTCACGAAATCCGTGGAACTGCGGAATTGTCCGGCGGAAACTGTTCGAAGCCGGATATCGCTCCTAAGTATCGAGCAGAGCAACTAATCGCGTAGCTGGAGCACGCTCGTCCGCACGTTTCCCGTGGCAAGAAGACGGTACAATAACAAGTAATTTCGGTTGCGAGTTTAGATACAGCCACGTACACGAAGATATTACGTGATACCGGGTGTACGGTCCCCGTCTACGATCCGGTTCTACGTGACACCATGCAACGGGAAACCGGAAACCGTTTGCGGCGAATAATTCATTCGGCCGGTTTGCTTTTGCGGAAAGCCGAGCAATATCGATAGCTCGTTACCATGTCCCGTTAAAGGGAACGCGTAAGAAGGAAAGTATAAGACTATCGCGTGTATCAGTAACCCCTATTTTATATTCTCATTTATATTGCTTTGTTATTTGTTTAATATTAACAAATAGTTATACATATAATACATGTAATATTATGCGGAACTCGTTGCTGTCGACGTCCAAGATATTCTCGGCAACGCTAAGTATAATAATGCAAGATTATGCAAATATAGAAAGTGAACTGAATACACAAATATTTTCTCACTCGCTATATAACTCGAACCAGAAAGAAACGATAATCTACGTAAACTGTGATTTCCCCCGATTTTTCATTAAGCGTTCGAACAGAGACCGCAGCTCGCAATTTTTTCTACTTCTAAGCTCCACTATGTCTCTTTTTATGCTCCCCACCCGTCTAAGCTTTTCTCCGCTCCATTTTCATTCTTCTATGCCGAAGAATCAGTCCGTCTCTCTCTCTCTCTCTCTCTCTCTCTCTCTCTCTCTCTCTCTCTCTCTCTCTCTCTCTCTCTCTCTCTGTTCGTTCTGCATGCAGTTTCCATGGGACATTCCCAGCAACCTCGTCTCGCCAACCGCGCATGAATATGCAAAAGTAAGCTTGAAACGAACCGATAATATTTCAGCGCGGTGCTCGGCCCCGGACGACGTAAATTTCGTTTTGTCGATACACCAACCGATTCACCGTTCACTCACACGACCTAGCACAATATCACGAATGCGCGTGTGCTTCGTGTACAGCGTCCAGAATTGATATGTGGTAATGTAATTCTCGTTTTCGACGTGCCGATCTATGAGCGGACCTGTAACCGCCGACAACGAGCATAGTGAGAAATAGAGGCGAGACGTTACCCTGCTTAAATCGTACGCGACGCGCGTTAGATCTTCGCGGTTCGCGGAGTCTGCCGTTAACTGACACGATTTTTCATGTTCTGTTCGCTCGAGTGCGCTCGATTTTATAGAAATTTGTTCCGGAATGAGCGAAGGTTTTTTTGGGAATTCGCGACGAGCGTCGCACGGTCACGGAAACCGTGATAGGGGCCATAAGTGAGATCTACTATCAGTCATAGACTCAAGAAAATTAGGAACCTTCTAATAACATCGATTTTCGAAATAGTCAACTTGTGATTCGCACACTTCTTTCATCGCGATACAAGTTTCTAATAGATCGATTGTTCGAGCCTCGCTGATTATCAACACCTTTAAAAACGAGCCGAGAAGCTCGGATAATCGTATCTCCTCTTCCTAAATTGTCCATTTTTGTTTGAGGGACAATTGGGGAGAATGTACAGCAGTTGTTACATCGCGTGCGCGATGTGTGTGTGTGTGTGTGTGTGTGTGTGTGTGTGTGTGTGTGAGAGAGAGAGAGAGAGAGAGCCAAACACGATATGCTTTAGACCATATTTATTCAATTACATCGTGATTGATTTTATTCTATGCAATCGGAAATATCTGTCCATACCATCTCATGTTGGCTTCATTTTAATGAGCAAAATATCGACAACATCTTAAAAAAATTCAATTTGAATATTTTAAAATCAAAAATGTTATGTTATCGTATTATGAGTTGCCATTCCGGGAATTCTAATCAAAGGAGCCGCGCCTGTTGCATCATACGCTTAACTAACTCCGTCAGAAATTAGCATAGGCGTAGGAATAAAGCATATAAGCTTAGGAATAGTATGGAAATAATGTGAGAAAGCCGCTAGCAGAGACAATTAGGGAGAACTTACGGTACCGGCCTTAAATTCCAAGCAGTCTCTAAACATCTCAATTATGAGGCCGTCTGGATCGTAAGTTCATGAAGCTATAAGGCCCTCAGCTTCCGTAGCTGCGAAATCTTGAACTTGCGAAGCTCGCAAGACTTAAGATCTCATAAATCTGATGTCCTAATCCGAGATATTGAATAGCAAAATCTCTGGGCTTTGCGAGGCTTTCCTATCACAGAATGTCGAACTTCGAAGATTCAGAAGATTTTTCCAGGCTTCCTAAACGTCAGTTTTCCAAGCTTCAAAAAATCTGGAGTCCCAAGTTCCCGGGTCCTAAGCTTCAATAACTGAAATCCTGAGCCGCCAAAACAGCCTTGAACTTCCGAAGCTCTGCGGTCTTAAGCTTCCGAAGCTCGTCAGGTGTTCTGAAATTTCCAAACTCTCGAGTTTCGAACATCCGCACTAAACCAACATATTATCTTCCGCGGAACATCCTATGTAAAGCCTACGAAATGCACTCGTGGCCGTCGTTCTACTCGAGGACCGTGTAATCAAATACAAGGATCTCCGGATCGACGTAAATATCGATTCTCCACTCGACTCGAGATATCCAATTTACATTAAGCGACCATCAGGAATACAGATGGCAAAGGTGATCAAAATTTCAATTCCTTCTTCGAGTGGTACGGTTCCTGGCTGTTCATGTATTATTACCGAATCCCGGGGATTCCGGTAAACCGAAGGCAAAGACGATAGAGCAGAGTTTTCGTCTTCGACGTGGACTAGCCGACGGCGGTCCCTTAGGGAGGGGACTGCCAGGGATTATAGGAAAATTGGACTACTTCCTCGTAAAGGACCCGCTCCGAATATGGTCCTTCCACCGCGACACGATCGTGTCAACGTACCAGTACTGATCCTTCTCGCCTCGACCGTCTGCGCCCGTGAACGTGACGCTGAACGTTGCAAATGGAATATCGATGAAGCCCGCAGTGATATTTTACGCAGTGAAAATCTCTGCAAGAATAACTTTTTCCAGAGAAAAACTGCGCGGGAATATAAGAAGAGGGGCTCGAGAGATTTGTTGATCTCTGCTTTACTCTGTCAATCGTTTTCTCATTATTTTCACCATAAAACAGACGTTTCTGTAAATTGTATACTCACTGAACAACTTTTTCCGTTCTTTTGAAGAGATTCGTTTTGTTTTATTTTTTATCGAATTCTTTTGTAGGTATACTTATAATTTGTTAACTGACATGTTATCGTGTCTGGTAAGCATCGTATAATAAAAATTTCCAATGAATTTATTCATAAAAAGCTGTGACGATCTTGACAATTTTGGAAAAGAGATAATCTAATTATATTGGACATGCTCCGGGCCCACAGTGTTTGAGAAAATATTTGTTCGATCTATTAGGGAAGAAAAAAAAGATTAAGGGAAGAAATCAATTAGATTAAATCAATTAGATAACACAGCGTAATATAGATCTGAATTCACATAGAAAATGTCAAGTCGGTGTTAGAAGCTGCTTTCTCGCAACCATTGGTCGCATTGACTTGAAATTTTGATGTGCTAAATGGACCAGAGGTGGCAACGTTTTAGGGTATAAAGAGTGTGGGGCTGAGAATCCCAGGGGTGAAATTGGTACAACCACGAATTTTTTAAAAATGGAACAGTATATTTCTTTTCTCGAATAGGCGCTGTTAAACCTATTATCCTGCATATGTAAACAGTATAGTGAAGACTATCTGTTTTCAAAGTGACTTTAGGCATTAAAATTTATTTTATTTATCTTGTTTTTATTATATTTTCTTGTACTACTATCAACGCTCTTGAAGGTGCAGTTTTGGAAGCATTTCTTATTCTCGCATTACAGAAGAGCAAATAAAGATACGTCAATGTTGCTAAGTCTATGTTTCAATAAACGTCGCAAATATATAACATTAATATAGCAATGTAGGATGAAATAATAACTTCCATTTTGGATAATGAACTTGTTACGTATGCATTTGCCATCAATAAACTGAGATAATATTATCACTATAATTTAATACGTATAATATCACGAACTGCCAGCTTGGTTATAATTGCTGCCATTAACATGATACACTTAACATATTAGTAAACAAAAACTGTTTCGCACAAAATGTGGGAGTTTGTCGAAAGAATATAATTCGATTTTTCAATATCGAATATTTTTCTAAATGTCATGGTATGTTTAAAATAGAAGTGTCTATGTACTCCTCACTGTCACAATATAGTCGACAGATATAACCGACATAGTGAGGGAACTTTTAAAAGCTTGAAGTGATGTATTTGTGACGTGATAAAAAGCAGTTTTAAAAGCAAATCACAATCGAGTGTTTCAGCGTATAAGCGATATATATGAAAGATAACCAGATTGCCGGAAATCGAAATTTCGTTATCTTTTTTGTTCGCAAACCGTTGTCCTCGATGGCTCCATTCGATCTCGCCCGTTTAAATGCTAATTTCAGTCAGATATTACACAAATACTGGGGTCAGTGTGTTTGCGTTGACTTTCATATAATCCGCGGCTGACGGCGCAAATAAGGATGATGGCCTGGTAATAGTTTCATGGAAGTTTCATAACACTTCGCTGGAACGGGCAACGATTTCAGTAGCTCTTGGTAGCGACGATTCGCCATTCGTCAAATAATTTCTTGTTCTTCGCGCGAAACCTGTTTCAAGATAACTGGGATTACTTCTTCTCACGCAACAAAATATTTTCGTATCATTTCCTTTCGGTCATTTACTACTTAAATACAACGCATCTCTATTACGAAATATTAAAATAACTTAGTAGTTCTAGAATCCCTGGATATTAAATTATACGTTATGATTTTAAATAAGAACGTGTCCTAAAATTAATTTGACTATTTTTATGTAATCTATGAACATGAAATGTGTTAACACATTTTCTGCTCAATATCGGCCTCAAACGTTACTACAAAATTAATGTAATTTAATTAGTGAAACCTAAACTAGAACGTTGAAATTTATTGAACTAGATGCTACCATTGCTGTTTCGCATTCTAAAGATAATAGTAAAATTGATTCAAATGTATCACTATTATGGGATTATTTTAAGAGGTTTAATAAATCCCACGAGACTCCGTGGTAATATGGTAAAGGAAACAACACACGCCTTTAAATAACAATAACTGTTTATATAATAATAATAATAGTTTATTATCTACAACTTCCCACGGCTTACAACAAAGTTACTACAATAGTGACACGGTAGCAACAACGACAACGACAACGACTCCGACAACGACAACGACTCCAACAACGACAACGACTACAACAACAATGACTCACCAACTACTTCAACAACGACAACGCACGGTTCTCCTTCGACTTCACAATCTTTCTCCTCGACTTCCAAATCTTGCTCTGCCCCTGTTCCACTAAAAAGGCTGGACCTTGGTAAGGACTCCTCTCTCTCTCTCTCTCTCTCTCTCTCTCTCTCTCTCTCTCTCTCTCTCTCTCTTTCTCTCTTGCATTCATTTTCTTTCACTCTGTCTCGCTCGCTATCTCATTATTACTCATTCTCTCTCTTTCTTCCTTTATTTCCCGATCACTCACTCACGCTCTATCCTTCGACCACGCAGAACTTCGAGAAACCTAAACAGTAATAACTCAGGTCACCCGAAGCTGCCCAAACATTTCCGCCTTCCATACTCGGAAAAGAAAAACCCTACTCTATAAAAATGAATTACTAAACAATTAGTCAGAGATTAGTGTCACGCGTATGTGGCAGGCGTGGTAATTCATTAAAGGCCAGAAAAATAGCGGAACCGAAACAGAGAATCGAGAAGCACGTTTTGCCTCTAAAGTGCACATGTAAAAGTAAAATTCTTTTGTAATAGTGTTAGAAAAAAATTGGGTTGAAACGCGTGAAAAATGTGCGCCAAAAATATTTTCATACAGATATAATAGAAAAAACAGTAACTCGTCCGACAAGTAAATTACAGCATGCGTATAACCTAGTTAAACAATATTCCACACTTCTCGCTGTGCAACAGCTTCGGCAAATAAGATAAGTGACACAGTTCCACCCGTTAATCAATTTCAATTTCACCGCCTTAACTAACTCGGATATAATACAAGATCAAATTTCGTACTGACGCAAACGACTTTCGCAGCAGAAAAATACGATATTGTTTCCCTTTCTGGATTTTTTGTTGCTCCCATTTACGTGGAATTGCGAGAGGACGTCGATCCTGGACCGTGGCATATAGAGTGCTGGGAACGGGTCGCTCTCAAAATAAATGGAAAGAACTATGAGCCGGTGGCGATAAAACAACGAAAGTCGGATCTTCGACAGATCGGATTTGAAGATCGTGGAAATCATATAATATTTGGATTTTCAGAGTTTTTGGTGGCAGCGATTTCGTTTCTTTGTGAAAACGCCGTGAACCATCTCCGAACCGGCGTTTCGAATCCTCGGTATAACTTTTTGAAAAATGGAATTTCTGAAATTCAATTAAATCGCGGCGCTATAAGGTGACCGATTGCTGTGCCTTTGCTTCGTCTTCGGACATAATTAACTTTATATTTATAGAATAGGACATACTAAGTTTTTGTATTCTTCCATTTCGTTTATTTTTTAATAGAAAAATCGAATGTCTTATTCGATAAATATGAGGTTAAGAATCCACGAAAACAAACCAAAGACACAGCAATTGGTCACCCTATCGTAACTGATTCCACTGCCCTATCGAAGCAAACTGCGCGTGTTGTTTCAAGTGGCTCGTTTACAGTTTGGTGGGCTTCGGCTCCTCGTTTTTTACTTGTCCAATCAAGAGCAATTAAAATCCCCTGATCGTCGGACGAAAGTTCGCGCGGTGATATTTTAACGCGAATCAGATTCGACGGGGCCGGCAATCAGCACGCGGTGATTGCTAATTCGCGACAGAAACGACCTTGTTCGTTCGTCGCCGTCGGTATTTTTTGATCGGTCGTTTGATTAACGAGGAAAAAATAGCCGGCGAGCGACGGGCGCGAAGCAGAGCTCGCTTATGGAAAAGAGGTTTATGCACACGAGCCCATTTTCGTCAGCGGAATGGATTTTTTCGGATCGCGAATTTGATTGCTTGCAAGCTTTACTCGCTATTCAATTGAAAATGGTTTACCAGAAAGAATGTAGCGCACTGTGCAACTTATAATTGCACACTTTATTTATTGCGTCAGTATCCCTTTTCACGTTCTGACCGACTCGCCGTGAGATGTATACAAAAAATTGGTCTTCCAGAATTTTTTATTTGATGGGCTTGTTCGAACTCCAAAAAATAGTTATTTCTACAAAATGTAGAGTCAGTCACGAAAATATTCGTTCTTTTTTCAAACAGAATAACTTTTTTAAAATTGGATCTAGTGACATGAATTTTTTAAGGTTGTTAAAAAATGGTATTTCTGCTCGTGTAATGATTGCCTAGATTTACAAAGGGCATTGTTAAACTTTTCGGTACAGATTTAGATTAAAAAGTTAGTAAAACATGCTTTTTAATATTCCTTCTAAATGCAATGTTTGCACAAATTTGTCTGCACACTATCTGATAAAATAGTATTATATTTCTAACATCTGAAATGAATTCGAATAATTTGCTCCAATTTTCAAAAAGTTATCCTGTTTCATAGAATGTCTGAATATTTTTTTGATCGACTCTGGTGGTCAGTAAAAATAACTCGATCAAGGATCTCGTTTTTATAACAGATTTCTAAGAGAGAATATATATTTTATATATTCCACGAAAGATTTTCTATCTAGCGAAAGAAATATTATTCTTGTATCTATTTTTATAAAATAACCTATGAAAATAGGAATTTTCGTAAAAGTCGACAGTTTACCGATTGTCAGATTGCAAATTCGAAAGAATTGATAATAAATAGGTAAAATCATGTTGTCTTGTTGGCTTAAGAAATTAACAATAAACAAACATTCTATTTAATACTATTAAAAACATTCTTCAGTCTATAATTTTTTGAAAGGTATGCTATTTAAACCATCCCAAACCCATTTGGTTTTATGGCATTCAAATCTGGGGCACAGCGAGCCTCTCTAACACTGAACTATTACAAAGATAATAAGTAGACTGCGAATTTTTATGTAAAATAAAAATTGTTTGCATTTTATGCACACAAATGAACAACTTTGTTTCTTTCTTAAACAAATGTAATAACATGAAATTAATACATTAACATTCTTAGTTTCATTAAATGTTTTCACTGTTTCGAATCTTGAATCATTTATGCCACAAGTGCATAGAATCTTAATAAATACGATTTCAATAAACCGTCTACATAAACCAACCGACGTTAATCAACACTGTCATGCATTTCAAGAAATGGGAGTCAACCATTTGCACTGGCAGTAGAGTAATAAAGGTCAACCTCGCGTCACATCCAAAGGATACACATCACGGTCGATCGGAGAAATCGAATAAAACTAACGCAAAGTCGATGCTGCACGCCGGGAAAACGACAAAAGAAGATTCGCGGGTTCGCCAGTGAAACCTCCAGAGGCGTCGACGAAGGAAACAAGGAGGGAAGAAAGAACGCCACTCGCCGGCTGCATCTCACATTGACGGAAAAAACTCGACAACCCTCTCGGCCAGCCACTGGAGCGCGGATCGAACGTGACATATTTACTTCCCTTCCGGTCTTTCTCGGCGCTCGAAACCGAGGAGCGCGCCTCGATCGCAAACTTTCCGAGTAAATTTCAATCCGTGATTCTTGCCCACGCCACCTCTCCCCCATCTCCCTCCCTCGCTCCCCCAGCTTACCCTTCGACGACCCCTGCGGCCCCCTCTAGCCCACGGTCTATGATTCCCGTGGCAAATAGAGGAGTTTGCCAGCTACCTACGACTTTCCACTTCGAGAAAGTCACCCGTTGTCCGACACACACAGTCTGTTACTACTTACTCTGGAAACGATTTAAGCGAGCACCCCGCTTCCGGCTCTCTGCGCGCTCTTCGAGTCGCTTCCTCCATCTACCGAGTCTCGCCTTTTTGGGAGCGTGGCACAAAAAAGAAACAGGCCGAGATGCCGGGAAAAGAAACTGGGAGGGTTGTACTCTTAGCCCAAGAATCGGTCATGTGTAGCATTGAGTGACTTCGTTCCTTTACTCTACAAATGCAGTTTGTAACGTTCGATGATCGTCCCTGAAGATCACTCACTCTGAACGCAACAGTGATTCTAGTCTGTTGGAAACTCGATTCTGATTGATAAATCTGTTGATACATCGACAACTACAGATGCGTTTTGGTGTCTTTCTTTCCACAGGTATTGATGACCTACATAGGTCTAATGGTATCTTCCATATCCCAGTTTGTAGGCTTGTGTTATCCGCAGCCGGTCAGTAGTGCGTTAATCCATTGGAGTGCTGTATCGAATCTGACTTGCATTGACTTGTACTAACAGTTACTTATTTTACCGGATTATGTGATATTCATAAGTAATTTTACAATTAGAGGTATGTGAAATTGTTTTATATAGGTTGGACGGTCATATATGCGAATATGATTCAATTATACACTATTATAGTTACACCTATTAAAACTTATACTTACATCTATTAAGACATTAGAGATTCCAGAATTGATTTTTTAAAGATTTCTGATCCAGCATTAAATTAAAAGCGCCATATAAGAATCTGTACAACATTTAAGTAATTCTGTTGGAATCAATAACTCAAGGTTGTTGCAACGTCATGTACATTCAACAGATGTCGTGTGAAATGCACACTTAGTGTCTCCTTAAAATTTGTCACTGACTTTAGAGTGTTCCACCACCCTCAATTAAGACTTTAAATGAATCAAAGAGTTGAACATATAATTGTCTAATTTTTTGTGCATGCACAAGAACTGCGACTACGAGCAAATCAAACAATGTCCATTCTGTTCCTTTAACTAACACGCAGTATATAGGCTCCGAAAATAAAAAAAAACGAAATAACATTAGTAATATAAAGCGATCACTAGACAGTGATCAGAACTTTAAGCGACAATATTTCGAAAGTGGAAACATGTGACACGTGGCATTTTTCCTTGCAGCCACAGTATTATCTCTTCAGAATCATGTAAAAACGAGTTTAAAAATAGATTGAAACTTCTGGAATAACACATACATTTATGGGGCAATTAACGAATCGCAGTCATTATAGAACCGTTTGGGACCGCAACTGCAGGATAAATCAAAAGATACAGTGTCTTCGCATGCGCTATCCTCGCAAGGACCGATCTTCCGGCAACATAGTCGTGCGAAGCGGATCACGATCGCGCGTGCTTTTCGAAACGGTGAGTTCGATCTTAATCCTCGTCTGAATCGTGCCGTATGAGCGAGCACAATGCCACGAAACTCGGCCCGAGGATTCGAGGGGAGCTTGGGGGCTTTGTGTCGTCGTCGTTAGAAAAAGGAGAAGCACAGGGGGCGAAGAAGAAAAAAGCGCTTGGAAAGAGGCGACGTCTCTGAGCGAGAAATTCGCTCGAACGAGTTTCGAGGCATAACCTTGACAATAGCCTTATTCCGCGAAAGAGAGGAAGAGAGAGAAAGAGAGAATAACAAAGAGGACGGGAAACAGAGAGAGAGCAAGAGAGAGAGAGAGAGAGAGAGGAAGAAGGATAAAGAGGGAGGATCGGGGTCTTTCTCTTTGAGCAGAGAAAATGTCTCCGGATCGCCGGGAGACGAGCATCCCCTGCCCGTGTCGTCTGCTCGCCCGGCTTTGTACAGCGTCGGAGCAATCTACCGCACAGCGCAATGTCTACTTGAATGCCCTCTCCATTTCCATTATTGGAAAGGGGATCCCCGGGCATAGGTACGTGCAATGATAAAACGGTCTGGCTGTCTGTAACGGTGCATCATCGACCCGCTGCTATGCACGCGTGATGGTCAGTAATCGATACACATGGAAACGGAATAATTCTTCGGCTCGGCAATACGCTCGGACCAGCAACAGAACGATGGGGATTAACGGCTCGAGTATTCTCTTGAAACATCTTACGATAACACACGCGGGTAGACGGTGTAATCGCTGATTGAATAAACGATACGCCGACTATATACTCGCCACCGGATAGAGCGCACTCGTAACTGGACTACGCGGATTTTATGATTTACCGCGTGCAACATTGTCTGAAGCGCCAGGTAATTAAAAGTTTAATGAGCTTTCTACTTTATCCGAAGCCAGATGGAACTCGTGGAAAGAGGGACGGTATTTTTGCAGAACACGGCAGCGCGATTCGTTACGAGAAAAATAACAGTTTTTCGTGTTATTTGGAAGTATCATAGTGATTATAGTGGTTTTTGGTTGTTTTGAAAAATGGTTCTTGGTGTATCTGAATAACGGTGCAGAATTGTTTCAGGCAGTGGAATGTTCAACTTCTTGCTGTTTGGTGGTGTTATCAAAGTCTAGAAATCGAAGTAAATCAGGACGTAAAAGAAACGAAGAAGTACTAATCAACACAGCTGTGAAAAAAAACCATAGTGTTAGGGGACAGAGCTTCTTACTTTTTTTATTGTAAAAAGGTAAAAATGTTCGGTGTTAATAGTCATGTGCTTTAATCATGTAATACGTTTTTATAGAACATCCGTAATTTATTACAAATAGACTCTTCTTTTATTCGCGTTTCACTCACATATTTTCCTTCTTTTCATCTTTATTAGTTCTTTATAGAGACACCAACTTTTGGTAGCATTTTCAATCTACATTTCATACCATTTCATAACATTTCATAAGGATTCAGATTTTTTAACCCCACCACAGCCAAGACGTTTTATTATTTAAATATGATATCAATTGTTATTAGTTTTTGTGGAATGTACTTGTAACATTCTAAGTGAAATTAACAATTTTACACAGCGACCCACATAAGTGACACTGGGCTATAGATAGGTAATTCCTTTAGTAGCCCATGCGTCACATATATGTGACACGTTTGATTAAAAGGAAATAATTTAAATTGGAAAGGAAAAGCTGTTTTATATATTTCACAGATATGCATAGTATGCCGTTTATTGATGGAGCACGCGCGGCATCGAATTTATTTTTCCAGATATTTAGTAACATTTTGTGTACTTGAAGTGCCGCTATGCGGAATGACAGGTATTTCTATTTCTCTCTCTTGATTTAGTAGCTTATTTGCAAGGTCATTCTTAAAGTTTACGTAAGTTAGTTTGTTATCATGAACTTTGTTCTATAACCAACAAGAATTCCAAATGGTTATGTCAAATAAATGAAAAATCCAATCCAGACCAATAACATCCTGTATATATTTTATTGTTTTATAATATAACCCATCCGTATACGGTACGATCTGGTACAAACAACGATAATAAACTTATAATGAACACCCTTCACATATTTGTGATGTCGGGCTCTGGTAAGAAAATCGGGTCGTCACATATATGTGACGCTGGTAGCGAAAGGGTTAATGAACAAAAGACACATAACAGGATTTGTTTTTCTTTGAATATCCGGTAGCTGGCTTTACGTAATTTCTAGAGTAAATACAACAAATCAGATGCAACAACTGATTGTTCGAAATTATTATTTACGATCTTATCGGATATAAAATGCACCGTAGTCAGGCCTTCTCTGGCCCGGCATCCGCCCCAGGATGGCAAATTTCCCTGAAATCCGTAAATTAATCGATGAAAATCTGTATACGCGTAGGCGTCCGTGGTTCCCTCATAACTCACTCTCCTCGCCAGGCATCCTGGCGCAATAACGAAGACTGATCGACGCGGATCGAGTTTGCAATAAAATATCGTCTAACATCGAGGCGTAACACGGGGACGCATAGCGGTACAACCTCTGTTAACCGAAATGATTACAAACGAGCGCAACAAGACGCACATGGGGCGTGTGCATCGGGTCAGGAAACGAATCCATCATCGTTTCTTTCAATATATAGCCTAACCGGGTGGGACGGGGGCGTCAATTACGCGAGCTGGTTGCAGCCGTGGACGGGGGCGCAGAAAAACGCTTAAACCGCAAAGTCCATAACAGGGAGGCACCGTGACGGGTCGAATCCGGTGTGGGCAGAAGGGATAATCCCGCGGAGTTAGCGTCAGTCAAGCTTGAATTACGACGTGTGACGGCGCGAGCCTCGGCCTATTTGCCGTAAATTATGATAAACTACGTTACCGCCGGGCCCGATAATAAATACGAAATCGATATCGGCGGCCGTTCAAAGCTCGTGCACGCACGAAACGACGCAACCCTACCGGCCATTGTCTGACAAGCTGCAACAATGATGGGAAAATATGAAAAGGCCGCGTAATTGATTGGAGGTGGTGATCCAATACGAAATTAACACCGCGCCTCTAACGCGCTAATGCGACTACGAAGTTTTAAGTGGCGGCACGTTATTTATCGAGCAGGCCTCATTCGATTTAACGCATCCCGACATTGATTCGAGCGAATATCGGTGCATTTTACGGTGTTTAAACATAAACCGGGATCCGTCTCGGTGATTAACGGGGATTATTTCGTGTTGAACATAGAATATGAAATCAGTTGGAGAAGAGTACTCCAGTTGGAACACGTGCAAGTTAATTTATTTCCGTTCGTGAACTCGCGCGGATGATGGGTGAATTCGGTCGGTGTCTGTGAAATTTTTGTAATCCTGACAAATATGTATTTTAAAGGGAAACACATTAATATCTTTATCATTCTTGATTTTATGGAAAATGTGTCTAGGTCAACGTTAGACAAGTACATGTAAGGCACACCTGACGATGGTAGGAAGAATTTTTCCCAATCTTTCTTATATGGAACTCTTATATTTTTTCATTATCGTTATAGAACACTGAAAAAAAATCCAACAATTTCTATAATGATGCTATTCATTTAATACTTTGATTGCCGATGACAGAATTCTTTCCCCGGATTAGGAAATTAATTTATCCTAATTTTATTAAGATCAATTTTCCAATCTTAACGCTAACGATTACCTGTCCAGTGTTGGAACAAACAAAGAGAGCTAAAATTTGTTGAACAATGTAGTTAAAATTACATCGACAGCCAACTGCATTTGCGGAACTGCATCGATCACGGATCTTCGTTGAGGTCTTGCGCGTTCAAGAATTGATGAACGTTCGCATCGAAAATTATGATGAACGAGAAGAAGGCGCTCGTTCTATCACTCTGTAAACGCATTATCATATTATATTGGATTCTTTCGATGGTACATGAAACGAGCGTTCCGTTGCCTTTCTCGAAGCACACATTTCCGTTGCAGAAACACTGCCATCGTTCAACCATCCCCTCTCACCTGAAGATGTTCGCTGTAAGGTGTACGCAAAATTCCGCGTGTAATGTTTGTGCAAATGCATATATACGTCTTCAGCTGCACCTAATATTCAATGAAGCTGATCCAAAAATGTTGTATGCTTATTCCATAAGTACAAAGTTATTTATGTCCGAAAACAAACCAAAGGCATAGCAATTAATCACCCCACTTTAACCGGTTCTACTAACCTACGCGTAGCAACATTCGCTCTTGATCATTTTCTTTGTTTTCATCTTCGGCGTGAACGAACCGTAATCAAAGAAAGAATCTGCATACGATCGTGGGGATCGGGCTAACCGTGAGATTTAATCTGCAAGGATCCTAGCCCTGAAACACGGGACGCAGGGCATTAAGGACAATTTGGAGAGATCGTTGCCACGTATGTCTGTATTATGCGGTGTTTGCCGGTGGATTACGAGAGTAAAGTACGGCGGCAGTCCCGCGACACTGTTTGCGATTGCCGCGTTCGCGGTTATTGGGCCGGCGTAACGTTTAGTCCGGACGATTATGCTAAATTATTGTTTACAGGGCCGTCGCTTCCTATATGTCTATTTACGCGGACGGGGCTGTTGAGTTCCGTTGGTCGATCGTTAATGGCGGTGCTTCTGCATCTATTCCTATTCGCGGCGGTGAAAAACACATATACAATAAATTTTCCCCCATTGTCCTTCAGCGTGTATACAAAAATGGACAATTTGGGAAGAAGAGATACGATTATCCGAGCCATGCGCCTCGTTTTTATAGTTATTGATAGTCGGCAACTATATAAACGAGCCGTAAGGCTCGAGTAATCGTATCTCCTCTTCCAAAATTGTCCATTTTTGTCTACAAGCTAAAGGACAATTGGGGGGAATTTACTGTACCCAGGATCATTCTCTTAACCATTGGACTGCGACTTTCTGACTGAATCGTCATCAAACTTTATCTTATTTTACAATTTACTAAATCCATCCAAAATGTTTCAATAAATTATATTATTGGATAATGAAAACTTTATAAGGCATGTATGTTACTATTACTGCTCGATAGGTTTAGTGTTGAATAAAAGAAATTGCTGTTACGCTAAAGAGAACAGATGTGGTAATAGGTCTAAAGTACATATCTTCAAAACTTGGTCATAAACATCGTTATTTGTATAATTGGGAAAATGATTCCTCGTACGAGGGTTACGGCAAGCATGTCGTCGTTTACAACATAATCTACATTATTATAGATCTGTAAGCAGTATGAGTGTGTAAGCAGTATGCGTGTGTAAGAGACTCGCCGCCGACTCTGATTATTCACTGCTGCCGAATAATTGCGTGCGAGAGTTGACAGTCAAATTTCGATCATTAAGGACAGCGGACATACAATAAATTATTACTTTAGCTTATATTTAAGTAGTCGATCACCTTACCAGAGATTCCCTTACATATCAGGCTGCATTGCAGAAACAAAAACTGGAAATTAGGTACGAAGTATACTATTTGTGCATAATTTGAAGAACTGTGATATACTTTCGATTATCAACTCGATGAACTCTCAAGTATGAAGAATTTTTATATGCGGCAATTTTGATATCTTCTAAATTACGTAAACGTGTAGTTTCAAAGTTCTAGATGAATTTTGAAAAATTATACATTTTTTTATACTTCTCGTTTCATCAAGTTGACAAGTTTGGTGGATCAAGTATATGAAGTTAAGGATAGTGAAGAAGTACTTTATCATCAGTATCAGTCAATTCTTTATGGGTTTTCTTGGAAGTGCAGATAGGAATGAGCTGGCGAACCATTTATTTTCTCCATTTAATGTTTCTTGGTTTCTACAAGACAAGAAGTATTGTAGAAATAAGACAGGAAATTTCAGATATGATACGATAGCGTTATTAACAGACGCGTTACTGAATAATGGATTGGAAAGTGAACTAATGTACATTTCAATGTAGAATACATAAAGGAAAGAACATACTCTAGTCATTGTAAAGTTACATAAAATTGTTTGAGAGACGCTAATTTTCACAACCTTGACAAATGTTTTTATGAAATCTTTAACCCAACAACTTGATGAACAAAACGTTTGAATTTTGTGATATGAAATAATTCACTTAGTGCGAAAATTATATTTGTTCTCAACTATAAATCCCAATTAATAAGTTTCAATTACTAAACTCAATATTACATATCAAGATAAATGTAGACAGAAGTATTTCACACTCCGAATAATAAACTATTCATAAAAGTGACAACCGCGCTGCGAGCCGAGAGATGGACAGTTATAAATGACCGAGGTACGTTTGGATTTTCTTGGAATTACGGATGGTTGTGAATAAGCCAATATTTGTCTCATCACTGGGTATCACGGAATAGGGTTTCGTGAACTAGCCGATGCTTGTTTCATCGTCGAGTCGCCACTAGGATAGAGAGATTCGTGGACTAGCCGATCGATGTCTGTTTCACTCTCAACTTCTGTTTACGCATTCCCAAGAGGCCCTTACTTGAACCTAAAGACGCGACTCTGAAAAACCTTCCGAAGGGCGCACATGACGCCCAGAAAAAAAAAAGTGTCACGATGGTAAACGTCCGTACCTGCATTCCGACCGAAACATTTAAATCTTGCAATATCGGATTATCCATTTACGCCGAACATTACGTTTCCAAATGTTCAAATTCTAAATGTTTAAATTAATGCATTCGATATCAAATACAACTTTTTCAACTTCGCTTGTTCTGCTCCATTATAGGATAAAATATTGTATTTTATATGTTTAAAAAATCAATTACATTCGTACCTTTAAATACATTAACTAACGTAACCTGTTCCGTCCTGGATATACAGCACTGAGGACGATTGCCGCGCAAGGGACCAATGTACGATTTATGATATGAGCAACGGCAAAGCTCTTTTTGAGGAAACCGTTCCAAGTTAGTATTTTAGGCAAAGCATGTTGCACGTTATTTACAACCTTTCGTTTTCGGTCTCAGTAGCGAATGCTGGTATCATAAATCCCGGGATTTCCGAAGGGCCTCACGGACAGAGGTCCGAAGTCCCACAGCTGGCTCGCGACCGACCGCGACCTACGGCTACACGTGCCTAGTAGACCTGAAGGAAATTCCCTTACGCGATGTTATACACCATAATTTTAAGATGCGAAATCCCCACTCTGACTTTCTTCCATCCCCACTCCCTTTACTACACCCACATCCGAGCTTTCTTCAAAGCTTGTGCGACTGCACAAAGTCTAAGAACCACTTCGAACGTCTTAGAACCATTTCGAGAACCATTCGGAACCTCTAAGAACCTCTTAGAACCTTTTCGAACACCGACACGTCAACGTATCTAGAAGCGCAGCCGAGTCTCCTTCTAGCTACACACCGAATCTACCGATATTTAAATAAAGGAATTGGTTCTCCGGAGTTTGGAAATACAAATTTACTTCGTCAACCCGTCGTATCCAAGTCCCAAGCAAGGTGACCGATACGACACCACATAACCATTAGCATTGGAGCTCAGTAATAACCAGCCTGAGGATTATATGCGTTTATCAAAATAATGAGTCACTAAAATATAAAACAGTAAAAGCATGAGAAAACTTCAGGAGCATCATCAGAAACGAAATTTTGTATTCAACTCCAATTCTTTCTAATTGATGTGATCAATTAACATACAAATTCACTGGCTAATAGAAAGATGAGTTTTTCATTAACGATGAGTTTTTCATTCATGATGTGTGAAAGATAAGAATTAACCCCTGAGACCACTTTCAGCCATTGTTAGATCGATTCAGATCATTACGCATTAATTTTCTTTCACATATTTTTTGACTAATCTTTTGGGTCTCATAATAATCTATATCTTACACTTAATATAAATAGCTTTTATATTTAAATCAGTTAAACTATCTACTAGAAAGTAGACCATTTGTACATACGAATTAATATAGGAATTTAATATAGGAATTAACGTTGCGATGCACAGTTCTGTGAATCTATCCGAGGGTATAACGCTCGAAAAGCGAAGAATATCAGATGTCGAAAACGTTGATTTTTGTCTACTGCATATTCCATTTTTTAGCCTAAAAAAACATGAAAAATTAAATTATTCGAAAAAGCGAATATAACAGTTTTGTAGAGCTGAAAGAGATCTTTCGAATAGCTTACTCACTTAGCTAATTAATGCACAAGTCGTTGTAAAATAAAAATTCTACGAATTTATTCGCCAACCTAATTATACAAGCATGTGTTAAATTCTCGTTATAAGCTCAGTTGTAACACTGATCGACTGAATGTGTTGTTTATCTCAGGGTGTCTTTATTATTTCCGGGAGAGGTTCAACACGAAGACTCCGGTATAGCACGGGGGTACGCTAATTTTCGCAAACGGTCGGCCGGAGGGATGGTCTAAAGGTCGGGTGTCGGAGAGGAACCGAGTTCTCGTCTGCCTGTAAGCGTAAAGCGACTAAGGTACCGATCGGTAGACCTCTCGGTTTCCTTGGTCGTGGGTCGGAAAGGTTTGTTGTTCACGTACGAGAGCCGTAAGTACCGCGGGGGTGTCGCGTCTGCTCGCAAGCTTTAACAAGCTTCGTTTTCTCTAAAAAACGTCCCGTATTTATATCCAAAACGGTCCTAGACTCGAACCAATGAGCTTCGAGTTTCCGGGGAGCGAGTTTATGACTCTTTTGACCTGAGGTCCTCGTGCGCCTTTTCATACCGCGTCCTTCGTATTGACTGTCTCGTCGATATTTACATTATTCTACAAGTACATGTTACACAGTTAAAATATTGAAGATGAGTTCCTTACTTCTTTAAAATCTCAAACAAATGCAATTTTTTAAATCAATTTTTTTAGGCATTGCCTATTAAACTAATCCCTCTGGCATGTCAACAAAATTTAGATCATTTGGCCAAATGATGAAGAAGTTATTTCATTTTAAAATATGTACTAATACTTTTTGCACCGAGTGTATTTCCCCGCGAAAGCAGTCTCCATAAAACTCGGTTCCGTTCTCCCATATTAGCAACAACAGAGTGCCGACCGTTCCCGACACGGAAACCCCGTCGAGAAAACATTTATCGAGCGGTGGATCGCTTAAAATCGCAAGATATTTCCCAAATACTCGGTTTTCATTGAGCTAGCAGCAATAATTTGGTGGTAAACGCCAATAACTCGTCGGGCAGCGAGCGTAAATCTGCAAGCAAGCAGCATGGTCGAATCTTCCATCACGAGACGATAAAGCAGCTGGGATCCAATAGCCGGGGGCAATAAAACGGCTGGATGTCGTCGGGCAGGAGAATTTTCAGCGGTAAAGGTCAATCATTCCGCCGCGGCGAATCTACAAGGAAAAGTTGGAGCCGCGGCCTCCGAAACCAAGCGAGCAGATTCCTCCGTCTCGGTAACCGGGCTTTGTCACCGGCTCCCCCAAAGTAAACAGCCGCCCCTCGAAACTCCATCAGCCGGCTGAGCAGCACAAAGCGATCTCGATGAATCTATAACGCAAACAGCCCCGTGGGTGGTCTCGGGGACGACGCTTTGTACGCCGGGGCGCCGAGTTCTTTGGGAATTCCATGGCCTGTGCGAGCTCGCAACAGGTAAGTCGGTGGTTAGAAGGCTCTTCCGTTCTCGCGGTATGCATAATGGATGGATGGATAGAGGGTGGCGGGCCGGATGGGCCGGGGGGAGCGAATCAATAGATGGCACGAGGTTCCCGCACGACGCACGGCCGAAGTGGGGTCGGGAGATCGCGTCGCGGCGAGAAGAAAGGGGAAAACGATGAGACCCGATAATTCCGGAGGATAAATTGCCGGAGGGAGTGTGAGCCGCTTGTCGGATGGGACGCGTGAAACGACGTTCATTCGCTTAAACGGGCTCGTTCAGGTTCGATTGCCATCCCCGCTACGATATCGGACCCTGCCACGATCGCTCCGGAATCTGCAAAGATTTCATGGCACGTACGGAATCCCTGGCATTAATTAGCGACCGTGGTTGACGGTCGAGCGGATCTGCGAATCGCCCATCGGATCGTCATCTTTCGCTCAAACTGATCCAACTTGATTCGTGCGACCGCAAGTCAATCATTACAATCGTAGAAAGTGTGAACGGTACTATAATTAATACTCGGACGACTAGATTCGGTTTCATTTGGATCCAAAGTGTAATTGTTATTCTTTAACTATCTGACTATTAATCTAATAAAGGGCTAAAAAACTTCGTAAAATTGAAGTTATGTATTTAATCAAATTGGAACTGAAAAGTTAAGTTGCGTGACATCGATTACTTCTTTAACGTACTTAACTTTTATGAATCCCAATCAAATTAAGAAGATTATATAATTCCATCAGTCAAAGCGTTGAGGTATATAGGAAATCTAACGTGGCTAGAACGAGTACCTTAACAATATTTTATACAGAACAAAAAAGCTCAAAAACGATTAGGACTGGTGCAAAATATAGATTACAAAATTTTATTTCAGTTAGCATTTTCTTTTAGAAGATACGGTTTCGAAAAACGCAAAATTACCACCACATTGTCATCGGCCAGCCACTGTTCTGATACACAGAATAACATAATGCTATGCGTTTATGGTATTACATGACGAACATTAACCTGATTCATGAAGATTAGTTTTACTATAGTGTACATTTGCTCGAGGTAATATCAAGGTTTTGAACTAACCGATTAATTAACGTTTACACGTTAATTTTAATATTTATATCCAGCTTTTCAATTTCATAAACCAATTTCCAACGTTTGTGAATTCATTTGAGTCAAACGACTTCGAAAAACGGAATGCAAATACAATAACTCAGTAGCAAACATCGACCATTTGTCACGCTACATTTGCGTGCACAGATATGGTTTAATAATTAGCGTCGATCATTCATTACTTTTATCGCAGCACAGTTACGATCCAGTAACTATAAGCAACAATTAGTCGCCGTACATGTTATGCTCGATAGCATGAGTCAATATTTCACATCGCGGAGTTCGCGTTTCACTTTTCCGTTACTATTTTCGATTTGTATCATTGGTGAGTGATTAAATTAAATTAATCGCCTAACAGGGGATCGGGGGAAAATTGATCTGTATGACGCAGCGTAACAGAGACGGCTTTCACCAAGGCACCGAGGGCCATTAGTTCGAGTTAATCGACAATTTTCTTTGAAGGTAGCGTCCTGGAGACACGCGATTTCATGCAGGCGGCATCGAAGATGGTGTCCACGTTCCGGCCCTACCCGACATTCGCCGCACGGTTCGATCGTAACTCGCAACTTATTACGTGCTCCGCGTCCATTAGCCGTGTCGCTTAAATTGCAAACAATCGTCGAACAAGGGACAAAGTTTCCCGGGGCACATCGGCAACTTTTCGGCATCTAAATGTTGCCAATTACGGTCGCCGGACGGAACTTTTAACCCTGACTAACCAATAGCGGTTCTCTTAAAAAGTCACGACTGTGTCCCAACGTTTACATGCACATGAGCGAAGCGGTGATTACGGTTGTACAGCTAGTTCGCGGAGCTTTCCAGCTAGAATGGTAACAGCCACCGGCTGGTTCGAACGCTGGAATGTCCCTCTGAGTGCCTGGCACCGTAGAAGCCTCGCTATAAAACCACCGCGCACCTTCGGGTTCATAGGACGAAGCGTGAAACACATAGAAATCAGGGAAACTGCGAGAAACAACTGTTATCACCGGATTCCCGGGGTTCGGACGAATTTACAGATAAATATGAAAAGGATAAAAAGTAAAAGAAACTCTTTCTCCCTTATCGTCGCTTACAAAGAGACCAACAATGCTTTATTCCATTCTATTGAATATTGTTTGCATGATTATTTGAAAATTTTTTATAGGTTCTTGGTAAAATTTCTTCGTCTAGTTCGTCCCTTTCTAATTTCGAGGATTGGTGAGGTCGTTAATAATTTTGTTTAATTCGTACAAAAATATGTTTTTGATTAAGTAACTCCTTATTCAACAGTGTTGAAAATGCATGTACAGGCAGTATCTTTTACATTTGCATACTCTTGATATAGTAATTCCTACAGCGTTTATTTTAATTAATATGGGTGCCAATATTTGAGCATTCTTTCGACCCCGGGATTTTATCATAGACTGAAAGAAAATTTTCTTTGAAAATCAAGTTTGCAAAGAAAAACAATTCTTACTAAATTGTAGATGTTTGTAAAAAAAGTAGGCAAATTTCAGCTAAAGTGAGAGAAATTCAAAATGTAACAATACTACGTTAAATAACCATTGAACTTTGCTTGCACATTCATTTAATGTTTTTTCAAATTTTTGTTATCCGAACTTATAACGAATATTTAAAAAATGCGCTTTATGGATCTCAGTAACTCATATACATGCTGAAAATTTTATTGAAAACGGCTAACACAAAATGAGGCTACAGGGGTTGAAAAATTTATAACAATACAGATTTCTGAAAAACATCGATTTCGATGAAATTTTCAGTACGCATAGAAGTTATCAGGATCTGCAAGATTCATTTATTAAATTTTCATTATGGGCTCACATAAAAATTTTTATATTTATTCTCTAGCACACTAGTCGGTCTAACATCTAAAAATTTATTCGGACCAATTTGAAAAAAAATTATTCCATTTGAGCGGCTGTCTACATGCTACCCGCGGCAACTGTATGAAGTTTCATTATCTAGTTTAATATTTTGTAATTACAGAGATTAGTCAATTTGTCGAAAATCTCTTGTAACGTTAGTGAGTTTATCGAAAAGCCATGCATTGTACTAAATACTGGCTTATTTCTTGGACAAATCACTCTACACGTTTTGGAACAAATAACTCATTTAGCGCATTCGTAAACGCGTGTAAAGTCAATACATCGTTTATGTGCGCACAGTTTTTATTTTCACTGACATGAAATGTCAATGCTGAGCTTCCCTTTGATCGCAAACGCTGCGGCATTTGATCACCTGCAAACGCAGAATTTCTGTTTTGTAACGACGAACGTAATCCTCTCCTCGAAAAACAATTTTTCAAAGGAGATTCCGCTACCGGGTAACGGATACTGTGAACCTAAAGAGAGAAAGAAAGGGAGCGGGAGCGAAAAAGGGAACACACGAAAATATGAATTTGTTTCCAGTTCGAAAATCACTGGTATTCGGGCCAGCGGATATTTAATCGACGTGGCCAGTCGAGCGATGTTTATAACCGGCGTTTCAAAAAACCATCGATCCCAATATTCGCCGCGATAATGGGCAGCGATTCCGCGTATTATTCAGTCGGGCGATTCGTAAGATTTATAGTCGGACAGGGGATAAATGTTAAATTTCGCGACGCTTGATTTTGAAGCGGTTTGATGAATCGCACCTCCAGGCAGGAAAATATTTTCCCGTTCGATCGTATGCGACAAATAATCGTGAAAATTGATCCCCCGGGAGAGTTCCAATCGGAACGAATACTATAGGAATAATTCAGGGCTCGAAAAATCCAAGATAAAAACGCACAGGGTACAGTGACGCCAACGGGATTAATCAAATCGAGCAATTTGAATCGTTCGCATTTCGTTCCCTCTGAAATTCTCTAATGCATTAATAAGCAAATTCTTTTGAGAAATTAATATTCATTTAATATCTGTTAATTCTTTGCATCAAAATTATTTATTTATATGCGAGCGTTAGATTACTGCAAGCTGCCAATGGACAGTAAATAACAGTAAAACAGTAAAGTAATAGTAAATATTCTCATCAGGAGATTTAGGCATTAAAACCGCTATTGTTAGAACACTCAATTTCTGAATTGCTTGCTTTATTACTTCCTGTCTCAGAGATTCGAATTAGGGACAGCTCGATTTCTCCTTCGATGACTTCAATGCGTTATCATTGAAGTAAAAACATTATTGAATTTATTAGTATTTTATGCTTTAATTGTATTTTATAATTTAACTGTGTTTTCTACATTCACGTTTGATATAAGTACATAAAAATCCGCAGCTTATATGTGCAATCATAAACATATTTAATGCATTTACAAAACTTTAATGCTTAACAAAGGACAGATTACAGCAACTGTAAAGCGAAAGTACGGAACGAAAATGATGTGGAACAATCAATTGCTAATTGCTGCAAACGTGTCAAGTTTACAATTAAACCGAACTTCAGACATTCAAGCCTACCGCAAAACTGTATAATATCACGATAAAAATTCAGGCTGCCAAAAGACGATTATTTACAAAAAGAGTTTACGAATTTAACGAAAACCTTTGAAATTTTAATTTCGAATCTCGTGCTGCTTAATTGGAGACAGATTAATTAGAACGCGTACCGAATAAATTTATCCAAGCATTTAGGCCAGAGTACCTGCTCGAAACGGTTATCAATTATCCACGAGCCAGTTGGGCGAACAATAATTGAATCGTCGGGTGAGAAGTGTATGGGAAACTCCTATTCGAGTGGCCGTCGAAATCCGATAGAAAGGTAAACATAAGGAACGGGAAACTTGTTGTCCGGACAATCGTTGAAATCAGATGACTGTCAAAGAGATAAAGGATAGAGAGGGAGAGAAAATGGGAGAGAAAATGGGAGAGAGAGAGAGAGAGAAAGAGAAAGAAATCGCAAAAGAAGAAGAGATAGAGAGAGAGGAAGCTTTTCAGAAAGCTGAGTGCTCGAGAAGCGATATTCAACGGGACTTTCATGAACGTAAGCACTGCGCCGTTTGTTTTGAGGCAGCGTTTAAATTCCCCGATAAACGCTTGACAGTTTCCAAGATTTAATACGATGCATTATGCGTCTGCGGACCTATTATTGATGAATTGATAGGAACACGGCGGAATTAACTTGCAGAGGGCTGACAAATTTCTTCATAAAGTCGGTAGTTTTATTCGGTTGAAGTGTTAATCTTTTTATTGTTTTATGTATCTATCTTCGTCATCCATGCATAAAATTCTCAATCTATTGACAAGACATATTAAATATTTTTATTCCTTTATCTTTTCTATTTCTGAATAAAAAGATTTAATATGTCTTATTAGACAAATATAAAACAATGCCCGAAAAAAACCAAAGGTACAGCAAGTCTTTCACAAACTTGCTTTCATTACTCGAGCCAATATATTGGCTTTTCGGCTCTCTAAAGGTTAAAGGAGGGAAACGGAACTTGGGAGAGAAACTGTACGAGAAATGTTTACCAGCGGCAGAGTAGTCACAGATGTCCGCTGCGCCGGCAGAAAGAATCCCCTGTCCGCTTTAATTCTGTAATTAAAGAGGTAAATGGTAATCCTCGGACGCCCCAATTGTGCTTCTCATGTTCAGAGCACGCCAGTCCCTGACCCGCTTTCGGCTCGAGTATCTTGAACAGAATTCCCGGCGGCAAGCCGATGTGCAGTCAAGATTTCGGATTTAGTGGATCAAGTGCTTAAAGAGGCGCGCCCATGACGCCGGAATTGAAAATGGTCGGAAGGAAAAACAAGTTTGAAAGAGCGAGAGCATCGCGGCGAAGCTTGACCGGGTAAAGCGGAAAACGAGGGAGAAAAGAGGAACCGCGCCAGGGACAAAATTAGCTAAATGGCGGTTTCAATTAAAAAGAATACGCCGCGACTTAATGCTGCTTCAAAGATTTTCGGATATTTAGGCGGAAATAAAATGTTTTACGAGCGCGGTGAATGGGGTTCCCGTTGCGAAACTTCCCGAGATTAAAGCATGGAATCGTTACAAACTCCAGTTAAATTCTTTCGCGCCGAAAACTACTTGCCGCTCAGCTTTATTAACATCCTTTTTCGAGTCCCATGAAAAGTCTAGGGATTTTCTTGTAGCTGCGGGAATCAAGTGATTTTCCTGGTTTGATTCCGCGCGTTTGCGAGGGAACCAACCTCTGTGCGGGATCACCAAGACTGGACAAATAAACGGATAGCTGGCGCTGATCCTACAATCGCGGACACGACCATAATCCGCGAACACTGAGCATTGTGTGGAAATCCCTTTGCCATCGAAACCCTATGACGAACGACACCCTTGACCCGCCTAGTACTGCCGCTAAAGGCAGCGATGAGTGACGTAATTTCGTGCATCCAGTCCCTTGACACTTGAGCTCGCGTCAGCAGAATGTTCATCCATAGTATACTACTCTGTTGTTACTAGATAGCTCCTGGACAATGACAGGTCAAAGGGAAGTCGTGCACTTAAGATACCGACACAGTAGAGATTTCAACCGGTTCTTTGGGATGTGGCATGTTTTATCGTGAAAAATAAATAAAGGAACAAGAGCCAAGTAAAAACGTATATTATCTGTTAAGTATTTTATTAAATTGGAAATAAGATTTTTTCTGTTTTGTGTTTCATTTATTCATCTATGGCATAAATGAATCGAACCAGCAGCCTACTTATGAGTATCTTAAAGTATATTACAATATTTCTGTAACAACTTCTAACTAAACCAACTCTAAAAATAACTCTCATCAAGCAAATAATGTTTAGTATCTTTTATTTTCTGCGAAATAGCCATCATATAACCTGAGAATGTGATTATTTACCAAATATTATCCAAAACATTATTAAACATTTTTTCCATAAAATTGTTATCCATGGGTTAATCCTATAATTACCAAGTTCCACACGAAATAAGCAATGTTTGATAAAAGTTCCCCGAAATGTAAACAATCTCTGATAAATGCCCGTCGTAATACAGTGTGTTATGTAAAACGTAGCTCAGATTGATCAAGAATGGCTTTCGTTTAGCTCGTCGTTAGAACAGCTCAATGGTTCGTCGTACATTTGAAAGCAGAATTCCTGGAGGGTATGTAGAAACTAGAAACATTCTACGATCAGTCAGATAGATAAGGTAGTGGAGACTGAACAGCTGAGCGAAGTAAAACACCTCTGCCATCGAACGAGCCGGCAGAGTAGGTCACTGCTTCCAGATACAATTTCAATGAAAGGCTAAATCGACAGCCATGAAAATTCCGGATTCACGGGCTCCCGATTCTCGGAATTCTAATTAGAAAACTCTAATAATTCGAGGCTGTCCGGGAGAAGCGATTCACTGGCGTCGCGCGTTCTGTCGACGGAAAAAACCGAGGGCAGGGAAGTGATTAGGGTCGAAACAAAGGAGCCACTTGCTCATTTTCAGGCTCGTCATTCATCGAAGCAGCTTTGTCTCCGCCTGGCCCGCTCGACTGCCTCGTGTGCGAGTCATCAAATCAGTCTAGACCCTCGCTCATCCTTCGCCTCGGGCTTATTCGAATGCGACAGCGACAAGGTACTCTCGAACCGTCCCTTAAACATACTCGATTGCACACGTTTCGACGCGTTCAGCAGCCGCGTTGCATAAAGCCGCGCGAATTCTCGCCTTCGCCGCTCCCTTTCGTCGCAGCTGCGACTCGAAATGACGACGACGATGGCGTAGAAAAGCCTACTGAAAAGACTACTTTCTGGTGTTTCCTTTCGGTCGTTGTTTCAAGGCTGACATGTTCTTCTCGCCCCATCCTCCTATTCGGACGTTTTTACAAGCTCCTACGGAGAACGGATGCACGCTCCGGTTTGCTTTCACGCACGGCGCCGTGTCGGACGCGAACAAGAGACGACAACACGCGGAGTAAGTCTTTCGTTGAGACTAGTCCCCAACAGCGGCTTCTGAAACGTCTGACGCCGAACTTATCCACGATTCTAGTTCCAGACTGGATTTTCGATGTAATCGGATTCGCCTCACGGGCACATGTCGATTCCTCTGTCTTTTCTTTTACATGGAATAGACCACGTGAGATGATCACTAGATTGTATATATCCTAAACAGAAACGAATGGGTGAAATCAAATATTGTGAAAATATTACACATACTTACCCACAAAAGTTACGAGATGTGTTACACAGATGCAATTCTTGGGCGTAGTAAACCTTTTTGACGTAGAACACGAATTCGCACTGTGTCAACGCAAATATCCATTTTATGCTTTTATAGTTTCTTGAATTTTTTATTTCTATATTATTTTCGTATTTTTTGCGATTTTTGTATTATTGCGATATAAAAAATGTGTTGCGTGTTTCACTATAATACGTACTTATTAATTTAATAAGACGTACATTTATTAAAATATCTAATTTTAAACAAATTTTAACGATATGCAAAAAGCTTTCTAACTTATATCGACAAGTGTGTATATTTCAGAATTTCGTCACATTATTTTAGACCTGAGAAAATTAAGAAAAGAAGTGCATCTCCATTTTGCTTCGCGTAATTGGTTTAGAACACTTTTATTATGTAAGGGGATCATTTGTGTAGTGAACCCTTTAAGGAGGGTAGGCATTTTTGTGATCAAAATGTCGAATCGTTTTTTTATTTATATATAGTACTTGTCTAATTTCAAAACTTCTGTTTCAATTGTCTCAAAAATATCGGCCTCTATTTATAAAATTGATTGCGAAAAATTGCACATTGTATATTTAAATGTACTAATGAAATGCTCTGATTCGAGCAAAATAATTATTTCTATTATTAGACCAATTTATTTAAATCATTACTTAGTACTTCGTGAATGAATTACTGACGGATGATCTAAAGCCAGTTTCCTAATAAAAAGAGTTAGCTTTTCGATCAGCTAGAATGGGCATTGTCGAAAAGAAAACTAATAGAGTCATCTACAGAAAATGAAATAATTTCTCTAGCTAGTCATTCTTTCGCGAATATGCAGAACTTCTCGAAATCGACGTCGACGATCTCACGATCCGATTTGGCTTCGCTTCAACTAGTTCGATTCCAACTGCTGATGGTCCTGATAATCACCTCAAGGTTGCTCCATCGGATAAAGAATAGGCAACCGTAGAAAAGTTGGCAAGCAGACGCAACCACCAGACACCTTTCTTCCTCGTGTTGATTGCCAGTGTCAACTCGTCGCCGACTAGCCAACGGAACTCTATTAGGCGTGATATATAGACGGCTTCTCCGTTCGTTGGTGTCACTTTAATGAAATTCGCAGCTTTGCTCTGAATACACAGCCTGTCTCTTTCCGCTTGCTCTTTACGTCGTCGTTCTATCGTGAGGATCAGTTACTGCTGTATTTTACGTCACTCCTAATATAACACAAAGAGAAACCTAAACGCGGTTTTACGATCTCCCATATTACTTGCTTAACTTGGTTCTCGTAGATGACAAAGTCTGCTTAAACACATCGTTATTCTACCGAAAGTTCCATTGGACTATCAACTTGACACTTGCAACCGAATTACGTATGCGGGACTATTCTCACGAAATTCGGACCATCATACGTGTCTGGTCATACGTGCTCCTAATCTACTAACAACAGAACGTTGCCTGCGTACATTCCTATACTAAGGTACTACAAAGTATTCTACAGTTCTAAACTAACAATCCTCGCGCATTTGTTCTGATTACATAAGACCATAATCTACTTCATGACTAACCCAATAATCCAATAAGTAAACTTGATCGCGTCCTTACGATGCCCTACTTCAGGTGCTCGCGAAATAGTTATTACGCGTTAACGACTGGCCCTTGTCTGCTCAAACACATACTAATTCTACTGAAATTTTCATTTGGCCAATAACTGAAGAGTTGTATGTGAATGCCGAATACACAATGACAATACCTGGTTGTATTCATCTCACCAACCATTCGACTGTTTGAAACGGGCGGTGATAAACGTCTCTTTGATTAAATAACTCCTTCATCTACTTTATGGCCAATCTAATAACATTTAAATGATATCGTTGATATCTCCTTCAAATGATACGGTAGACCTTTACGAAATTATGCTTAGGCTATTCGTATAATTAGATTTCTCTCAACAGGCATTGGTCTATTCTACCTGCCTTGTACGACGAAGCCTGGTTAGGTGCCTTGATTACAATAGAGCATGGCATTCTACTGCTTCAAATTTACAATAGCCATACATCTGTTTAATTAAATGAGCCCTCAACCTACTTCGTGATTAACTAGATAACGCCTGAATAACATCATTGATACCCACGTCCAAACGACATACAATACTTGATGTCCGCAATCCGCTCGCAATTCCGATAATTAGCCTTGTCTCATGGCAGACGTATAATTATGCTCATCTCTCGTAACGCTGTCCGTCAATGATTTCTCTCGTTTAAAGCAATCTGGCTCTAACCTAACTATAATACATTCGCCGTGGGAAGTATGTTAACAGCTTTTCAAGCGGAATATCTTCTTTAAAATTGATCCAAATGACTTGAATTTTTATTAGATAGTTTAGAAATGCAAAAACTCATGTTTCTTTTTGCATGCTGCATTAACACAGAGTCAAGCTGTAAGTGTTGAAAGATTTTTATGATTTCGATGAATTTTTCAATATGGGTACAAGTTACCAGAATCTACAAAACTTATTCTTTAAATTTTCGTTATAAGCTCAGATGAAGAAGTTAAAAAGTTTGTGTTTTTTATTTTTCTATGTCGTTTCAAACAAAAGCAAATTAAAAAAAAGAGCATTATAGTAGATTCATCCCTCTATCATCTAAAATCATTTCGACAAATTATTAAAAAAGATATACCGTTTAAAAAGTTGTTAATATACCTCCCGCGGCGAGACTAGGTTTCTACTTGTTCTTTGTACGGAACACATTAATTAATTTATATTGCTATAATACTCAACACTAGCAACTGAATTTTATTTCAAATTATGTCCACCCGGGAACAAAATATAAACACAATTTCACAATGAACTCAAACCCAACCCTGCTTCCTATTATATCACTACATGAATGTACCCATGTCTATTTCATCTGTCGGATTCGATGAACCTTTGATCCACTTCAGATTAACTCAATAACGATTGAATAACATCGAACCCGGTATAAAAGATCAGCCGGTGCCCACCTCACGACGAACAGGGAATTACTTTCCAGACGGGCGGAAAACGTCGAAGATTGCCCGCGAAGGTGCTCGGTGGGGGATAGGTATGCGGCAGTCGTAATTACAACCGGCACTATATCATCGTTATAACGTGCCACGCCGACTTGCCCCTCAATTTCACCTTCTCTTTCCCTCCAAGTCGTTAGCACATTCTTGGCCGCCGCAGTGCAGAATTTCCTGCTGATACTGGCGAAAAAGCTTCATATTCGGGCTTAACGCCCGCTTTACGATGCAACCAACCACCAGGCCGGGACGGTACAGTTTCAC
The DNA here is from genome assembly GCA_028455555.1 of Augochlorella aurata. Lineage (NCBI taxonomy): Eukaryota > Metazoa > Arthropoda > Insecta > Hymenoptera > Halictidae > Augochlorella > Augochlorella aurata. Next base: position 9,041,067 of record CM052162.1, on the reverse strand, counting down.
TGTACTCCTCAACCCCGTCCGCCCATCCGAGCGACCCTTGATCCTTGTGTCGCGTGTACATCTTGAAATTGCGCGAACCGTTCATTGCGATACGCGAGCGAAATTCGTCCATGAGTCACACAATCTGCCTGTTGACTCACGCGTACGAGAAGTCAATGGGTTTAATGACCAATTTAAATGTGTACTTAATGCAAAACAGATTTTACTCCAAGTTAGGACCTTGAAAGGCTCTTCGGCGCCTTAGTAGTGAATAACGTGAATGAGAGGAGGAAAATGGGAGGGAATGTTTCATTCTAGACTTGCGTATGCTTGTATGTATAAATTCGCGTAAGTTTACGAATCGTGCAATGTGTGGAAAATTGTCGGTGTGTCTTCAAACAAATTTTGTTTTAATGTCTCATAAAAGCGGTACGTTGAATTTGATGAAACCCTTCAGCAATGAAGATAGAGGACGAAACAAATCGTGGTAATGAACGCGTGAATTTGTTAATATTTCGAACGATCGACATCGCCTTTTGCATTTCCGGCTTTCAGATGCGAAGCCGAGCGGACTTACTTGAGCCATGAAATTATCGGTTGGAACCTCGATACTCAATGTTCTGTTTCCGCGAGCCCGTGGCCACATTAATGTTGCGATCCGAAGATCCAGGTTGTTCTTGTTGAAAGAGCACGATCCCAGCTTCGCGGTAATGGGCTGCGATAAATTCCCTCGGCCATTGTAGCGAGCCGACAAGTCGAACGAGTAGCCGGTCTCCTTCCTAATGGCTCAGCTCGTGGAAATATCGCGCGATGAATCGAGGCGACCAGGAGAAACAGAAATACTATGGAGACGAGGACAATTAAAGAGAAGGACCGTCTGGTCCAGCTGATCGAACGGTGACACCGCGAAATTGCTTTCCCCCGTACACCGGCGCCGAAATGTGATTGGAATTCGATTAACCGGCCGTTGTTCCGTGGCCAAGACGCTCCGCTGACGATTGAATCCATCTTCGAGTCGCTTTAACACCGATTTCCCCTACAATTCTCGATCGGTCCGTGACCAGCCTATAGCCGTCCTTAATTGACTATGCTCCAACGATGAAAAGAGCTCGCGATAACAGGTGTTCGAGCCGCTTTCATCGTTAAGTCTAATCGTGGTTAAGCTGAGACGAGATAGGCATGCGATTAGCCGCGATCGATGGGCTATAGAGGGTAGCTAGAGCACCGTCGCGTCAGAACAAGAAATGCCTAAGTCTGGACAAAGTGAATAGCCAATGTCGACTTCATGCCGTCGACAGCGTGTATAGACCAGAATAATTCAACGCTTGTACATAAAGGACTGTTACTTATGGTATACTTGCAGGCATATGTGATACACACTGCTGCAAAAACCTGAGTCGCTTGTTGCACTTGTTAGACGCTTGGTTTAGAGCATTTTCTGTTCCATCAACCAAAATGCGACCGTCTTATCTTTTTCTAAATTGCAATCTCTTCATTTTTCATTTTTTCTTGGATTATCATGAAGTGCCACTACATTAAGTTTCTTCCGTTTAGTATAAAATGTATACTTTTATATAGTTCTCACTTGTTAATAATTGTTGGCAATCGATAGCGCACTATGCTTATTGTTACAATAAACAGTCATATTACGTTTAAAAATATCCCAGGCTTAATATACAAGAGAATAAATAATAATAAATAATATCCAATATTAAATATCTATTACATTATATATAATTATATTAACGTATTTATATTACATATTTTCAAATAACATGACGCAAATTACCATACAATTGTCATGCTAATATCACTATTTAACAAATTGCTAAATATTTCAATAGTGATATAAGCGGATTTCACCAAATATTAATTTCGTGCACTCGATGTAAAAAATAGACGAAATTCCATAATGTATCAGAGTATAAGTAAACGTAGCTGTTCTATAGAAGCCCTCGTACCTATAAGATCCAATTTAAAATTAGAAATTCAAAGACCCGTCAAAGTTGGAACGTTCCGCGGGCGCAGCACGCAAGCATAAATTCTGGTCGACCCAAAAGGAGCCCATCAGGGCTTCTTTATTAAGTCCAATATCATTCTGCAGTTGGTGGTAAAGGCTGAGGTCGACTGGAAGTTTCAAGGGTGCGGGGACGGGTGCACGTTAATTGGACGCACACGAAATTAATGAAAGCGGGGACTTTGAAGTCAGCGCGGCGCAAAAGAACGTCCCCACAGGTGGGTGCAACAACGTACCTCCATTTCCCGCTACGTCTAGCGGCGCACAATAATTATAGCAGTCGTGTAATCGCGTTCCTCGCGCCGTGTCATCCCTCTTTTTCGTCCCTCAGACCCCCTCCCCCTCCACCGCCTCCGCAAAAGGGTTGCTTCGCGGGCGTTGGAAGATAGGTAGCGGCGGGTCGGGTTTTAGTCCGGGAGAATATTAAAGTTTGCTCATTAACCGCTGATGCATTGCCCCTGTCCACCCCCTTTCGCCCGCCCCTAACGGCCAACGACACGATGCTCGAAGGAAAGGGGCGGTAACCGTCCTTCGGTAAGGTTAAAAAACGTTCCAGCCCGTCAGCTTGCATTTTCGAACAGAAGGATCTTGTCAGGGTTTAATTACCCCTTCCAAGCTGAAACGTGTCGGATACTCGAGCCTCACTTGTCGATTAATCTGCTTGTTCACTTAATGCTGAGACTTTGAGAGAGAGAGAGAGAGAGAGAGAGAGAGAGAGGGAGACAGTTTTTTCGAAAATAATTGATAGATTTTTAATCTATTTCCACTTGAGCCGTAAGGCTGATAAACAGCCAATACAGTTCTGGGTGGAAACTGATTTCGTCTTAAGAAATTCATAATGGTAAATTTAAAAGTGTGAACTACAATGAACATATATTTCCCTTCCTGAAATCATATTTTTAGAACAGTACAATTAAGTAATTATTAGCAACTTTCGTACAGTACTTACTTAAATTATTTTGTTTGTGGGAGGTACAACTTGCCTGCTACAATTTAATTTCATACATTTACAGTAACAATACTTCAAAATGAACTCAAATTATCGTAAAATTGTAAATACAAGTATCGCCACTAGGAACTCCAACTTGTATATGATAAGAAAAAAGTTAAATTGTACTAACTTCTTAATAATTCGAAAATAAAAATTCAAAATCACTTTCTAAAAATTGTAACCTAATATTATATTATAAATCGATAAAACGTGAAATGCTGAATAAAATAATTCTTCCTATGACCTAGTCCTAATATTCGATAAAATATTAACCAAATAAAAGAATTAATTATTATCATAAAAAAAATAATTCTAGAGAAATAATTTACGTATATCAGTAGATTTTAATGATAAATTCACCCAAAATCAATATAAAAAAATCCATTACAAAGTAACATCGTTTGCATTTTTATAGTTCTACAAAACACTAACCTATCTGCTGTTCAATAAAATAAAAAATGTTCAATAAAATGTGTACACCTTATAAAAATTGGAAACCGTTACTCGGATAATAAATCTCACGAGTCGTCCTTTTTTGTAGTCTGGTTAAACGGTAAATGTCGCCGTCAAACAGATGTTCCCCCGTGTCTCATTGGTGTTTGACACCTCGGATGGGGACAATTTCCAGCGTTAGACTGCGAGAAAGGGGAGCGGATTCTTTTTACGAGGACGGGAACTCGCGCGAGCCCCGATTTGCAAGTGAAAATTCGATTCGCCGTGAAAAAGAATATTAGAAGCTCGCTGTAAGAAAGTTTCGAGGTCGTTGCGCGGACGCGCAACGGTGTGTAATACTTCGAAACGACAGGGTGCCGTGCACAGCGAAATGGATTTCGACATCCGGCGACGAGGGAAATGGGTTTATAGTCGGCGACGAAGTAGGGGGGCAAGCAGGGTTTGTGTGAGAAGTCTACGTAGGCAAGGAGTCCCACTTGAGCTGATAAGAAATCTCGAACTCGCAAAGCAGTCGAATGAAGTTGCCAATCTCGAAGGGTCTGCTTCTACTTCTTCGTTTGTGACGTGCGCGTACACTTACGATAAAAAAGAAATCTGAAAGCCGTCTGAAACGTGCACACGTAGACCTATTATGATGTAACTACTTTTCATCGGCAGCATTTTGATGGAATTTTCTTTTATTAGGTGTATTCGGAGTACAAATTAATTGTTGACCCTTTCTTTTAAACAGTTGTTTATTTAAATTGTCAATTTTCTAAATCGGTTATCCTCATGAAAGAAAGAGCAGATTACAAGTCGAACAATTCAATAATACACATTGTTTTTTAAAACCTTCCATTTTTATTTTTTTCATATCCATATAGATTTCTTTATCTTTAATAATTGTCCTAGTGGAAGAAGGGAATTTTTATTAGAACCAGGTGTAGTGCCAAATATTAAATCAATTTACAGTTGTGTCAATAAAATGAAAAACAATTTGAAAAGTGCAATTGATCGATTAATCTGTGATAATAATAAAAATAGTTTCAATTGCTTTCAATGTATTTACTCCAACTTAGAGATAATTAACAAATCATATCCCGAAAACAAGATAGAAGTTTCGATACATCCAAAATACAGAGGCTCATGAAAATGTACGGATAACAATTATAGAAACGTTTTATGAATATGGCATGTATATGACACGAAACTATTCTCAATTTTATTAGCACCATAAATAGATATGACTACTAAAACTATAAGGTTATAGTTCTAAACGAAATCGTAAATATATATGAGAGTTATAAAATGTTTATTACAGATATGTACACTTTGTGGTCGACACAAAAGTATATGAGCAGTTAATTACTGAGCTATAAATTTAACTTCCTTGAGCTCCGACGGCAAATAGACGATACTTATGCTTCTAATACTTCTAATTGGTCTGTTTATTATTTATTAGTAGAGGCTTTAGAATCTTAATAGTCGCATCTATGCATTTATAGAATTGACAACATTTTTCAAAAGTATTGTGTAGCGTACTTATTATATTTCTAAAATTTTACTATGCTTATTGCTCGCGTAAATTTGTGATGCACTGTATTAGTATCGTCATTCACCTACTTATCTACTATAGATAAGCCCTTTAACCGAAGATAACGAATTAATTTATCATTAATGTTAACTATTACCTTTCAGATCTTTCTCGTTATCTTCTTCATTCAATGAAGAATTCTTTCACTTGAGGCGGATACCAACATCATGTAGTTCATGTCATTACATAATCTATTTTCAAAGTTGAAATTCAGTTTCGTTCAGTTATCACTTAAAATCAGAAATCAATTCACTTTAAAATCAATTTAAATTTAAGCATTAATCCAAATATCTATTACTTATAGAGGTAGTACTTTTGTTTTTGGTTAAGTAAAGTATCTTAAATATGAAAAAAGTTTTAACATTCTTCTGATCAAATGTTGGCACGATTTTCTCATAAACCTTTTCTCGTGAAAGCTGTAACTCGGTGTGCATATTTTACTTCTTATGGACTGTAAAACTGTAACTCGAGGTTGATTACGAATTCCAACGGCGAATTATATCTCTACCGTTCACCTGATTGTTCTGGAAATGCGAGTGTTGGAATAGCAGATAAAGTTTTCGGGTTTAGCAGCAAAACGCGGCCTACAGTATTTTATGTGTTTTCCTGCGTATCGCTTCGACGGATATTAAACGGTAGATGGAATTCAATTACTTCGCGGGTCTGCCTTTTGCTGTCATTGGGCGTTTATGATTCATGAAAATATCCACGGCTAATATTAACTAAATTATTCCAATGACCATGGCTCGTAACGCAAGCACACTGTCATCACGAATTATTGTAAACGTTGTGAACATTTTTCTGTCAAACGTTTGCATAATGTTAGGAAATGCATTCAAATTAACCAACGAATAGGAATTTCGCATGGGTGACGGTCAACCGAGTTGGATAATTCGACAATAAAACAATGGACGCTGGTTATATGGTTTGCGAATTCCATCATTGACAGAAAGACAAATAAACATTTGTATAGAGGTGAGTCATTTAACTCTTTCACCTCAATTTTTTGGTTTAATAGTTAAGGTTATATATTCGAACAACAGCTATTTGCTATAGAAAGGAGCATTCACGGCATACACATTTTTATAAAAAGCATTGCGAAAAACAAAATCCGAATGGACAATTTTAGAATTCATTTTTTATCGCGTTATCCGCCATGTCGGCCATATACGGATCACACAATTCTTCGTCCATTTATGAAAGTTCATTTTTGTCATAAAATATTCGAGTAAGCCAAATTTCATTAGGATGTGCAAGATCTGGACAGGTTACAGAAATAAAGACTGTAAAATTGTAGTCTATCACTTTTGATTTTGTTAACTATATTACAGTAGAGATTTATTTTTGTAATATCCTGATACCAAAACATTCTATTATCTAAAAATTGTGTTTTGTTTTCTAGTAAATGATAATCTAAATCATACAATGATTAGATACTAGAACGTTTCGACACCAGAATACTGTAAAAATAAATGTTTAATGTAATTTAATGTAAAATAGTAATAGATTAGTAATTTAATATTAACGCAAGATATTCTGTTAATTCAGCCAGGACGATCATAATTTCATGGAAAAATCGGCCAGTCACCAAAAAGAATTGCTGTCGAGGGAATCGGCGAACGAAAAACTGCTGGGATAAGAATTGCGGTATCAAGTAGTCGCACAATTTGTCGCGGTCAACCTTTCCATGGGTGAAATTTAATATCATTGCCGGCGAAGCAATTTTTCGGAACGACACAAAGATACCTGAGACAATTCCGGCGCATCCGCCGAAACCGCTAATAGCAATTTACCCGACGCGTAGATCCAGGTAGCGCGTAATTAAGCCTCGCACCGTTGCCCGACCCTCTACCGTTCCTCTAAACGCGTTCCCGTCGTTCCATAAACGAGAACCGAGCAGATTTTGCGGCCACGTAGGGCGTGTAGCGCGTTATGAAACCCCGGAAGTGTACCGACCGCATTAGTCGCACTACGACCCCTGGAAATATCCCGCTATATTTGAGAAAATTTACACTTTTCGTCCACGCGTCACGGCCTGGAACGTTCCTTCGAACCCTTCAACGGGAAATGGACTGCAAAACCGGCGACAAAATGCTGCGGAACCCCTGCCAATCGATCGGACAGGTTCCAGCGATGTCAGACTTTATCGGCAACTGACTTCACCAGCAACAGACTTCGTGGATGCCAAACTACATCGACGTAAGACATCGTCAAGATATAAATTCATAAACATCCACATTCATCAACATCGAAATTCATCGACATCAAAATTTTTCGATAACAACTTTGACATCAGACTTCACTGACACCAGGCAGCACTCAAACCAGTCTTCTTCAACAAAAATGTTAATCGATGATAGAATTCGTTTATTTTCAAATCATGTTTCCCCGAAATCACATTGCTTTTCCGGTAGTAGATATAACAATATCGCCCTTTTCGCGCGCCAAAAATAATAAAATAGTTTAACATAAAGTGTTAAAATAGATAAAATAATCTGGCTAATAGTGTCATAAATATGATAAAATAATAAAATAGAATGAAGACTAGAATACAATTAAAATAAGAAAGTAAATATATAAAACACGCGTGGTAACAAGTAAAAAGAGTTAGTAGATAAAATATTGCAGGGATTTTTCCGAGTATGAAAGGCAGAATGGTCGAGGATGAGTGTTGTAAAATTCTAAATTAATGGAACAGATGTTGGCAGAGTGTTTGGACAGCTTCGAGTGACCTGAGAATCCTCGGGGATTCTTACTTAGGATCCTCGAAGTCCTGCGCGGCCGAAAGATAGTGCGTGAGTGAGGAAATAAAGAAAGAAATAGAGAGATTGAGTAATAATGAGATAGCGAGTGAGACAGAGTGAAAGAGAATGAATGCAAGAGAGAGAGAATGGCAGGATACTGTAGAAAAAGGCTGGTAAGGGCGGAAGAACCGACGAGAAAGATCGGGGCAGTCGAAGGAGAACCGTCACTCTGAAAGCTCGTGCGTTGTCCTAGTTGTTGAAGTTGTTGTCGTTGTTGGAGTCGTCGTTGTTGTTGCCGTAGTCGTTATTGTTATTATCTTTGTTGTAAGCCGTGAGAAGTTGTGTGTTATCGATAATAAACTATCGCTGTTATTGTTATTTTACACAAAATCTCGTAGGATTTACTAACCTTAATTCCTACAATATATAATATGTAAATGGATAAAATACAATAAAATAGGTTCATATGAAATAGGATAAATTATTATAAAACAAATACTCACTCCAGGATTCGATATCTACTTGTATAGAATGAATACATTTCAAGTATAATTATCGAGACTCTATCGTTTAATAAAGTAATCGAAACCCATGAAACGAAACTTAGTCATTGAAATTGACCCGGGTTCGTTGGGAATTTGATCCCATCCCTAATTTTAATTACAAATTGAATCTGCTAAATGAAATGTAGTATTTCATTTTCAGATGAACTAACTAACAATGCTTAGATTTTTTTAAAATGTAATAGCTTATTTCAGTGTTTAAAACTGTACAAGCTTCATGAGAAATGTAAAGGGAGGATATTGAGAGAAAAATAGTAGAATCGGTAGATGTTATTTGGGTCGTGTTGAAATCATTGACGATCTCTTGAATCGACTGTGTTTTCCTTGACACGATTTCATCGCAGCGCATTTTACCGACTATATTCATTCACCGACATATTTGGATGTCCGACAATCACCACACCAACAATCATATCATCAACACGTTTAGATCTCCAACAAGATTGCGAACAATTTTTACATTCATGCCGTCGACCTCTACTGTGTACAGTGATCAGTGTTGTATGTTACATATTCTACATATAGCTGTTAATAAAGTTAATAAAATTTAAAATATATTATGTATTTATTTTTTATTAATAATATGAATAAAATAAAATTATAAATACAACGAATGGTTTACAATATCATTTTCATTGCTGTTTTTTTATGAAATGAAAATAACAAATCAAAATTGTCGACGATACTTCGTGTTGATCATGTGATTGTCGGAGATTTAAATGTGTCAGGAGAAGTAAATCTCCATACTATTAGTGGAGTTTTTTCAAAAAGATTTCATAGAAATCGATTGTTTTTAGAAGCATTCCACGACTGTCCCACTTTAATGACTGATAATGGCCGTTCGGTAACGTTGTGATTAAATTATAAAATAATATCTGAAACAACTGCGGAACAACTGGTGCTTTACAAATTCTAATGAGATACGAAATTCGACTAATTATCGAGCGGCACTATTTTCAGGCGTTTTAATGGAGTTGTTCAACCTGTAATTTAACTTCCATACAGAGTTGCAGGAACTGCTAACCAAAATGATCGCGAATGTCTACCTAATTAACCGGTTTTATTACTTAATATTTAAAACTAAACTATGTTGCTGAACCATAATTGAAATATTAATGCATACTTGGAATAATACAACCTTATATTGCACAATCATTTATGAAAAGTATTAGAGGTGTACTGAGTGTCACATTTTTTTATTAAAAAATAAACAATATAATAAGATAACAAAATTTATTATTCTTATATGTTAATTATGCCCGAATACAAACCAAAGGCAGAGCAATTGATCACCTCACAGTAACCGACTCCACTACCCTAGTATCGGCGAAGTAATTGTCAATGAAATGATTGTGGACGATATAAAGGTCTTCCATATACCCTTCCTGACAACGAATCTCATCGAACCCGTGGTTTCATAAAACGGGAAAACTTGCGACCACCATATAATCGTAATCTCTCCGCATATGGCATTGCTTTTCCGCAAAAAGCCCTGAATTCCAGGGAGCGAAGGGGACAAAGGACGACAATGGTTATCTGACGCGGTCAAAGGATTCGAGGGGCGTGTACGGTCGATGTAAACAATGTCTCAGCCTGTGTATGTAATACTTCCTGCGACCCGGACAAAGTAATCAGAATGGGGGTCGCGGCGAGCAGAGGCGACGGGACATCGGCCCTCGACCGTATGCAGGAGCCGTATGCGTCGTGGACGAAACTTCTCGATAGTGAATTATGCCGTGGCCGTGTCTCGAATCCCAGCCCCCACATTCCGGATTCCGCGGACGTATTCTTCCCCGCCGGTTCGTGAACGGACTCAGAACCCTCGAACAAAGCATGCGCCGCGGTTCGCGGCTTAATTCCCTTTCGATTCGCTACTTGTTGCGCTAATTCAAGCCAGCCGCTGATGCGTGGTTTTCTTCGCCGCGGTGTAGGTAGGTTCTTGGCACTGGTACATAATTGAGGCTGGTGTTTCCTAAGATCTTCACTTCCCGAGTGTTCAACGGGTCCGCGGTGATGTACCTTCTAAAGGCATCACGGCGATCTCCGGAGCTAGTGAAAACGCAACGACAATACCAATTTCGGGAAAAACGTGCTAGAAATACCATCACAGTGTGCAGGGTGTCACGAAACTATATGTCAGGACTAGCCAAAAAAATAAGCCGCTGCATAGGTTCTTCTCCCTCATTCCATCACTCGTGAGCACGTCTCTGACACTTTAACATTAAGTGTTTCAAAAACCATGACCTGTCCGAGCACCCAAAACGGGGTATCGTTAGATTCAGTTTAACGAGCTCTGCCACTGTGCAAAATCTCATCAAAAAGTGAATGTCACGCCTGGGAAACTCGCCTTGTAAGTTTGGTAGACATTGGCACAAGTACTGTTCCTTGCTGGAAAGATGCATAATTTCTGTTGGGGGTTTGTTCCTCTCTCTCAGTCGGCATGCAGGCCTGTACTCTCCACTAGTCTATAACCTCCCGAAACCCACTTTTAACTTTCTATAACAAAATCAAAATTTTACCACAATTTGCTCCGAGCAGCAGGTAAATATATCAAAAAAATCTACGGAGTGCAGAAGGTTAAAGTTTACCATAATAATTATTAGTTTCACTTTCGTGCATTCTAAAAATCCTAGTAACACTAAGTTTGTCCGAATAGACAGAGTGGGTCGGAATTCATAGTATAACCGACTAGAGGGTGAATCTACATGAAAACATAAATTTGGTATAACATCTTTTTATTCAGACAACTAAATTTTTTACAAAGATGAACAATTTTTAAAGACGATTTTCTTAAAATCGGAGCCCTGGATAGAAAAATGTAATACCAAATTTGTTTCTTATTTCTTCACGTAGGATCAGCTTCTGCGGTTGTACTACGAATTCCGGCCCACCTTGTATTACAATAGAAATGAATTTCAAAACCTTGTTAAAAATTCGTGTCACCCAGTTGTGTTACACCATTTGTATCAAACCTATGGAGTTAAATTACGACAATGTGAAGTGAATCTTGCAATAATGAGAGTTTGACATCGAAAGCGCATCTTCAGCCACAAAAGATCTAGATTGCTATCATTGCCGACAGGAGGGGCGAAACAGTAATGGATGTTCGAGACAGGCGGCCGATATTCAGACGATCCCTGGCGATCAACGACGCTATCTGGAATAACGATTTACGTTTTTCTTCCAGGAATCCGAACGTGATCGATCACCACAACCGAAACGACACACTTTTGCCTGCCAGTCGAGAGAAGAACCGCTTCCGCAGCGTGACCTGGGATCAATACGACCCGGTGCATCAAAAGTACCTGGAAATCGGTGAGCAATCATACAACAAACACCACGCTAATTGCTCCCTTAATTATCGAGTTCAAATCATAGGAAGCCAACGGCTCCAATTCATATAATGCTATTTGAATTGAAGTCTATTTCAAAACTAAATCTATACAACTTCATTTCGAAGCGCTTATAGTATGACGCTATTTAAGAAGTGTGCAATGATATGTTATTCAAAGTTACAGATGAATGCAGTTTTACAATAACAGGAAATTTAATAAAATTCTAAGTTTGCATCACATTCTATATGGTTCTATTTTGGAAAAGCGTTCCATAAAATTTTGTGTCGGCATATCGGTGTGGCATAAGATCCTATTTCAGGAAAGACTTAAAATTCTAAAGTTATAGGACTTCCTTTAGAATTAAATACTACAATAATATTGTTTAAACAGTAACTGGTCAGGCTAGCGTGCTTTCATGAAGATACAACGACTAACACAAATTCTTTAGTAATTAACACTAGAACTAGTGAATCAGTCAAAATTACTGGTTTCTGACTTTTTCTTTTGCAATTCTTGATGCTATGCAAATGTGATTGTTAGAAAATTTTAGCTGAACTTCTTTATTGAAATACACATTATAACAAGAATCGTAGGAAGTTTAAATAAATCCATTCTTGTTAATCTTATAAAACAATAAATACTAGTCACGTTTAGGAATCGGTAATTCTAGTGTTAAACGCATTTCGGATATAATCCATACACTACATTCTTTATTCACTGTTCTAGTTTTATTTATACACTTTATTCACTTTATTCATCAGTTCAAATGTCGAACATAATTCTACCACCGCACGTTAGTTTTAAATACAATCATGCTACACTGATTTACTATATAGTGCCATGTAACAGAAACTTTCCAAATAGAAACGTACAAAATTATTTCTTAGCTATCTTCGCATTCTTCTCCGGAGTAGGATTGTATGACGATCGAATAATCCGCGGTAATTTAAGCTTGCGGACTTGACGCAGCGATCAGAGTGTATTCAATATTTCGCAGAGAAATTCACCGTGAAATAATTTGGTGCGAGTCGAATTAGCCGGTACCAAGAGAGGCCCCGCGGCCACGTTCCATCGCGACGCGTACGTGCAAGGAAAACCGTGGAAAATGAAGTAGCGTAGCAGAAACGCTGCGCTCGCCTACTCGCTTGTCCGGCCCACGAGAGAGCCGAGCGAGAGACATTCCGCGAGGTCATTTTTATTTTCAGCGGCTCTTGAGCGCGGCAGATGACGTGAAAGGAACCCTTTGACCTGAAAAAGAATTTGCGGTCTTTTTCCCCGCCGGTACTTCCTCCTTTCTCGCCTTCTCCTTCCATTCCACGTGCTTTTTTCCTCCGGTTTTTACTCTCGCCCCGTCGCTCCTTCTCGCTCCTTTCTTCAGCCCCGTCCTTTTTCCTCCGGCTCACCACGCATTTTTTTGCCACGTAACGTTACGACGAACGCCACGCCGCTCAGGCATGATTCCATTAGCATTTGAAGGCAATGTGAGAGCACTAATTAAGCTAATTAGGAGTGTTTCATGACAGCGATGTTCTTGATGCGCCGTGTAACCCGCCTGCGGGGGAAAGAAACGCAGCGCGCGCATAAAAATGTAGCGGACTAATTGAAATAAAAAGGATATCCAGCCGAGTATAATTGAGGCGAGGGGTTCAACCTGGCTTGTAAATAGCTCTGAGGATTCGTTTAATGAGTACTTTAGAATCGTCGACCGGCTCGGCTCGTCTCGCCGCGAACATACGCGTTGAAGAATCAAGAGAAATTACCCGACCGCGTTACTTTCGCATCAAACCGCGTTCAATTATACAGGATGGGTGAGAAATCGTGGCACAACCGACCAAAGGATGATACTACGTGCATAAATAAATCGATAAAAAGAGTAACATTTTTTCATTTAAGACTGCATTTTCGAGAAAAATAAGTTTAAAGATCCGTCAAACCATTTTATGGCTTGTAGTATGACGAGAAGTAAAATTCGTATGTGATGGTCAGACGTTGCGCCACTCGATTCTTATTGAGTAATATTGTTTTTTCAACTTATTTTTGCATTTAGTATCATCCCCTGGCCGGTTGTACCACAATTTTTCATCCACCTTGTATAGTTGTCAATTGTCTAATTGAAACAACTATATCCCCGTATTCCAATGATATAAAACGGATGAGAGGTTACCAAAAATATTTTTTTACTTCACCATAATAAAATCAAAACAAATATTAATCCAAAATATGTTATATAATATCAACATGGATGAAGCCAATCTCACAGCCTAATAATATTATAGATCACGGAGTTACCGTTAATTATGGTCATATAATTTGGTATCACAAAAATCCCAATTTCGAACCAACACATTTCTAATACCACAGTAAACCAAACATTGATTTAAACAATATATAAATTGCTGAGATCGGTCAAAGATAAAATATGGCACATGAATTCGTAAAATTAAAAAAAATATTTTTCACTATGAACCATGATATCGAGCAACCTTGGCACTATGAAACGAGCTCGGTGCTATCAAGGTTGAGATTAATATTAGTCCTGACCGATTCGCATATCCTGCCGGTAATAACGGGCTGATGTAATCGTCCTTCGTAGTCTATCGAGGTTGGACGACCGCGATGAAATATTGAGCTGTCAAGTGTGTGCCAGAGGTCTATGATACTTGAGTGGACCAGAAACCCAACGTATCAGACGATCGTTTCACTAATGAGTGATCAATAGCCGCGCATAATCGCGCCGAATGCTGCTTAACCGCACGCTCGGCCGCACTATCAGCCGGGTCCTATAGCGCATAATTTATTATTATCGTTAGCCCTGTCCCTCGAAATTCATTAGGCGCTAATTAACTCAGCCGCTATTAACGATATTATCGAATTTCGCGAGGACCGTTAACGAGTGTCCTGGGACCCAACTGACACCAATTACCGCCTACACTTTCGTATCGTTATAATTCGAGCTTTAGAATGGTTCCGCTTTGAACAAAAATGCTTCAAAGTCTCCTGGGATTATCCTAATTATCAACGTCCAGCTGCCGTCCTGGAATCGTCGGGTTATAATCCCAGAAAAACTTAAACCTCCTGGCCGTACAATTTCCGCATATTATTGCTGCTTTTTTATGCGGTTTCTGGACGATTAATCAGGTACATGTGACTTATGTATGGCAAGAGGTACAATTGGCAGGTAATTAATGCCTTTGTAATGTTGCCCATTGCAAATGGATTAATCGATCGATGTATTTGGAAAAAAAACATTGCTTTTTATATCAGTATTAGAAGATCAATCGCTTTTCTATTTAAAGTGTGAAGGATCGTGCGAGACGGAATCGAGTTCGAGAGATCGTTAAATATAGATATTCCTCGATGTAGCGGCAGCCCTTCCGTTTTTCCCACGCGTGCCTCGAGAAAAAAGAAAAGAATCGCACACTTTCGGATAGCAACTGCTCCGAAACGTATCGTCGATGGTTTCGAAGCTATTTCAACGGTGGTGGGCTGTACCATAGAACGGATCGGCGGGCGCAGCGTAACACAGGTGGAAGTCAAACAGACACAACGGAACACGTTCGCCGAGTCACCATTTCTCAAAAGGCGGTGAAAAATCACAGCGGAACGATGGCCCGCATTCCGCCTGGGATCGTCACCAGTTCCTCGCCACGATCCGAGAAAAAAGAACCGTGGAAATAGACCGGATGCGGAGCGAATGCCTCGTGATTAATTTTTTTTCTTTTGTCTTCCTTATCTGACCGAATGAGGGCCCCAGGCCATTCCGCGATTCGTCGCGAGATCCTTCACGTGCAGGACTTTTTGCCACGTGTCGAAATCCTTCGAAGACAACACTGCTTAAAATTGAACACGGTTTACTACTGTGAATGATATTCGTACATTGAATTTCCGATTTTTTAAATTAAATTATTAAAATAAATTATGACTTGAATCGCAGATAGTTGCTAGATATTTCTTCAAACCGCCGCATTATCGTATCACCACATGTAGGTGACACTAATATTTTATCAGTTTTCAAAATTCATTTTTATTATAATATGTTCGGGCAAACTGAATTTTATTAGGACGTTTAGAATGCAATATAATTAAGATACCATCCATTATACATGATACATTTTAATTTTATAGTATCAGCTCCATTAACACTAAACCTACCATGCAATAAAGTTGTATTCTTGCTATTCTTTTCCAATCCTCCAATCTTTTTGAAATTTATGCGACTATTTATTACGAAAGTCACTTTATAATTCAAATAATTTTAAAATAAAAAATATGGAACTGGTGATTTTTACACGCTTAGTAAGCAATGTTAATCAAATCAGTTATATTTTATAGAAACTTTTTGGATTGATTTTCGGCACTTAAAGTATTCAGCAAGGATAACAGGAGAAACAAAATTGTTTCAATTTGGAAAAAGTTTATAACATTGTAAATGTTTGGCATTTTCGATGCTATTGAAAACGGATACTTTGTATGTTTTATTGCCTTGTCCGTTTTTTTTAGGTAAGGCGGCCCTTGCAGCCCATGTGAGCGCTAAACGCGCGTCGACTCGAATCGAGTAAAATTTGACTCGAAAGTCCGTTTCACGCGGTGGGAGAGCGGATTGGTTATTTATGATTATGAAGGATTTTCCGACCCACAATTTGCGTGTATTCCGCGTTTTTTAGCTAGTCGTCTGAGAGAAACTTACGAGTACACTCGTTGTCTCTAAGCTCTTACGAGCAAGCCTGTATATTAGATCTTGTGTTTCCGTGTGTTGAATAAATATATTTTTACCTAAAACTCTGCCTTTAATTCTTTACAAGCAAATAATTAACAAACATTCACACTGAGTAGATTATCTTTGAAATCTTCATGTTTCTACAATGCAAAGGGTTAATGGTGTCTGCTAAACTTCATTACTATATTTTTGGATTGCGTTTCCGTAAATTGATTTACGTTGAATCTGAACACTTTTAAGACAAACATATTCGGACAGAGTAAATTTTATTATTACTTTTAACTTGGGAACGGTTACAGAGGCAATGATTTTTATGAATTTGAACGTTCCAGTTTGAAGTTCCAGTTTCAATTTCCTTGATTAAACTGCTTCAAATTTATGGAATTTTTGGCGGATTTGTTGTGGCAATTGACTCGTTAACTGATATAATTACGCGAAACTCACGATCGTCCGTTAACTTTGACATAAACACATCCCGTTTCACCATCGATTAGAAGCTTCGTTTCTCCGGCGCTGAAGCAGGATCAACCACGGGACTAAAACAACGCTCGACCGTCATAATTTACTTGTAGTGCACGTCTCGGCCGTTTTCCATCTTCTGTACTCACCGCACGTAGGCAAACTCCCTTAACCATCGGAGCAAACTTCCTTGGTTCCGCGAAATAATTTTATCCGCAACTAAACGCGACGATCGACTAGCTTCTTCCAGATTTTGCGCGCACAAATCTGTCGAGCTTCGATCGAGGAATTCGGGTCGTTCTAGGTCGCCTTCCGTATTGTGAACTGTAGACTAGTAGAAATTTAAATTTTATTAGATTTTTACGTTCAACTGATATTGCGTTGCAGTAGTCGAACATGTTCGTAACGCGTTTTACAGAACTTCGTTTTTCCAATTAATATACATTCACTTGCATTACGTTTGTCCCCATTCGCACGTTCTGCAAATTATATGCCCTGATCCCTAATAGTGATCACAAGCTTCCACTAACTAATATGATCAAGTCTTACTTTTTCTTGAGCAACTAGCATCGTTAAAGTAGAATCATAATGCGTAGAAATTCGATACCTGCGAATAAAATAATTTTCTAATCCGATGATGTTATATCAAAATCCTGAACTGATAGATAAATTTTACGGCCAGATTTGAAATCAGCGTATCAAAATCTACGGGATATGATGTATAACAAATTTAAACACATTTAAAACCCCTTTTAAAAATACAACTGTACATGGTATAATATAAATCTCAAATGGAATGTTTCAAATTTAACATAAACTTTCCAGGTTAACGTAAAACAGAAATCCTCACTTTATCTCATTTCTATCAAAAGTTCTTTCATTTTGCCCAACTTCGTCACTTTGCTTTGCTGTGCGACGTCTAGACAATTCCAGACACTATTCGCTTACTTCTGCGAGCCACTGTTACATCTTACCAGTCGTCCTACAGTGCAGTTTGTCAGCCAGTGTCGTTCAGCATTCGGAGGTGTACACGTACGGATGGTTGGGCGCAAACACGCTGCAACGGTGGCGCAGTTTCCGGTTGCTCGTGGCGGAGGTGTCGTGCACGCGATCGCGTAATGGGGCTGTCGTGTGCCACAGCTGCGACGCGGCCCGAGTTCGGCTATTCGCGAACTACACGCGAGCGCGTTTGCCGCATCTGTACAATCTGCATCCTGTACGGAATTCCCTCCACCCACGCGCGACGTCTTACCGTCCGCGACAATGAAACACGGCCGGAAAAAGAACGTCGCCAGAAATGGAAATGAAATCGCGGCGTGTGGATTGCCAGAGAACTTCTTTCGCGTTGGTCAGAACGTCGTTGGAATCGGTGGAAACACGTAGACGAATTTGATAGTTATTAAATTATGTATATCTGATCCCTCGCCCAACAGTACACTACGGTTGTAATGGTTGAAACTTATTCGATTCTAATCATTTCTAAGAAGAAAAAGAAAATTGATATTTATTGAGCGTCTATATTTATTTTGGATGCCTAAATATTGATAACAAAGGAACAGAATTTTATTTTGACTTAAAAGAATTTTTCTTAGAGGAAAGAACATGTTAATGCTAGAAATATCCGTCACGAGTCAAAGGCGTGAAATTACAGCAAGGGGTTAAAACGTTAACGCGTTAGCTACCGTGCCGGTAAGATATGGATGACATTATTATTTGATCAAGGTTAAAAGTGATTTCGAGCACATCAAATTTGATTGGAATTCATAGCATACAAGAGAATTGAAGAAGTAAGCTACCTTGATCAATTTTAACTATCCAGTTTCAGTTCTCTTAACCAGTTAATTGTTGCAATCATCTACGAAAAATGTATGAATAGCTGTTATAATATAAAGTGCAGTTGCAATTAAATGATTCTGTTATTTTTTAATTGCATTGCTAACATTTATTTATTTACCTAACTTAATCAGTTGGCTGTTTTTAGCGAGCGTACTCGTCATAATACCAAATGTTGTCATTTCTATTGTACGTAAAATTGTTTACAATTAATACAAGTAAAATTTCAGCGATTTCAGACAGTGTGCAAATGAAAAAAAATCATTTTTTAAAAACATATATAAGTAAAATTATTTTTTGATAACAAGAAATTAATGAAAACGTATAAGATAAACTTTAGATTAGGTTGAAATTCTAGTTAGCTGAACTATCACATGTTCCTAATGTTATTAGTATCCATAAAACGTAAGAATGTTGGAAAAATAATTGATGTCATACAACTTAGTTTTTCGATCTTAATTTAATTAAACAAAATACCTTAATTTTATGATCTTTTTGAAGTTGGCATAGCAGTCAAAGTGTTAAGATCTTAACACTTTGCCATCAAATTCTGAAATGAAAATAAAGCGCTCCAAAATGTGATACAGAACAATTGTAACTTCGTCGTCAAATTACTTCAACGATGCAGCACTATTCGCAAGAACTTCAAAGAAGCTTTTGAATAAATAAGCGTCTTTAGGATCGAATTCTATTATCCACGAATTGAAATTCAGCAGAGACACCTGTCAAGCATAATTCCACGGGCGATCGTAAACTGTCGCCGACGAGCGATTTCAATTAGAGGGAAACTAGCGGGCAGTTGAGATCGATAAAACGACCGGTGCAGCGTTATTCGTAATTTGATGGGTTCGTCAACAAACCGATGGCAATCGAAAAGTTTCTAACGTTGGCAGCCGGCAGCGTTATCATTCCGCATATTCGTTTGCGAATTAAATTACCCGAATATCGGGGCTGAACGGAGCGGAGTACATGCAGCGGGCGAGAGCATAGAATATGTATAGAACGTTTTCAGCGTATTTCACGAAAGGAATAGCAAAAGAGTGCTGGCGGCACGTGTGCCCCACGGCATATGTAAACCTCTCATTGGTATTTTTCGGCAGCACGCCCCGTCGGTCAAAGTAGATCGGAAATTTACCCTGCCGCGGTCGTAAATATCGAGAAAAATAATTCGCCTGCGATCGCGAATCCAGCGAAACCACGGTCCCGCGTAAAAATACAGTGACGAAAATAGCCCGCGGTTCTCGCGCTGCTTTAAGTACACATATTCAAACATTATAATACGCCGGAGAGATATCGGGGCCAAAATAATCGGTATGATTTTATTAATTCTCTGTTATCAGAAAATATTTCATCTATATATGTTCTCAAAAATGAATTTTTTTATTAGATAGACATTGGCACACACATAATGTCTAAAGCCGTGCTTTTATTTGTAATTCATAGTATTATTTATACGTTCTGCACACAAAAATATGTCAGTTGACTAAGAATGCGATACTAAAGAAACAATAATGATTAATTTCCGGGACGAAGTTGGATTGATAGGATCCGACACGATGCGAGAAAGGTCTGTGCGCAGAGTTTTATAATTTCGTAGGAATTCGTATGTTGAATTAAATTTATGACATCATCGATACTACCAGATGATGAAAATTCCTACAACTCTATTATGGCCCGACAATGCATAATATTTGGGTCGCAAGTGCGGTGGAAATTAATGTCCGGTTTAAACCGTATATCTATCGTATATTTATTCTCGTTTTATTTTCTCGCGTATTTGTATTTTTCTTCACACCGAATCATCCGTAAATCCCGTTTTTCAAACTGCATATACGATTTCAATATTTCGAATCGAATAACATTTTAACTGATTCTATCTCGAATTTATTTCATGTTTGTATTAGCAATGTATAATTTATCGCTTTGGACAATGTTCGTTTTCAAAACCATTGGGAACATATATTTAAAATCCGTATAGCTACGTTAAAAATTGATAACAACAATCATACTACGTTAAGTAAAAAGTAAAAAAAACGTCAAGTTCTTTCTTTAGTAACATTTCCTTGTTCTAACAATAACGATGACTACAAGAAATTATAAGCGTGGAACTTTTTACCATTGAAATCCTTCAATTTTCCCTTTCCACGAGCAGAATACATATACGTAAAACTGTTAAGATTTAGAAAACAAACTACTTTATCATCAGCTTTACGGGTCTATTCTCGAACGCGGCCGGAGAATGTTTAATAAAAGCCCGATTATAAATTGACGTCGTTCAACGGCGGAAATCTGTATCGGAGCTCGTGTTAGCCGTTATCGTTAATCCGACTTCGATACCATGCTCCGATACCGAAGCCGCAGGCGTGATCGATCAACCTGATAAAGCGTCCGTTCATAATTCGCGCCGGTCGAGTGTCGTCGTTTCGCTAGTCACCGGCCCAGAAATTTCCCGACCGCGAAATCTGCCAAAACAATCTCACGCAATAGCAAACACAACTAACTAACTCGCAATAACCAATAAACTATTACAGCAATCATTTGGCCCTCCGTCCTCGACAGGAGATTCAACTTGCTATGATCAGACAGATATTGATTTCGGATATTAAACTAATTTAATCTCCTTTTTGGATCCATCGATGATTTCATTTACTTATGACATTTGCATCTTTAATATTTTAGACTGTTTCTGTTTGTTTCAACAATGTAATTAAACTGCAGATCATTTTTATAACCATGACAATTTTTTCATACAAGGGATGAAGACTGTGTGTATAGTTAATAACATTAGATAATGTACGTCACAATTATTCAATAAATTATGTAGAAATAGTTCAAACATGTTACTGGTCATTTTATCATGTCGCACAAACAATTTACGTTCCGACTATCGCCTACTTTGAGTGTCACATTAATGGCCATACAATTCGTGTACGTTATTGAAACTATTTATACATATTTGAAACGAATAGACAAGTAAGAGATTTATGTAAATTTTTTGCACCTTCTAGAATGTAATAAAATGTTATTTATTTAATGGATCTTAATAAAAATGGTTTTCCATGTCCGATCAGGAAATTATTGTTCAAAGGTTTAATTAGAATAGAACTGAAGTCATCAAGAAATTAAAAAATATGGATTGTCATTAAAAACTGCATGTAAAATACTATAACGCTCACGTCAAAAATATAAATTGAAATATATTTGCAAAATTGCTTTATAACGATTCCACGTAATATGAAAGAAAAATCTTAGAGAACACCTGTAGTTGCAAGAAAGTACACTGCATGTCATATTAAAGTCTAATCACTAATTATTTATATTAGTAGAGCCTTATCTTCTTTTTTTTTATATTTTGAAGCTTACCGAACTTGTCACGATTTTTCTCTCATAAGAACTGAACTGAAATTTTCTGAAATTGTGAAAGGCAGCGTCATATATCTTATAGTTACAGCTACATATATCCAGACCGATCCTATTCCAGAGAAATTCTGGACCTAAAAATTGGCATCTACTGAACGATCTAAAATCAAAATCATAACTTAAAGCAGTGCTATCAAAGTTTTTGAAGCAGCGCAGTGCCTGCTGGTGGCAGTAGATCGGCGGTTCAGATACCCAAGATCACCGAAATCCGTGCTTTTCTGCGCTATTAAACTGCCCCGATCTGCTTGAATTCCCAAGGCAATCGCGGAAGCAAAATGCGAGCGTCGTCGGCGAGCGTCGACGAGCGTTGCCAGGAGGCATGTAGCAATTCCGTCGCTCGTTGCCCCCTCGTTTCGACTCGCTGTCATAATCGTAAAAAAACGCGCGGCAACGTTTCGCCGTTGCGTCGCCATAAATAGTACATCCTACGGTAGCCCCGGTTAGGTTACTTCCGCCTGAATAGAGGAACAGCGATTCTGAACGGTGAACCGTTCCGAATAGACGCACGCCATTGAAAGAGAAACGACGTGGACTCAGTCGATCCATCGTTTTCATAGTGCTACTAACAACTACTGGGCTGGTCGTGGGGCGAGTCCCCGGTTGCAATAGCGCCGGAAACGGAAAAAGAGCTTAAGACTTGGCCATTATGGCGGAAGCCCGGTGAAACGGTGCAAAGGTTCGTTAAATGCGACTTCACTGCGAGCAGCCATCCTGCAACCTTTTCCTTCGGCTTCCCGTAGCTCCGTGGCGCCGCGAAGTGAGAACGCCTCGGGAAAGCGGAAATGCCGGAAGTCGATAATCGCTTGTCATGAATCTGAAATTACGCGAGGATATTCCGCCACGGTACATTTAGGGGGAATGCAATTTAAGGGGATAATACGAGCCCGTCCAGAAACTACGAACAGATAGGAAAAGATTCTAGCGCAGCTAGGGTATACTGTTTCAAGCAAATATGCTAGGTCGAACTGTTTCCGCAATGCGTTCGCCGTTAACCCTCTGCGCTATAAAGACGAGTCGAACTCATAATGAAGATTTCATGCACAGTGTGTTAATTTAATGAAATCTATAAAATTTGGTTCTCTTGATACCAAAATCTAGGAGTCGAAGTAAATAATGGAAGAAACAAAATTGGTCTCGTTCCATCGGGGAAATTATTAACCCTCATCCGTCCCTGATGCCAATTGGACATTATTTTCTAGTTTCAGAATTTATTATTCTGTTATTTTTAAGAAAATTGATCTCAGTCTTTGTAACTTTTATTTTGTAACATGAAGTTTGTGTGTATCTATTATTATCAACGAATAAAACAATATTAATTCATTAATTAATAATGAATTCTGCGGATTCTAAACCGTTATTGATCTAACGCAATGCTTCTGCGTTAGTGAAATGATAATATTACATTATTTCAGTGTTACAGAGAAACGAGCTCCCCATCAATGA
Source organism: Augochlorella aurata (assembly GCA_028455555.1). NCBI lineage: Eukaryota > Metazoa > Arthropoda > Insecta > Hymenoptera > Halictidae > Augochlorella > Augochlorella aurata. The sequence goes on along the minus strand of CM052162.1, from coordinate 9,017,540 downwards.
TATAAGTGGATTAATTCGGCCAAACTTTGTGTGATTTACTTTCTCTTCAGCTATTTGCTATTTTATTTAGTATCCAATTTCACTTTCGCATCTCGATTCATTGCGTTATGAGCCGAATTTGTTTAATAGGATCCGAAAGTAAACAACGTACCGAAAACGACCGAGCGTACTCAGCGGAGTTTAAATTAGTTTTTCGCTGACAAACACACGCACAATATTATTTAACGTAATCAAAGTTTTGGCAGATTTGTTTTCTCGACGACGGACAGATTTAATTTATGCGATTAAACACGCCATATGGCGAGCGGAAAATACGTGCAGAAGTTTTGTTAGAAAGTTCAATATTGTTTTCAACGTTTCATCGAGATCCGTTTCATTCCGCTTGCTAATCTATTTTCAGAATCTGTGTTCACAAGCATCCAATTGATTTTTATTTGTTTAGTATAAACAAAATGGTTTCCCATCTATAACGCAAATATCTGTTAGATCAAGGTAATTTCTACGTCCATGTGTACAACTCTGTCAGCGATCTACAAATTCAATGCTAAAAAATTGTGAAATACTATTTTCACAACTTTTTCACTTCAAATTATTAACACATTTTGCGGCCATTTACAATTGTTACGTGTAACCAAAACATTAAATTTTTTTATCATATAGTTCTTTCCAAACTTTGCTTTAGATTCTATAAATAATATTTAAATGACAACCAAGTTTCAGTTTCTGACTTAAATTTACTGCCTCTACTAATTTAATTAGAAATAGAAATTCGCGTAACTCAAGGTTCCAATAAACAATCTAATATGAGGCCCATTTTTTAAAAATACGATTTATGTAAAAATAAGTATGTAATTGCTTAAAAACTCAACTATGTATTCTTTTACTAGAAAATACGGAATAAAAATTCCGCTTTTTCATTATAAAGGAAAGACTAAAAGTATGAAAATTCATAGATTGAAAAAGTGCTTTCCTAATACGAGGCTCAGTTTGGCTCTTTTGAAGAAGTTTATTTTTCTCGCACGTTGGACGTACAAAATTTGGAAATCCCAGACTTCAGTGAATGCATTATACAATAGTATTTGTAAAAATAATTATATATTTGCCATTTTTAAGATATTTTATAATATAATCAAACTACTTCAAAAACATTAGTATGTTAGAAATATATTGATCTGGACGTCATCATGCAGATCAAACAACGAAAGATGCGAGTTAATAAACAACAAAGAAGTATCGCTGTGACGCTCGGGACCTCTATAATGGAAATGAGTTAGGATCTCGCGTAGAGAGAGGTGCTCATGTTAGGAAACTTTATCCTAGATCGACAATGATATCACGATCCCATCTTAATTAACAGACTGACAATAACTTCGCAAAGCACATAAAAAGATAGAGCCATGCAGAGTGTGCTCGTGCAGTATTGAATAATTTGTTGAACGTCTGACATAAATCTCCTCTGTTCTGTTCTCAAGTGGAGACATTCCAAGTAAGATAAATCTTCGGAGAAGCAAAATCACGCTGCTTCAAGTTTAGGGTGCTTACGTAACCGGACAGGGTTTGATAAGACTCCAAGATCAGTCCACGAAAGCTTCCTCTAATCCCCGGCCCATCGACGAAACGGGAATCTGCAATCGTGTCGAATTAACGTGGAACTGGAAAGTCTCGTTTCCATTCCGGGGCCGTTTATTTTCCAGTGTTTCGTGGTGCGCGGAGCTTTAACGTCCGGGCAGCCGACAACTGCTTCAACTTCGCTGCATAAGAGTAAAGGTAAACCCCGTAGCACGATCAGCAGCCATGCTCGGCTTCGTTTGAGTTCTTGGCTGGCGTAGGCGGGCTATCAGGTTCGAGTTTGTGCGAACGTAACTTTCTTGTTAAGTTCCAGGAGAAAACGTTGCAATTAAAATCGGGCAGCCGCTTTGAAACGGTGTGAAAGGGGAATTCTGAATTTTTTATTTTTATTTCGTTCTGGAAACGTTCCCTAATTCATCTATCATTAACGCAAAGTTTACAGAGCTTCTTATATATGTCTACATTGTCTTTAATGAGTATATAGTAATGACTATACAATATAATATAAAATAGGATTTTATTTCGGTTCAGAAGAAATTAATAAGATACATGTTTTAAACAGATGGTATTTTAGATTCAGACGTCCCTCATACGAAAATTTACATGTCTTCAAACCGTAATTAATCGTAAAAGATATCCTATGAAATATTGCAAGCTGTAATCATACTTTTGTACAGTGTGCTTACAAAAGCTAACATATGTTCTTAAAAGTAATTACTGAAAGTAATTACTGAAAGTAATTACGGAAAATAATTACTTCACTAATTATCTCGTCTATACGTAATAAAATCACACTAAAGTAAATGATGTAACTGATTCAAACAAACCCTATTTCCAATGCATATGCGTACAATTTAATTCGGAACGCAGCATCATAAACATTATAATTTGCTAGTATTTCCCAGTATAATTTCCAACAATCATTAATCAAATTCTAATTAAAATCCGCAAACGAACCAATCTATTTTCTCCACATATAGTCAATCGTCGAAAACCGTTTGCTCCGTGTGCCCGGTCGTTATCGCCTAATGACGGAGCCCCGGCTCGGCGTGCCGCGAAATCTTAAATTCATAATCAGCGTTCGACCAATTAGAGACTCCGGTAATAGTCAGTGTCCCACGGAGAAAAAGCCAGATCCGCCAATAGCGGTTATTATGCCGGCGAGATCTAATCTGGTTCAAGTTTCGCTTTCCCAGCGTTCATTTTGATCGGACGGCGGATAGATCGAGGGGGCTGGAGATAACGAGTAGACGAGTGAGCGGGAATGAGAGACGGGGGGCAAGAGGTAGGTGGAGAAAGGCAGAAAGGGAGGCAGATCGAATCGAAGCGCAATCGGGAGACCAGTCGGTTCAAGATAATACGACGCCATTACAATTTGGCTAGAGTCCCCCGCAGTCTGATCCGGTTGTTCGCCGGTGGTACGCGATCGACGCTGGCCGTCGTAATGTGCCCAAGTTCCCACGTGCATTAGTTCCATCCCCGTTAAGAGGATGTCTATGTACGTCGGTGGCCGGAGTCTATCCAGGAAAGGAACGACTGAACCGGTCGTGTAAGGGAATTTGGTTCGCGTGACCGTGTTTGCCCAAGTACCCGACCAGCAGCTCGCCTTCCCAGTTTGCTGCCGCGTCGTTGTTTTCGGCGTGGCACCGTGAAAACGCCAGCGCTGCGCTGGCGAACTCCATCGCAGATTAGAAACTGGACGCCCAAGTTGCGGACTCTTTCCGAAACGTTGGAGCAATTTTAGCGGCAGACGCGGCACGCGGTCGTTTGTCGAGAAATAGGAGCGCTGTCGTTATTTAGTCCGCTGACTCGGACTGGCCACGCTGCTTGCGAAGCTGATGCTTCTGGAATGTCAAACGAGAACTGCAGTATCCACCTTTTGATGATTGCACAAAGATGACACGCTACTGCTGAATGATTGATATCCTTTTTTAGAGTGTGATCTTTCTTGATCATTCTCCACAAATAGGGTAGTAGAGCCAGTTACTGCGGGGTAATCAATTGCTGTGCATTTGTTTGTCCCCAAGCATAATTGACTCTATATTTTATCGAATAAGGCACATTAAATATTCCTATTTTTTTATTTTGTTTATTATTTTTATACAAAACATTAATAAACCTTACTAGATAATAATTCGATAATTATGCTTGAAAACAAACCAGAGGCTCAGCATATTGGTTGCCCCACAGTAACCGGCTCCACTACCTTACTTTCAAGACGTTGTCCACAACGGTTTCATATTTACCACGCAGCTCAATTTTCAATGAAAATTCTCTAATAACATTTTCCTTTAAACCTTAAATAATTTTTACGTTATCACATTTGTTTGCATTTGAAAAATTGTTAAAAGTGTAATTGTTGTATGAGTCACAATAAAGATTCATAAAAAATAGAAATTCTTTAAGTGAGAAGAACTATTTTGGATCTAGAATTAAAATGGCTTCGAAAGCAAAGGTTTAAGATACTAAAGATTATTACTAAAAAATTCAGATATAGACTTGAAAAAACTCTGAACTCATCTTACGAAATCATATGCTTATAATATCCTCAATGTTTACTGAATTCTATCACTGAAACCCATCTTAAATTACACTGAATTGATACTAAACCTACCAAAAGTGACCAGCGTGTATTGCTTTATAACTATGACAAGACTGAATTTATTTACATTTTTCATCATTTTTATTATATCCTATGTTTGCATTAACAAATTTATTCAATGGTTCCTTACGAAGATAGTTTAGTATTTGAGCATCATTAAACTAAAAAATGTGAAGCCAGTCACATTAACCACCTCCGTAGGTTTAGCGTTAAAACACCTATAATATCTTTTTCGGATAATCAATGCTCTGAAAAAGTAGGAAAAATTTGCTTACGATGTAGAGGAATGGTTAATCCTCAAAAGCTCAACCAATTGCATATTTTAAACCGAAATTTATAAAAAAGCCCTTTTTTGCGGTTTGCTGATGGTAATTTACTCCGCTGGATGGAAGGAAATCTCAGGTTCTCAGCATCTTTGTTTTTTTTTTATCAGAGGAATTAGCTGTAATTACGGTAATGCGGGTAGAATGGTGGGAGTCAGAATTACCTGAAATAATAATTACCAACCGGAGTTCCGGTGAACTGCGGTCTACTATGTCGAAATATCGTTTATTCGACACGCTCCCATTTCGATCGAAGTCGTCCGTTTGTTTCACGTGCCAAGATCTGTGTTTCTCTTGCACTTTGAGCATCGTCGAATTATGCAGTCGTCGAGAACACAGCGGGCATGCAAAAGAATACCGCTGGTTTCAATATGCGATCTCGCTATTTTCCATTGGCCACCAGTCAGGTACAGTTTCAATAATTAATATTTATCCAAACCGATACACGGGAGAGATGGACGTTGAAAAATAACAGAGAATTGGGTCGTTATTGAATCAAAGGTTAAAGGTGCTCCTCGAAAATACAATTCCACAGCGTGTTACTTCCGCGCAAATTAATAAACGTTTCGGCCAATTCGATGGAGACCATTTTGCTTCCGCTTTATAGCTGCGCTCGTATCTCTCCATACTTCATGCGAGGCTTTTTCTGTATCAGCTTGCATCTCGAAAGAAAAATTGCTACTACTTTGCTATATTCAAATAACTGATGAAGGGAGATGGTGTGCCACTACATTTATTGAAAAGAGTATCTCCAGTTTAAAAAAAAATCAAAATATCGATCCTTTTTATAATTTCTTGAGGTGTGACACCTCAAAAATGTCTTCCAAAATTTTAATCTTGAATTTATTGAAATAACACAGTTACGACAAGTTTAGAATAAACAAATTATAACGATGTGCTAATCGCAACGCAACATTTTGAACGCATTTCTCAAAAACAAGCTTTCCAAATTACTATGCTGTTTCGATTAAAATTGCATATCTTCGTGATTCATCATAAACGTAGAGGATAACAGTAAAAAGCATCGTGGTCTAATCGTAGACACTTGATAATGAATTAATAATAAATACTGATATAAATACTGATATGAATAAATAATTTGTTGTATACTACAAAATGTTTATCTCGAAACGAACAATCCAGAATTGTTGATCCTCATTGTAGAATATCTGAAGAACATTTACTAATTTTTCGAAACCGAAGTAGTAAGTAGTCTAATCGTGACAGCTGTTTTAATTATCTGGTGTGCATGATACCTCATGTATGTCCGCTCCATTGGAGCTTGACCCCCCCCCCCCTTGAGGTTTGGCCCCTCTCTCCTTTGTATTAACCCCTTCCCTTCTTGTCTTTATCCCTCCCGTTTTTGTATTAGCCCCTCCCCCTTTTGTATTGACCCTTCCTACTTTTCTTTTGGATCCACCCAATTTTGTATTAGTCCCTTCCACTTTTGTATTGTCCGTTCCCACTGTGGCTCGCGCGAATGTGTTCGCGTCAACGAAAGCTACAGGTAAATATCCGTAGCTCCACTGTTTCAGACAAGTGAAAAATTCCACCGAAATGGTAATCTTGATTTAAATTGATTTAAAAATTCAATAAAAACGAAATCGACAACTGAGATACTTTTCCAGCGGAGTTCGATAGCTTCCACTTCAGTTTATACTTTTACCTCCCTACCTCCCTATTTCGTTTATTTTAAAGTAAAATTTTCGTTTATTTTAAAGTAAAATTTTCGTTTATTAAAGTTAAAATTTCGTTTATTTAAAGCAAAAGTACCTATTATAAAACGCCGTTCAATTGTGGCCTATTCATGAAACAGTAGCACAAATAATACAATAAAAAATAAATAGAGCGTATAAAAATGGATGTAAAACTTCTATGCACGTTTCCTAAGCAAGAACATGCTGTCCTATGCTATCTACTTCAATTTTGCCATTGAGTACGAGGTACATGCCCGTACTTCAATCTATGGAACAGTACTATATATATTCAACAATAACACTTTTAAGTTGCAATAAATTCTTCCATTTTGTTTATTTTTCAATAACAAATTTTAATATGTCATTCGATAAGTATAGAGGTAATTATGCCCGAAAACAAGCCAAAGCCACAGCAATTGGTCACTCCATAGTAATCGACTCGACTACTCTATACCTGACATTTTGCTACTCGAAATGTCGAGAATTTGCTAACATGATTCGGGGGACTTGCTCTCTTGATTTCCAAAGGGAAACGGGAATACATGCCGATCCGTTGCCTGTTTTAAGTAAAGATAAGCTTCAGTGCCTCTCACGTGCAATTGCACCGTTATGTGGCCCGTACGGTTTCCCTCCTTTTTACGGCGACGTCCGTTTTACGGTTTCACGTGTCCCGAGACGCTTCAAGCTTTCGGGATCGTACGTCAGCCTTAAAAACGGGCAAAAAGGAAAAGGAAAAGCGTCGTCAGAGTTAACGCGGCCCCGTAAAGCATCAGCGCTACCTGGAGTCCATTTCGCCAAATTATGAGCACCATTCGTCGCTTTAACCATCACTGTTTCCCGTCTTCTTCGCTTACCCTCCTCCTCCAAGGCCCACTTTGCTTTCCACGCGATGGAAGCCACAGTATAAAAATGTCATGTGATGCATTGAGACTCTTTAACGGGATGATAAAGTTCTCACCGCTGCATCGGTGAGTTAGCTAAATGATAAAACGCG
>CM052162.1:8993986-9005520 GCA_028455555.1 Augochlorella aurata | reverse complement strand
CATTTAATTTTTATTGGCGATGCCATGAATTTTGTCAATCCTTTCACATCAAACTCGTGACGAAGATTTCTTACATAATCTACTAAAAGTCAGCTAAATTCATATATGACAATATAATAATTACTAAATAATAACTAAATGCTAACTCATAACCAAATGTATATATAATAATAAAAGCTAAATAATAACCAACTGCTGTTATTCGTTTCTTTTAAATCGAATCAAAATTTGATTCTTCTGTTACTGAAAATTTAACTCCATGATATTGTATTTTTACGTCACAATAAGCCACTAAGAATATTAATTTTAATGCGTTCGTTTATCAAATGAATTTTTAAAAAATTTATACACAACGTTTTTATTTACGGAATTTACAGATTGCTACTTATGGTTATTGATGACTATGAAAATGATAAGAATATACAAGGTATGAAAGTGATGTTATCCAATGGTAAAACATGTGATATGTTCTATCGCTGGTGCAGAAGCAAAGTCAACTATGTTTTGTAAATTGTGCTGGAGACACGTAAATGTTAAATGAGCAAGTTCTGTTTAGTCGCTTGCACTCTTCGGTTTTTTCGGACTTAGCTTTGTGAAACCGTGGCACACAATAAAAGCCCAGCACGAAAAACAGACAAGCAACTTTATAACACGTATACTGGATCATGGAAAATACTTTCAGACGTTGTATAATCGCTTCGAGTGTCGGCTGGTCATTGTCAGTGCAATTTCCATTTAATTTTCGACACATTCGACTGATGCTTGTCCAACAAGTGCAGGTGCAATCTGCGATTTAATCAAATTGGGAATTTTATTGCTACGATTCGCTTTAATTTAAAGTTAAAATGTTCTAAGTCACAAACGGTTGCACATCAATTTTCTGGGCTCTTTGAACCGCTCGGAATCCGTAGCTTTGCAATTCGCCATTCATCACTGTCGCAGGGGATTAAAACACCGTCAGAGAAACATATTTCTCATATGCATACACGTTGAAGAAAATTGTGCGGGTTTTAATCACAAGCCAGTGTATTAATTTAATGAGCACCGGCGAGAGAAATATTAATTGTTTTCGGGACGAATGGAAACGTGCTCACGTTCCGGACTACCAACAATTCACGCGGAGGATGAAAGATAAAAGAGACAATTGGACAGTTCTGTTTCCCTTGAACTTCCGAGATCGGTCAAACGGGACTTATGAAAGAGGTTATAGGAAAAGAGGGATGGAAGAAAGTCAAAAACGAATCCGAGTGGAGTTTAATTCTACTTAAACTGTGCTCAATGTGTCTGTTGAAACTCTCGGTTCGAAATTCGCTGAAAACTTTCTATCAAAGTTTAATTTAGGCTAAAGTAAGCTAAGCCCAGCTGCATCCCTACATTTTATCACGTTGTTCACAATAACGGCTGGATCCTTGACGTCCTTGACTGTCTGGAAAATCTGGTTGGGACACTCCTGATTGTAGTTTTCCCCTGGGAAAGGAAAAGTCGAGGCTTCCCATCTCTTAAAAACTTTCGTCAAACTCCACGGAGAATTAAGGTGTTGAAGACCAGTTGATCTTACTCTCGGCATTATCACTCAATATAATTGGAATGTGAGAACTGTCGAGAAAAAGGTAAGAAAAATTGTTCCATGAAAACGAGGATTTAATACCACTTGGACGAAATTCTATCAGGAAGAATTTAGAGATTCAATCTATTCGCTATTGACAAATTTTAATATTTACTACGGCCATACTTTTTATAATAATTAGGGCAAACTAGAGAAGACTTGGTTTCAAATGAATACCTGAATAAAATTAGGATGCTATTAGTTTTAAAACAGCTGACATTTTCATTTTAATGTTCTTTGAATGTAATTAAAACGTTTACGTTTACAAAATCGTATATTTGAACTTATATTAAATGCTTCTGTATTCTCATAATTGTAACATTTTGAACTGTGTACAATGTAAAAGAATAATCTCAAAATTTTATTGACCTGTGACGTCAACGTATAATGAAAATGTATAATGAAAAATTTAATCGATAATTGAACGAAATATTTACTTGACGAATCGACTAATATCGAATCACGAAAGCTAGCACCGTCATGGGGACACCGCGAACATATTCCGAACGGTTCGAATGGAAAATGAACATAGCAGATCGATCAAATCTTCTAATCCACCTTGGTGCGAACCATCGACTGCACTGTGCGCCCTCACATTTGTTGTTTGAACGCCTCGAAATTATTTCACAAAACGGTAATTAGCGCGGCGCGGTGATTGGAAAACAATGAATTTACTGTCCGCTGCCACTACCCGCTGTTCAACTACCTCCGATCCCCACCTCCGTTCACCCTATCCACCTGCCGTCGGATGAACAGTTGGCAGATTATAACGTTTCAGCAATTAAGATAGAATTTACTCGGCAAACGTGACTCTCCGCTAGGCTGTCGCGTTAACGAAATTGAGAGTGAACTTATTACCGGTGATTCTGTCCTGCGAGGATTACACGGACTGCCGCTACAAACGCGCGGCGCAAACAGAAATTTATGGCACGTAATTGACGGCCTATTGCCGCGAATAAATACACCGGATCCCGTAGATCATGCGAGTGGAACGACGCGATGGGGAAAGGGCGCGGGAGTGGTTAATCCACGGACACGTACACACACCTCTGACACATGGAATTATTGCAGGCTACGCGGACGACAATCGGCCGACGGGCACGCGAACGGTTCACGCATGTGTGTGAACCCTCACCCTCTCTCATCTCTCTCTCTCTCTCTCTCTCTTTGTTTTGCTGTGTGTCCTCGAGACCCCGTCGCGCGTCGTGGCACACAGACTCCTGAGAGACAGCTGTCCCACCGCAAGAAAAGCAATTACCAAATTACCCTGGATTCACCGCTGAAACGAGACACAATTAACTTCGCTAGATTCATGGAGTCACGCCCCAGGCCGTTCGAGTTCCATCGCGAAGAGAGTCGAAACGTGAATACGATTTTCACTGTGCCTTTGCTTACGCTGATGCTAGTCTTTTTCACGAACTCTTGGCTCGATCTAGCGAACGTTTAACTTGCAGCCAGTTATTTCATAGCGATACGTGCACCACATATAAATTTTACAAACATTATGAATAACGGAGGTCGTCAACGACTTTGGTGAAAATCGTATACATAATCGGTGACGGGGGCCGTTGATGATCTCAGAAGTAGTAGGAATGTATGCAAAAATAACTAGATACTCGTAATCTAATGTGGAAAATATATTTATAATAACATGTATAAATGTATTTATAATTATAAGGGTAGATGTATTTATAATTATAAGGGTAGATGTTAAATAGTCATTGAAAGTTTCAGCGTTAATAATCTTTGGAATGATCACAATATTACAAGTTTTACTTGTTTTATGTGATCATACCATCCTTTTCGAGATAACAGGACTATCAACGTGTTCATCTTCTTCAATTTCGAAAGATTTTACTACCATTTGTCTACTTCAATGCGAGGATGAAAAATTCATTTTTTACTAAAGAAAACAAGGCACTTCGCATACTTCAATAGGGAAGAATTTATTAGCTTAATCTCTTGCTGTATAATTTCGAGTCAACTTACGATGAAGATTTCAAGTATAATCTGTTAGACCTGAACTCTTCTTTCGTTATCAAAATTTAAAAATTCAAGTAAAGGTAACCATCCAGTAAATATTTTTCTTCTCCTTCTAAGAAATCATTGCAAACAATTGCACGACAAAGGACCATCCACACAGGCTGTTGAATTAATTCATTATTATTTCTGGCTATCGTCTTCCATAAACTTTTCATCTGAACTCAACGAATAAATTACATTAAATTGAAAATTAAACATCGTTTTCACTTCGTGTAATATTCATCTTCTTTTATTATTGCCAGTCCCAGAGCACAATGTGACAAATAAAATACACAAATTTAAAATGCAGCCACAATTGACTAATTATATATGCCACTTCGTACATGTTGCAGTTTATAGGCCTCAAAACTCTAGATAATTTAACATAATTTTAACGTTTCGAAGAAGAAACACACATGTTATCTGATCAGTTGATACATACTACTTACTCTGCTTATAAAGTCCGAGAACAACCGAGTCGAAGAGAAATCGAAAAACCTGGTAAAGAAGGCCGTAAATGAAAATTTAAGAGTCAGTATTCGCTTGTTCGAATGTCCTTGGCTCCCGATACTCGATTTCGATGCATGACGACTTTTTAAATCTCGTACACGACACTTTTACGACCATTTTAAATCACGCTCTCGCCACACTGTAAATCGATATCGATTCACGGGTCTCGAAAGCATCGAATCGACGGTTCGTCTAACCTATTACCGATCCCCAACGACTGTTTCCTGCTTAAAACTCACGGAATGACCAATTGAACGGCACGAAATGACTTGACAAGCTATACAAGATACTCCGGAGCAACAATTCCGGCACTACCACGGTCAATTTGTTGAACGAGCATGTTTCGCCGGCCGCAAAGGTAGAAATTCAGCGGAATGGTCGACGGATGCGGGCAAATTGAATCATCTTGCCGATCGTGCGACAGCAATTGACATCAAGAGGGCAAAGTAGCGATTTAGCTCGGACGCTGGTGCACGCGCGCTCTATGAAATTGTTTCGCACGTACGCTACAGAATCCGCGCGGTCCTACCACACACCTGTCGGCCTGACACCTACGAACACAAACATCCAGCGGCCAGTTAATTTATGCTCGGACTATATCCGCGTACACGGCCGGAATACGGAACCGCCGCGTGCATTACATAAACTCGAAACACACCGCAGAGCGACGGCTGGTCGTAAACGGTGATGGAAACGGGCTCATCAGCGCCCCTATAACCATCGATGCCTCAACTTGGCCAGTTTAATCTTCGATGCTGCGAGCGGACAGCCGATCGTTGCCTTCCTATCTCCGATTTCTGGTCCTCGCCATCTTTTTCGAACGGACAGTGTTAGGACAGTTTTTGGTATTATTCGAATATCATTTTATTTGAACAACAACAATGATTATTTATTGTTCTGGTTGCGCGCTATCTTCGTTAGTCGTTATTAATTATTTCTTATTTTCGGTTACTTCTGGACTAATGCTAATCCAATACTACTGTTTGCATGAGTGGAAAAATGTTTGTCTTCTGCCACAATAATGAATGCTTTAAGATTTCATGAATTTCCAAATGATATTTTGTAAGAAAGAAAGTGCTATTGACATCAAAAAGAAAATCGACTTAATTAAATATTTTGTATAAGTTTTAACTGTGAATGTTACGATCTATCTTTATTATATTATTATAGCATATATTTTGTTATTTCGTATCTCCACTTATTTCCGTTATAAGTTGATGTGATAATGGCAATATAAATTGCGATGTTTGCAATGTAAATAAAAATATTTAATTGAATAGAATCAATGTTTTATATATTCTCGTTATTATGTTAACTTTTTTGTTTTGTAATTTCAATCCTACTCAAACGATGTAGAAGTAAAAATGTTAAAAAGAACTAATTATTTTTTTTATGTATCATGTTTTATGTAACATATTAAACAATAAATAAGGATAATAACTCAATTATTTATTTACTCATTTATTCACGGGAAATGCTCTTTAGTACAAAAAATAGGGCAATACATAAAATAAAACAAAATAAAAATTATAAAATGAAAATATTATCGCTTATTAAGGTTAGTTAAATTAATTATTCTACAATATGCTGCAACAATAGTTTTATACTTCTTAAGGATTGTTAGCATGATTTACCATTCTATTTATACAATTTTGAGATCCATATGTTGTGCGATGATTTAAAGAATAATATAATGATAACACTTTTAAAATTTGTTCGTAATTCCGTTCGTATTTAATGTTTGAACTTTTGGACGGTTGTACAGGCTTTTACGACACATTGGAAACTAACAATTCAGTGTGAAGAGAACCAATCCTCAAAATTTCGAAAATTCGTACTCGAAAAATAATCAATCGTCAGTTCCGCACGCGCGATTACTTTTACGAGCCGCTATACCCAGTGTTTGAGTTCGAAATTGATCTTTCTGGTAATTGATTTTCGCGTGCTAGGTAACTTGATGGGAGAATTTGTGCTTCCGCCCATCTCTACGGATGATTGAGTAACGATTCTGAACTTCTACATTGACGGTAGAATTCATCCATAATGCAAACACTTTTTTTCGGGATATTTAAGATCCGGCAGAGTAAGTAATCGCTCTTCAAAGTGACACGGTCGACGGATTGCGTAGCTATCGATTTCTACTTAGAAGAAATTTCAAGGAGGGAGCTGAAAGACGTATTTTCATTTGGGATACTTAACCGGGTTAGTGTCTCCCGGTCTCATCCAATATTCATTTCACCGGTAAGACTCCTTAATCCTAAAGAGTCGAATCCTGTTCGCGATCTTAACAAAATACGCTCCCGTTCAACCCGTGGAACCCCGTTTGTATTCCGGAACGTTTTAATAATGTTTTAAAGCGATACACGACGAATATATTTGCATCCAGAGTGCAACCGTTTCACGTAAATAGTAGTTAAAACATTGTTCTTTACGCAGCACTTCTTCTTCTCCAACGAGAAATTGCTTTCTCAATTAAAGATTAATTCTCAATTACGTTCGTTTCGTTCGCTGCATTCTCAAAATCATTCATTCTAGATAATTATTCGTTCATATGCTACTTTATTGTACTCTTATACTATACACAAAAATAGTCAAGTTAATTACGTGCACATTATTGTTCAAAATTACAATCCAGAGCATAATAATCGGAAAGTCGATAACATTTCTTTACTAAAACTTGTTTTAAGTTTCATACGGAAAATACACTGCATTTCAGACAACATTTTAACAACGCAGACGTATATTTGAATGCGATGTATGAATTCGCTATTGTTCAAATACATTTTGCAAATATCTAAGGCGATCTACAACGAACACGACTTATCATAAGTATCAGTAAAGATTTCACCTAGATAATCAAAATTCTAGTGTGAATACTTTTATTTTTCGATGAGAAAATTCCTTTTAGAACTAATAGACACTATTGTTTCATTAAGTGGCCAAAAGACCGCCGGTAGAACGTGTTGACAAAAGAGGAAAAGTGGAGGAAACGGTCGGGTGGAACGGCAAACACGCACGCTCGCGCGATTATTTTAATGGACACGCGTAACGAAAGTGCTGGCGGGCCCCGACTCGGCTCGCAAATTAAGAAAACAGACAGCCAGGATGAAAAACTTGACAGCGATGCCCCGCTTGCCAGGACTAGAAGTTTTCCTCGGTGTGCTTGTTAGCCGATGGTAGCGAGGGAACGTCAAACTTTCACTCGGTCGCGGGGGTTGCGCTAACAAGTCGACACTGAAAAAGCTCAGCCATCTCCCCATACTCGTTACTCGGTGCATGGACGTTTTAAATCGCGTGCCCCCGTCTGCTTACCATCCTCGACGACGGAAATAAAATCGGACGCGAGCCCTCATTTTATATTTCATAAACCGGGCTACCGTGTTGGCGACGTTTGCCGCACTAAAACCAAATCCCGCAGCGCGGGTTTTCGAGTCGAAAGAGACACCGAATCGGTTCGATTTAGACGCAGCTGCTGGGTCTTGAATTACACGCCTCACTGCACCGAGCTTTACTCTTCCCTCGACCGAGAAACTTTTCGAGAGCGCTCCGCCCCTTAAATGCGTCCAGATTTAAATAGAACCGCGCCGATCGAAGGTAAATTAATGGCCGATCGTTCCTTCAGATAATTTCCCGTGTTCCGACGACGATCGGTTGGAAGTTTACTTGAATTCAGTCGGATTACACTGTCGAGCGAAATGTACGAATTGTATCGCGATTCTTTTGGAATAATTTACTGTATTTACTTGTGCATACGTTAGCGTGTCACGACGCGCTACAGGTTACGGTAGTATATAACTTTCGAATGAAAATGTAGATACGGAAGGATTAGAATGTACATAATAAACAGTATTTTTCTTAAAGAATATTTAAAAATATTTATACAATTAGTTTCAAATATCAGGCACGGTAAAAGACGTAGTGGGGTAGCAGAATTGGGTAAACTTCGAGTAAAAATCATTAAAAATAATTATTGAAATACTTATATTTGAATAGAATAGCATTTCATTCTTGCATACTTAGTTTTGCATTAAAGAGCATGTAGAAATATTTATTTACTGAACATAAACTGGAATATTTAATTAATCTAATATCCTTTCGTAGGATGTATTAGAAATAATTATTTTAAAGAATACTGTTTGACCATGAAGAAGAAATTTCAACTAATAATTCATGCTTTTAAATTCACTTTAAACTCGCTTTAAAAATATTACACAAAACTTTATTTACAAGAATAACGTATAAAAGAAGACTTAACACATTCAGAGCTAAAGAAATCATCAAAAATGGTTGTACAATAAAAAAAAAGGAATGAACGATCTTTTTAATAAAATTTAGTCTGTTCGAATAGTCACAATACGTTTAAAATCGGATCAAAAAGTTATGTCACCCGTATATGAGCGAAATAGTAGTCAATGTGACAAGTAATAATTCTAAAAACTGAAGACACTTGCGAACTGTACCGTAAAGTCACGCGCACACCAGATAATCTCCGTACCTTTAAAATAATCAGCAAAAAATCTTCAGACAAGCCTTCCAAGTCTTCATTAGTTCCAGATTGTGCTTCACGCTTGAAATTGCTCGAAAATTAAAGCTGAGCCCGTGAAGTGAAAATCTCCCAAGATTGTTCGCGGACGTTAATTACTGAAATTCAATGTCCGCGGGTGACGAAACTTCCGTCAAACTTTTTAATTCCTGCAATACCGCGAACCCTGACAGACTAATCTTAATTATTTCCACGTGGAGAAACGCGAAAGCCTCGCGTCACGGCATCATCCCTGTTGACGTGAACACGACGAGTTCCCTATAACAGCCGCTAAGCCGTGCCGCGGGCGCGCATTAATTCTTAACGCCAAATTGGCATCGCATTAGCGACGCTCCGTCACTGTAATACCATGATTAACTGGAACACGTCGTACCAGCCATGCCATTCGTTTGACCCGCGCCCGAAATAATGGAATGTCCCAATGTAATGTGGATTCATCACTTTCCACCGACCACTTTGAATTGCCGTGTTAACCCTCGACGCACGACCTCTGGGTCCGTTTGGACCCAACACGAAAGACTTGCCCTGATTGTGCGATACTTGACGTCGACCGCTATGTGCCTCAGAAAATTCAACTGCAAAATGTAACATTACTTGTGCAAGTTATAAAGAACCGGAATAAGTAGACAGAAACATCTACTGTTCCCTAAATGTGATTAATGTATTTAGGTTGCTGCAAATGAAATGATGGTGTATGGTTTTTTCCGAGTATGAAAGGCGGAATGGTCGAGAACGAGTGTTGTAACATGCTAAATTAATGGAACAAATGTTGACAGAGTGTTTGGGCAGCTTCGAATGACCTGAGTTTAGTGCTTACAGAGTTATTTGCTACAGCGTGAATGAGTGGAAGGGGAATAAATAAAGAAATAGAAAGAATGAGTAACAATGAGATAGCAAGTGAGACAGAATGAAAGAGACTGAATGCAAGAGAGAGACAGAGACAGACAGACAGACAGACACAGAGAGAGAGAGAGAGAGAGAGAGAGAGAGGCAGGATGATATATATAAAAAGGCTGGTAAAGGCGAAAAAGGGCTTGAGGAAAGATCGGGGAGTCAAAGAAAAACCGTTACTCTGAAAACTCGTGCGTTGTCGTTGTCGTTGTTGTCGTTATTGTCGTTGTTGTCGTTGTTGTCGTTGTTGTCGTTGTTGTCGTTGTTGTCGTTGTTGTCTTTGTTGTCGTTGTTGTTGTTGTTGTCGTTGTTGTCGTTGTTGTCGTTGTTGTCGTTGTCGTTATCGTTATTGTTAGTATCTTTGATGTAAGCCGTGGGAAGTTGTCGATAATAAACTATCACTGTTATTGTTTGTTAAAGTCGTGTGTTGTTTCCTTTCCATATTACCACGGAGTCTCGTGGGATGTAATAACCTTAATCTCCTACAATGGTATTTTTCATTTTTCTGTTGAAGTTTTATTCAACAAACGTAATAAATATTCCTTTATTCAAAATAGTCTTCCTCGACTTCTATACACTTTTTCTAACCGTGATACAAAGCCATTAATCCCTATCCGTAAAAGATCGGAAAAACGGGGAACAATAAATTCATTAAATGAAATTTTTACATCAACTTCTTTTTGTAACAGTTTGTTTTACGAGTTCTGACAAGTTCAATCTTCCTCAGTGAGTTCGTGTGGGACCCACTTATCTACCTTCATACTTCTGCCAAGATCTGCTCTAACCATATCCTTTGAATAGTATCTTTGAATAGCATAGAAACGATTTTTAATTACACATATTGTACAATATTCACAAATATATACATTCTATCACGTATTTGACATGTATTTTTCAAATTTTGCATATACAACACCATCTGCAACGAAGAAACAATATTATAAAGGAGAGAAATGTGAATTGTGGAAACCCGCCATTTGTATGATATTAAGGACACTAAAAAAAGTAAACAGTAGTCAGACCTTTCGATTGGTTTGATAGTTCAAGTGTTAAAAATAAAAAAAATATGATAGGATCGTAGAAATTCAATTCAAAATGCTTATAGAAGTGCATTAACGGTCCGAGTAGACCCAGACGTGGTCGTCCGTGCGACTGATCGAACCGTCTAATATTGCAAGGGTTAGGCTTTTCTCCCATAAACACACAGGCCGCAGAAACTTGGGAATGATTTCATGAATTATTAAGTCAACAACCTCAACTACAAGTAATTGCATAGAGTACGAAAGCTCTAAGTCTCGGCAGCTGTTTCGAATAATATTAGCTTTGAATCGGGAAGGTACTCGCAATTCCCTATAATTCTATCGAAAAATCGACAAGTGATTCGGAGCTTTATGTTCGCAATGTGTACCGTGTCTCCAAGGAAATCTGTTTCGTTGAAGAAGAGGCTGGGGAGCAGTTAAAATACAGTAATATATCTCTAGTCGATGCATTATTCAAAACGCGTATCTCATGAAGTAAATGTTATTACAAGGACTGCGTAAGATGTCAGTTTAGAATTTCCAACATGGCAGCTACTCCTGGCCTCACGTAGCTCGCCTAGCTCGTTCCGAAAGTTGCACGTTTCTTGTTCGAAAAGAATATTATGCAAGTTTCTGCTGCTATACGCAGCTCATTGTGCGAAACATACTCAAAATCAGAAACAGCAAATATAGAAGTTAAAATTCATATTAGAATAGAACCTCATTTATCTGGACATATCGGAAGATAAGACAGTTCGGATAACTGAGGTGTTCTAATAATAGAGGTTCGCCAGTTATCTCTACCACTGTGTTTCTATTCATTCGGATAATCGAGGTTGCAGATCAGATAACTGAGATTCACATGTTCATCACTGCTAACACGGAAAAACAGATCCAGCCACCATTTTACCATTGACGTCTGTAATCTAATAACATCAATCGA